>JABFDZ020000107.1:151315-170062 GCA_019775955.2 Pollimyrus isidori
TAGGGAGTATAATGTAGGAACTGAAAAAAACACCCCAGCAACATAAGCACATGATCACTACACCTCACAACATAAAAGCTTGTGACTTGCGACAGGGGAGGAAAATGGGGATGTAGAGGTAGCCCAGCATAGACAAAAGAGAAAAGAAGCCGCTGCATTTCATTGTGAAATGCTGATTTTGTGGTCAATTAACCACTTTATTGTGGGATTTGAGATGTGTCTTGGGTCAGCATAAGATTGGACTGCTTGATTTACGAAGGTCAACGACCATTTCCCCCTTTCCATTTACAAGTTCACCATGGTAACAAACAGCATAACACATACCTCAGCAGAGCAAGAAGCCATGTAGCCCACAACAATATCCTTAACACTGAGATATTAATACAGGGAAAAAAGTTAATACACATTAGGTGATTTACTACTATCTGTGAGAGGGAGAGACAAGTGTTGTAGGTGATTTGAAACACCTATTCCGCATTCTCACAAATACACAAAGAGGAGGTAAGGAGAGCACGCTGATACAGCGCATTGCTGCACCCACTACACCAACTCAGGAATGAGAACCTATGTGCAGCTGGGGAAACCTCAGCACCACACTACTTCATATGGAACAGAACAGTATGAAGGTTTTCCCCCAGTAGTTGGACTGTCAATCCAGCCACCAACCCCCAACTTTTGAAGCTGGAGAACCTGCTTTCACGGTAGCTACAGATTCATGTCATACCCAGCACAAAGCAACTGCAGGTTAAAGGCCTTTTTCATGGGCCCAGTGGAGTAGAATCACTCCTGATATTCACAGGATACGAATCGGCAACCTTCCAATTTCCGGCACAGATCCCTAGCTTCAGAACCATCACTCTGACCGGACTCAAGACCAAAAATATGTTTCAAAATTTTAAGAATAAAACATAGCATGCAGCACAGCGGCCTGCATCTGTTGCCCATTTCCCTATTTGCCTATTTTCAGCATGTTGCTCAGTGAATTTAAAGTTGAAAGCTCTATGTGTCTGAACTTTGCTTAACTGCTCCCACTTTACAGTAGGATTTACGTCTGATTCTCTGGTTATAGTGCAAAAATGTGCTATAATGAATTACAGTAACCGAATGGCGTGTGTGTGTGTGTGTGTGTGTCTGTGTGTCCTAAGATGGGCTGGTACCCCACCCTGGCTATTTATTTTATAGTCTTCATCAGATGTGGAAATGATGAGTTGACTATATGATGTCAATTTGAATCAATAGGTAAAAACATCTTATTGGAGCGCATGTTAAAATAACTGATCAATATATGAACTCATATCATCATACCAGCCAATCAACTGTTCTGACTTTTCTTATATTCTTCAAGAGTTTCAACATCCAAAGATGCAGGAGCCCATGAATTCCAATTCAAGTACTCAGTGATGGGTACAAAGCACCTACAGTTGATATCAAAAGCCGCCATGTGATAAGGGACATCAGTTCCGTACTCCAAAGTCTTACAAACCGCCGAACGAGTGACGACTGTCCAACATTTCTCATCTCTCTGAATGCTTGTGATATTATCTTTCTTCTAGCAGAAGGACACGGTCAGCTTGTCAGAGGGCAGCACCGTGGACCTAAGGAAGCCCGGAGAGGAAGCTGACGAACTGTCTGAGGCAGATGAAGAGGCCACAGACCCCGATGACTGCTTCCCTGAGGGTAAGTACCATTGGGGGAAGACATCACCAGAGATGCAGAAGATCCAGGCCAAAGGAGCTGACTTCTAGTGGTTACTGCAATTATTGATCGTGAAAGTGAGGTCCCCAGTAACTATTCCTGTTTCAGACATCATTTGGCATTAAGAAGAGCTGTGAATATCTAAACCAGTTTGCTAGTTTTGCACAAACTCTGGCGTCTCAGAAACTTTATACCACCCCCCCCCCCCCCCAACACCCTATTTAAATTACTGCATGAGATTATTATCTGAGTGAGATGCTATCAAATGGAACAAAGTAAATTTGTAAATTATAACCTCAACCTTTTCTGCCAGCTTTGCAACATAAAAACACCTGCACTCATCTCTGCACTTATGAGTGCAGAATTTACAGGATTCATTTCTCATGAAATACGATAACAAAAATCAGGCAAACAGCCAACTACGGAGCCGCTATGACACTCTGGGAATCCTTGTGTCAACAAGCACACCATCATGGCATCGCAGTCCTGCTTAGCATCCACAGGCCATTCTCCAGAGGCTTCTCAGGGTTACAGGCAGAGTATCTGAAGTTGATTGCCGAACAAACTTTTGTGCTGGACTTAGAGCAGACAGCACAGCTGTCCTTCTGTGAGGCAGGAGTCGAATTGCAGCTGAGGATTCAGTGCTCACCAGACACTCATTTATTTTGATAAATACCTGCTAACTTTTCCTCATCATTTACGGTTTTATTAGATTAGTAAGAGCACACATCAGCCAAAAAGGGCAGCGCTAGAAATTCCTGGAAAGAAAGTTACGCTAAGGGGCTTCTCAGGAAATCAATTTCTGTGGAAGTGGGCAGTTGCACTCCAGGCCAAAAATCCACGTCCCTTAATTAGTGTGATTGCTGTCCGTTAGGTGTTTTAAGAAACATAAAATCACCACTGAGTTCTGAATCAGTGCAGCCCAAAGGGGGAACTGTAATTAAACAATCAAATAGCTGTCAATGGTGAGGTCAATTTCAGTAAAATGGTTATTTAGAGTCTTAAAAAATCTCATAAACTAACAGACCGGCATAGGTATAGACAGATAAGTGGAATTTAAAAGCATGTATTACCCAGGACTACTTTGATAAACAGCTAGTCTACAACAGGGGGAGGAGAGGTATGGGAGAGGCATAAATCTACTACCAGGGAATCAGGAAGCTCTCGGCACATACCAGCAAGATCA
The DNA here is from genome assembly GCA_019775955.2 of Pollimyrus isidori. Taxonomy (NCBI): domain Eukaryota; kingdom Metazoa; phylum Chordata; class Actinopteri; order Osteoglossiformes; family Mormyridae; genus Pollimyrus; species Pollimyrus isidori. Next base: position 154,197 of record JABFDZ020000107.1, read on the forward strand.
ATATTTATTCTTAAATTATGGTAAGTAGCCAGTTTGGAGGAGGGCTCTCTTTGAGGGGAAAGTGCCTCCATTACTTGTGCTTGAAGCAGACTCCCACTCGCTTAGGCAATCTCCCAGGGACTCTTGGGTTCATTCTGTCGTGCAGCCCCCTGGCTCTGGTGCTTCGGATGATTAGGACCTACATACAGTGTACATGCACATAGTGGTGGGCAAGGGTTCTGCTAACTGCTATTTAGTTAACTTTTTCGTTATCAGATCAGCATTTCAGCTAACTCTGAAAACCATCACCAGAACAATTAGCTTCCGCTAAACTTAACTATGCTAAGTGTAAATCTGCAAACATTTTTTTCCACAGGTAACGTTAATAAAGTTTAATGGTCAAAACAGTTTGTAAACCCTAAAATCATATATATAAACCATATTTATATAAACCATATTTGTATAAACTATATAATTGTTCACATTGCAAGTCAAGCATTGTGTGCCTGATATTTGTTTAACCAACAATGTGCTGAAAATATTTTGACTATTATACTGGTTTACTGGTTTACCTGTGAGCCTAGGATCTAGCAAGTGCTTGAGTTTTATTGAACCTTATACTATATTCATTCATTTACAGTATATTTTTAGATTGAAATGGCAGCATCAATTGTAATGTGAATAATTATTTGGTATTCATGACTGCTGTCATTTCCCTGTATAAAAAAGAAGTATTGCACATGCAAATATACCTCCATGGTTAAATAGTACTGTATAGGAAGTGCAAACGTTACGTTGTCATTGACTGTCCTATAATGGTACTTCACACCACTGCGTGGTCTGGCACCAGGTTGATAAATGTCCGACTACCAAGAAAGCGTCTCTACAAATCTTGTTGCACGTCTCAAAGTACCATAATCACGTGTCGCAGACAATAAGCTAATTTAGAAGAACATAAGTGCCAGTAATGGAGACAGTGAGATGAACATCAAAGGTTCTAATGTGATTTCAGGGAAGAGCTGCAATGTAGAGGGGAAAGCTTTTAAAAGCATGGTAAGCCGATACCTGGAATGGGGGGGGCTCTACAAGATTACGAAAGACAGGGGTCACTCGATCAGGAAAAGGGGGGTAACATTAAACATGGTGATTTCAGACCATGTGACACTGTCAGGATGCACTCCAACTGGTCTAAGTGTATAATAACCTGCATGGGGTTAGCAGTTACATGAAAGATATCAGGACTGGCACAGCATGATACAAAAAAAGTTAATTAGGCACTAATGCTTTAAATTCCCTTTTTTCCTGTGACTCTGTGGTTTATGTTACAACAGAGCATACAATCCATCACAGAATAACTGACAGCCTGGTAGAAAACCACATGAGATTTTTTGCTCAGTCCTTAAAAACCTCTGGCTGAGAGTTTGTGATTTTTCTCAGTCATTAAGGGCAAAGACGCCAGCCAAACTGACCATGTTTCATCATATCGCCCTCGACAGCATGTGCACAACACTTCCCCTGCTACGATGCCGACACCACACGTGGGGTATGCCAAGTCTGGTGGCGTCTCCGGAAGACCTGCTACCAGATAGTGGAGCACAACTGGTTTGAGACCTTCATCATCTTTATGATCCTTCTCAGCAGCGGAGCCCTGGTAAGCACGGCCTGTGAGCTGTTCGGCTACAGCCCACGCAGCCACCCCTGGACCATGCCATTGCTCTGTAATCCTTCTCAAAACCAAACCTCTCTTTATCGAGCTCTGCGTGTAATTAATATGCTCTACGTGCAGTCAATCGCATGGAGCCTACTTTGGAATACTGTTGTCTTTTAGCAACTAATGCTAATATTAAGATATAAATTAATAATCCATAAAACTGCTTTTGGGAGCATGACAAGAAAATTATGGCAATTAACTTCACTGCCTAGACATTTTCAGGTATAAGCTGTGACAATGTTTGTAGATGACATAACATCTACTGGGTGCCATAGCTAAAGATGCAACCACACAAACAATATCCATTCACTGAAACTGGGGAACTGGCCACTACAATACAACTTCAAGGTTGCATGGATAGTTCAATGTTTGAATGGTTTCATAAAAAGCACTGGGTTTTACAATACCCTTATAGGCCACTTTCCCTGCAAAAAATGTAGGATACTGTACACAAAAAATGGTATTTGGTACACAAGAAAAGAACTGACAGTAATTATTGTTTTAACAGGCATTTGAGGACATTTACATAGACCAAAGGAAAGTGGTGAAGGTGGTTTTGGAGTATGCAGACAAAGTATTCACCTACGTGTTTGTTCTGGAGATGTTCCTCAAGTGGATAGCTTATGGCTTTAAGAAGTACTTCACCAACTACTGGTGCTGGCTCGATTTTCTGATTGTTGACGTAAGTAAACACTCTCCCTGTCTCTGTATGATAGTACATTGCTTTTATATAGTTGGATCAAATGATTTAAGAGTGTTGTTCTTCGTTGGAATCAAATAAACAGAAACTATTAACTTCTACTTTCAGGGAGTACTCAGAACAAAAAACTGTTCTGAGGTGCTTTACAAGCTGTTTTTATTTGTTCTAAATCTGAAAACAAAACAACTAATGTAAATTTATATGGCCTAATTAGCTATGCATGTAACAGCTGAGGGGTTAGGCTATTAACTGCTTTGAACAACAAAAAATCAGAGGAACTACAACGCCTGACTATTCTGCAGAAAAGTGATCCAAATGAATTTTCTGTTAAAGACAAAAGAGTATTGAATCAAAGACCATGGCTCTAAAGCTGATTAGATCCAGAGATCCAAACGCTGGGATATTACCATATGATTATACTGAAACATCATTTTTAATACAATTTATGTTTATTAATAGGCTACACTCATTCGCCAAAATTGTAACTGTATATTGTATTATTTTTTTTACATTTCAAAATCACAAACAGAAACACGTAGCTTTCAATAATCAAAACAGGCAATTCACAGAATACCTTTTCATCATGGTTATGTACAAATTGTACATCAATAATAAACATGAAATAGCCGTAGATGTAGGCAGTTCATTCTGAAGTTATACAGTACTTCACACGAAAAAATATTATTCGTTGTAATCCGTTAGGGTTCCCAAACAAAGTTCAGCAACTTAGCAAAAAAACAAAACAAAACAAAAATAAAAAAACAGGAAGATGCCGGGTGGGTATGGAACGGTCATTAAACTAATTTTTTATAAAGTAAAAATTGAAGTTTTTTGTATAAAGCAAGTGTGTTTACTGTTACCTGGTGAAATGCTGACGTTGTTCCACCCTATTTAGTTTCTTAGTTTCTCGCGAATTTACTTGCCGCGCTAGTACTTCCACATAGGTGTCAGGGATAAGTGTCTCTTTCCTCGCATTTATGTTCCACTTAATTCTTTCAGTTCTGGTACCAAAATTGAGGTACTGGGTATACATCTCGTTTTAAAATCCGTCACTAAAATATCCGAAAACGATTTTTTTCTGCCTTCTGCCACCAACCTGTGCGCGTGCTCGGGGCATTTCACGTATCTATAGAATCTAAAGATAAAAAAACAACAACAATTAAACAGGGTCATATGCTTTCTTTCACCGTACCATGTATACAAGACCGTCCCACAACAATTGAGATTTTTTTTTAAAAATCAACAAGTTAACAATGCGGAAGACGGATTATACCTATACGCATATAACGACGTTTACCTACTTGACTGTGTTAACTGGTTAATTGCCTACAATTATTAAAATACAAGAACCAAATGCTCTCAACCCTTAAGTATCGCAATGCGGTGTCAGCAAATTCTACGGAGGAGGACCCCAATCCCCCAGCTCCCAGCCATGCAAATTCTATCAATGTGCAGTCCATCACCAGCCCGAAAATGGTTGAAAAAACACCAGAACCCACAAGAAACCACCCGGAAAATTTAGTCAATAGTTTAGTATTTTAGCTGCCACAATTACTTACTGTACCAAGTAGGGATTTGTTTCTCTTTTCCTGGTGTAAACACAGTTTCAAAGCAATGCTCCAGAGCTACACTGTCATGTGTTCTTTGGAAACAAATTATGCATGTCTCAAATGTAGTGTGTTTAGCCTGCCCCATAGGAATCATCCTAACTGTAGCCTACTGTAATTTATCGATTAACACTATTTGAATGACAATATAATCGGTGTAACTTTGTAGAGGGGGCTCAAAATGTCAGGGTAGGACCTTTTTCATGAGGTACACACCTAGCTAACACTGGGTAGACTGCACTTTACTACGTTTACATGGTTAGTACTGGGAAGGATACTTTTAATAAAAATCTACACTATATGGACATTTGTATTACCTGTCCATTACACCTTCAGGAACTTTTATGACATTCCATTCTAAATCCATTGGCATCAATAAGGAATTGGTCCTCCCTTTGCAGCTCCCACTCTCCTGGGAAGGCTTTCCATTTGATTTTGAAGTATGTCTGTAGGGATTTTTGCCCATTCATCCAAAAGAGCATTTGCAAGATTAGTCACTGATGCTAGACGTGAAGGTCTGGCTTGCAATCTCAGTTCTAGGTCATTCCAAAGGTACTCGATGGGGCTAAAGTCTCAAACTCACCCAACCGCAGTCTTTATGGACGTTGCTTTATTCCCTGGGGCACAGTCATGCTGAAACAGAAAAAGGCCTTCCCTAAACTGTTTCCACAAAATTGGAAGCATAAAATTGTTCAAAATGTCTTGTTATGCTAAAGTTCCCTTCACTGTGACTATGGGGCCGTACCCAATTCATGAAAAACACCCCCATACCATTATCCCTCCTCCTTCAAACTTTACAGTTAGCAAAATGCAGTCCGGCAGGTAACACTCCCCTGGCATCTGCCAGACTCAGACTGCCAGACAGAGAAGCATAATTTGTCACTCCACAGAACATGTTTCCACTGCTCCAGAGTCCAGTGGTGGCGTGCTTTACACCACTCCGTCCGACACTTGCATTGCATTTGGTGATGTGAGGCTTATATACAGCTGCTCGGCCATGGAAGCCCATTCCATGAAGTTCTCAGCGCAGCTTTTATACTGGGATTAATGCCAGAGGAGGTTTGAATCTCTGCAGCTATTGACTTAACAGAGTAGTGGCTACTTTTACGCACCATGTGCCCCAGAACTCTGTGTAACTCTGTGTAACTGTCTGCCACTTCATGTCTGAGTTTCTGTTATCCCTAAATGCTTCCACCTGGCAATAATACCCAGCTGAATATCTAGCATGGCAGAAATTTCATAAACGTATTATTGCAAAGGTGATAGTAAGAATAAGATTGACCCATTCTTCTAAAATCTATGTAAACCTGCCTGCTTGGCCAGGCACTTGATTTTATACACCTGTGGTAAAGGGTCTGAATGAAACACCTGAATTCATTGATTAAGATGTGTGTCCCAATTCTTCTGACCATATAGTAGTGCTACTACTTTTGTCTATGTAGCTATTACTGGGCAAGATGTACTTTATTAGCTATAGCCAACTAGTACCAGGTATGACCCACCAGTGTATTGCGAGAAGCCCTAACAGGCTACTGGTTAATGCTGGCTTCAACAATTACAAACAAAAACTAAGACCTTCAGGAGCAGCACACTGCCATTGCTGAAGCTTGCCTGAAGCTGTTTCTGTGCAAACCCTCACTTGCTTCCTCTCATCCCACCCTGTGATCCGTGTACAGATCTCCACAGACACCTCTTATGATAGGGTAAGTCCTAGCTCAGTTCACACAGGTGAGTAGCACACTTGTATCATTGACCAGAGGTCAACAACATCAGCACCAAAACCTGCCATGTTCCTCTTATGTGTACGTGCTCAACAGTGATACTAAAAGCCACTGTGTCCTTTTATATATTTTTTCCACTTTTGACAAAAAATGAAAAATTGTTAACTTGAATTTGAATCAAAACATTTTTTAAAAAAAGATGCCAGGACTTTGGCTTTTATATCAAACAAAACATGTAATCATTTAATCTGCTAATTTATCTATAGAAGATATTTTATTCCACTTAAATGATAACTCAGTAAACTGTAGCAATGTAAAATAACATTGCTGGAAAATTCAAGCAACTAAGGGGAAAAACTCAACTTTATGCTAGACCTATAGTCCTAACACTAAGAGCCATGTTATGTCTCACAAGCAGTTGGTGTAAAACAAATAGTATTATCCCTCAAACCGAACAAACAAAATTTAGCCAGAAAAGTGTGCATTTCATGACAAATGTTGTTTAAAGTCATTGTACTTGATAATTAATAACAATTGTTGAATTCAATTGAGGCTTTTTTTATTTCAACATATAATCTTATCTAGATACAAATTAAATCCATTTGCATTTCCTAAAGAAAGTTACACTTTTAGGCAGTCTTGCCAAGTCTCAGCTCTCTCGTTCTATTAGGATATCAGAGTACATGGAGAGCTTGTTTGTTCTCAATAAGCAAAATTGTAACCCTGGTTATCTTGAATATAACAAAAATATATCTTTAGTGTAACTTTGTACATTTAAAGAGACATAGGTGGGTAATTCTTTATAACAGAAGAACGTACAAATATGAAGCATACATGTAAAATACATGTGTATTTGTATGTTGCCACATACATCTCTGATACAATCGTTTGTTCATTCATTCGTTCATTCATTCGTTCATTCATTCATTCATGACCTTCACTACAACAGTACTGAAAAATATAGTTTTTGATTGTAAATTAATTACATTTAACCAAACACTGATTATTTGAGTTTTTCTGCCTACTAACTATCCCCTTTAAAAGATTCCAGAAATTGACATGTGTTTCCCACGATCACAATATTTTTGCTATTATGTCTTGGTATAGTTTTCTTTGTGACTTTAAATGCTTCCAAAAGTAGAAGTTATTTTAGAAAGTTCTAAAAATGCAAAAAACACATAATAATTCATGACTCTGAATGAGCGATATGTACATCTAGATTTTTCCAGAAATCAAATGTTTTGAGTTATTGTATGATTATGAATAATTTAGCTTGGAGGCTACAAGTGTCTGATTCACCATTTTATCGTACTGCTCATGGTCACAGATGATTACAAGTGTTTTGACATTTCGGCAGTACAGTACATTCCATGAAGAATAAGAACACTTGAAATTGCTTATTTAAAGGTTTCATTAATGATCAAGCAGTTCTCCTCCAAGCACATCTTAACATCAGAAATGTTCCTTATTCTGCTTGGGCATGTCCTTTGTTCGCTCTTTTTCAGGTACTCTATGACATCACAATGCCTTAATTAGAATCAGCAGAACATCTTATGATGTCACTATTCGCAATTTTCATCCATCCATTCATTTTCTATAGCTGCTTATGCAAAGCACAGACACCAATGCCAGGATGCACAGGGCACGAGGCAGGTGACACCCTGGGCAGGATTCCAGTCCACCACAGGAGGACAAGGCGGGGAGGAAGGGGGGGGGGGCACCAAGGACAGATTGTCAGTCCATCACAGGACACCAGGCAGGGGACACTGAGGACAGAATGCCAATCCATCACAGGGCACCAGGCAAGACACACCCTGGAGAGGATGCCAGTCCATCATGGGCCACACACACACACACACCTGAAGGTCACCAGTCCACTTAAACTGCATGTCTTTGTAAGGTAGGAGAAGAACAGAGTACATGGCGTGCATGAAGATGGAGAAATCACAGGGGTCTGGGACCCTGGAGGTATTCGGCCTCACTGCTCACAGTGCAGCTTGCTAATAATAATAATATAAACACAAGTGTAAAGTACATGACCTTTTACAGTAGCAACTCGCTATGCACTTTGACTTCAACGCATTTTTTTTTCCTACTCTACTGTGTTTGCATGAACGGCAAGCGTCCTCTGAAGCTCATCAGCAGCGTTTGGGCTTTTCCTCAAAATGCACCAGCCGGCGATATCAAAGGAAAGCATTTCCTCGTCTTCATATTTGTATCCTAAAGGGTACCATCTGTTTGAAGATGTACTGCCATAACTCATTAAGAGTTGGGACATGAAGTCTGGAACACTAGAGTTATGTGGAGAATTTTAAATTTAATTTGCTGTGTGTAGTGTGTGTTCATTGAAGGTCATCTTTATCTGGGCCTGGCCATATCTAACAGAAAGCAAAAAGAAAGTAGCTGAAATTCAGCAATATGTCAGTTAGACTCTCTCATATTAACAGTACTTTCAACCAGATTACTTTTGTGCCAAGTGAACTAAACTTACAATAAGCATGTTTTGTTGAAGAACGCTCTATATAGTATGCACAATTGATACAATCTTTCAGCCATCTGGAAATATATATTTCCCTTCTGCTTTATTCAGGCAGTATTATGAGCACTGATTAGGCTACAAGCACCAACATTATACATTTTCCCTTGTGGATACTAAGCTAACAAGGTCAGATAAGCACTTGAGGGTCATTAAAAAGCCAACCTACTTGCAAATGTACACAGTGATAACTGAATACTTGCTTAAAAAGCACATTTTCAGTCTCTGATAGATACTGCGACCGTGTGCAGCTCCACAGTAATAAAGCGTACATTAAGTAGGGTCACTCACAAGAAGCAATTGATGATAAATATCTGTTATGTTAAGTTATGTTATGCAACAAATTAATTGACTATTCAAAATTGCTTCACTTCAATTTAGCATCTTTTTCCATTACATCCATTCCTGAGAAGATATTGGGTTACAAAGTGCCTTTTACTGTTGGACTGAACAGGAGGAGGTCTATTAATGGGTCATAATTTAACATTCATTCTCATAACTAGAAGCACACAATGCAAACAAATAACTGAATAATAACGCATGTGAACAATATGTTTGTAGTTCATAAGAAAGTATGTACCCAACTCTGAATTTTTGTCAGTTATGAATGTGCTTGTTTGGAACATACATGAGCCAGTGTTTTCCTTTAAGTTTTTTGTATGACTTTGTATATATTTATATGAGAAACAAATGGTTTGCTATGCTTCTTTACCGTGCCTTAAATTCTTAAATTTTAAACAAAATGACACAATGCACCACATTTATGGATGGTTTTAGCTGTTATTGTTGCAAATGAAAAATGAAAAAAAGAAATTTATATTATAGACAAAAGTGTGATACTGATACAGGCTTAGTTTAACACGAGTAACGAATCATATTTAAACACACAAATGGTGGGGAAAAGAGTTATCAGGCATCTAAGTGGTTAATCCTATACACCAGTGTTTCCCAAACCAGTCGTCGGGGGAACCCCGGACCGTCCAGGTTTTTGCTCCCTCCCAGCTCCCAACCAATCAGGAACACCGAATACCTGGTACAGGACTGGGTTGGGAAACACACCTGCAATTAATATTACAGCTTACCTGCAAGTTAAATTGTGTTAGCGCTAGCACAATGACAATAAAGACATTCTTTTTTGCTATAAAATGTATGGAAGTTAGAAGTTTACATACCAACACGAGTCACTCAGACTAAAGGATTCTAGCGTAATATTTCCAAATGCATGAAATGGGTACAGAGATGCTGACTTTACATTAGATAATAATTACATAATACTGGCAGACCATTACTACAGAAAATATGGGCTACATGGTTTTTAAATAAATAAATACCGCACAAGCAAATGATAGGTGGATCGATTTTGCTGCATTTCATTTATAGCTCATGAGAGATTTGGGTGATGCATACTCTGTGCAAGAGTATTACTCCAATATGGCTCCACGGTCACACACATTAGTATTGATTTGGTTCTTTTGTATCTTTCCTCCCTAACCAGCTCTGGTTCTTTCTTCTGCAGATACAAGTAGGACCTCACTAAGTCTATACACCGATGCACTGATCCAAGGCTACCTTAACAGTGATTCTCTAGTCACAATAGATGATAATATCATGAAGTACTCTCCTGTGCACTTTTATCCTTGTTTGACCTTAAATATACACTTTACTGTAGAGCCTCTCCCGTGGCAGGAAGCAGGAAGACAGTGGGATGACACGTTGTTTTAATATATTTGTTTTTGGTGTTCCATAATGAGAATGTGTTGTCTGCATCTTGTCCCGTCAATGCCTTTGGACGACCTAACTGGCTCTGTATCTCTGTCTCTGTGCAGGTATCCTTGGTAAGCCTCATCGCAAATTCACTGGGATACTCCGACTTGGCTGCCATCAAATCCCTCAGGACTCTGCGGGCTCTCAGACCATTAAGAGCGCTATCTAGATTTGAAGGCATGCGGGTACGAGTTTGTTTATCAAGCACTCCGGAAATAAACGGGCCTTAAGTTGCTCTAGTGAATATTTCATTAGATTTGCATATATCCATATCATTCGGATACTGATGACACTAATGCCGAGGGAGTCGTCTCTCAATTCTCATTTCTCATTTAACAGGTGGTCGTAAATGCCCTGATTGGCGCCATACCCTCCATCATGAACGTCCTACTGGTGTGTCTGATATTCTGGCTGATCTTCAGCATCATGGGAGTGAACCTCTTTGCGGGCAAGTTCGGGAAGTGTGTGAACCGAACGGGATTCATACACAATGCCTCCATCATCAATAACAAGTCCGACTGCCTGGCAATGAACGACACGCAGTTCTACTGGACCAAGGTGAAAGTCAACTTTGACAACGTGGGAGCCGGCTATCTCTCGCTCCTGCAAGTCGTGAGTTCCAGTACATTCTTTTTTTAAAAAAAAAAACTACTTCCAGCTTACGCTAATATAAAACACTGATCACAGAACACCCTGACAATTTTTCTCCTTTAGTTCCCTTGGATGTAGCTTGGAAGTGCTCTTTCTTCAGTTTAACTTATTTTGTGTAGTAGCCTAGCAACAAGTCACTTAGCTCTGTTCCGTCACTTTCTTCTGACTTCACTCAATACAAACCTTTCATTTGCATCCAGAAATAGTCTGTCCCCAGTCATTCACAAAAGCCTGTAATTACCGGTAACCAAGGCAAAAGGCCAACTGCGGTGATTTCTGCTCATAGGCGAGCTCTCGACTTTTCTTTACTTTTTACCTATAAAAATATACGGCTAGGAGGAAGTCCATTTATGTCACTTCCAGAGTAAAGATAAAATAATATGTTGATTTCACTTGGTGATGTATTTCAACTGTTGTTACTGTATACTGACAGGGATTTCCCCCAGTTCTACGAAAAGCAGCATAAATTTCATTTGAGAGGAACACTTCCAAGCTGCTTGGTTTAACTTTGTTTAATCTATACCAACATAAACCTATTCATCTTACATCCACTCATGCAGTACAGGGTCACAGGACAACCTATAAATGTTCTTATGCAGAAACATACCTTCCTCAGCAGTAATTGGAGGAAGGTATGGGTTGAACACAAAAGACAAGTCCTAATAGTACACACCGTGTATTTATTTTATTTTTCAGGCAACTTTTAAAGGCTGGATGGAAATTATGTATGCAGCAGTGGATTCACGTGCTGTAAGTTTCCAGAATTCCATAAGAAATATGACTGCTGGTTAAGCACCAGAATTCTCATTTCAAAATTCAAACGTTTAAGTAGTACATGGAACGGAGATATTGCATAATGATCTGAAATATACAGAAAATGTATTTATTTGTTTGTTTGTAGTGCATATAGAAAAAGATTCTATGCAAATGCTTGGTATTATTACAGAATATAAGCGTTCTGACACATAAATTAAATCCAATCTAGAAGCATGTGGGTGGGGGGGGCACCTGCCCCTTCTGCAGTAATAAATGAAAGTTCCCCCCATTTTGAAGTTCTGGGTGCCCCTCTTTGATAATTGACGAAACCCTCTTGGGCAGCCCCCCTGTTAGCACCCCCCCGGTATGAGCACATGACCCTCAGGAACTCTGTAATATTCTTGTGATGCGATAGGTAGAGGAACAACCCATCAAGGAGGTCAACCTGTACATGTACCTCTACTTTGTGGTCTTCATCATCTTTGGCTCGTTCTTCACCTTGAATCTCTTCATTGGTGTCATCATTGACAACTTCAATCAACAAAAGAGAAAGATAAGTATATAAAGCATTCTGGCCACTTTCACCAACAGCGGAAGCCTCCCTTAAACTCCAATGATAAATCACATTAGGAGAAAATGCCGTGTTTTGTTTCAAATACCACTGTAAAAATTAACAGAAAGATTTATATTATTTCAATTTACCTTTTTACTTAGGTGGACAGGATATTTTCATGACAGAGGAACAGAAGAAATACTACAATGCTATGAAGAAGCTGGGATCTAAGAAACCACAAAAGCCAATCCCAAGGCCTACGGTTGGTAAACTGAAGGGTCTACAAATAAAAAGGATCAATGCTACAAATGATGATGGATGACACTTTATGAAAATTATCATTATTTTTACAGAACATAATTTGTATGTGTTTCTGCTCTCACGTGGATCTTAATTCATCAATACGTTTTTGATTTACTGTAGATGTGCATGCATACAAGTATTAATTAATTCATTAATAAGTGTTCGTTTTGCTCAGATTTCCATATATTTAGTCATATACAATAATCTTTTTGTAGCATTTGTTGCATCATGATTACAGCCAAATGGCAACCGGAGAGTAATCAAACATAAATAAATTGCATTATAGAAATAAGTATTATTTATAATAGGTGTACAACCCTATTCATTTTGCAGATGGTTAATTTTTGGCTATGTTAACTTTTTAGAATATACTGCAAGGATTCTGCTTCGACTTAGTGTCAAAGCAAGCCTTTGACATCATCATCATGATGCTGATCATCTTTAACATGGTGACGATGATGGTGGAGACGGATGAGCAGATAGACTACATGCAGATCATCCTCAACAAGATCAACCTGGTCTTCATTGTCATCTTCACCATGGAATGCGTCCTCAAGATCATCGCCCTTCGGCACTACTTCTTCACTATTGGGTGGAACATATTCGACTTTGTCGTAGTCATTCTCTCCATAGTGGGTAAGTACAGTGCGTCATTTCGGATTATTCTAGGGATTGGTCTTACCTGGCAATAATGAAGTTGATATATTTGGCTTTCTGCTTTCCATTATTTTGATCTGACCCGTTTTGATCTCATTGGTGGAATTGCACTTGGAGTTAGCTATAAGAAACGCCCTGGTCATGTTCTGTCATCACACTTAGTTTCAAAAATCAATGTGTAATTAAAAAAAATTGCTTCTAATGTATACAAATGTCTTTCTTACAGGTATCGTTCTTGCTGACATCATACAAAAATACTTTGTGTCGCCAACCCTTTTCAGAGTCATCAGACTCGCAAGAATTGGACGCGTCCTCCGACTTATACGTGGAGCCAAAGGGATAAGAACTTTACTCTTTGCCTTAATGATGTCGTTGCCGGCATTGTTCAATATTGGGCTCCTGCTTTTTCTCGTCATGTTCATCTATGCCATATTCGGCATGGCCAATTTCGCTTACGTAAAGAAACAGGGAGGAATCGACGACATGTTTAACTTTGAGACTTTTGGGAACAGCATGATCTGCCTCTTTCAGATCACCACCTCGGCTGGATGGGACAGTCTGCTCAATCCCATTCTGAACAATTCCCCGGAAGAGTGCAACCCCAACATTACCAACACTGGCACCAGCACTAAAGGGAATTGTGGCAATCCCTCAGTAGGCATTGCATTCTTCGTTAGCTATATCATCATCTCCTTTCTTATTGTTGTGAACATGTACATAGCCATCATACTGGAGAACTTCAGCGTAGCCACGGAGGAGAGCACAGAGCCTCTGAGCGAGGATGACTTTGAGATGTTCTATGAGGTCTGGGAGAAGTTCGACACAGAGGCCACCCAATTTATTGAATACTCCATGCTCTCCAACTTTGCAGACTCCTTGCGAGAGCCACTGAGAATCCCCAAGCCCAACAAGATCAAACTCATCTCCATGGACCTACCCATGGTCAGTGGGGACAGAATCCACTGTCTCGACATCTTGTTCGCATTCACGAAAAGGGTCTTGGGAGAGTCTGGGGAAATGGACGCCCTGAAGCAGCAGATGGAGGAGAAGTTCATGATGGCCAACCCCTCCAAAATGTCCCATGAGCCCATCACCACCACCCTGCGAAGGAAGCAGGAGGAGGTGTCCGCCATCGTAATTCAGAGGTCATACAGGAGGCACCTAATGCGAAGGCACATGAAGCAGGCTTCTTTTCTCTACCGCAAGATCAACAGCGATCACCCCACCGATGAGGAAGACGCTCCTGAGAAGGAGGGACTTATAGCCTCCATGATCAAGGAACACTACGGCCAGGACATGGAAATAATGGAGACAATGTCCTCCACCTCTTCGCCGCCATCTTACGACAGTGTAACGAGGGCTACTGGTGGCCTTTACCAAGTTCTGATACCTGAATCTATCAATAATGAGCAGACTGAAACCTACCGGCCCACAGAGAGAGACCATTAAATGTAATATTGAGACATAATTTAAAGACTGTCGCATTTTTTACAGGATTTACTAAAACCCAAGCAACACTGACTCAGTCTCAATGTGAAACCTCAGGGTTTCGTACAATAATGTATCTGATTTTTTAAAATGCAGAGGGGAAAATGTAAAAAACATAACACTTTACACAGCTTACATTGACTGTGCTGAACATCTATTTGCATGAACGACATGTGCTGGGTTACTACAGTTATATTACTAATGTAATTATTTAATAGGCAAAAAATTACAATTCCTCAATATGTACTAAATATGCCTGGCTGTATACAGTATGTTTATTAAAGGTCTTATAATGTGTGATTTCTTATAACAATGTACAAGTTTTACATTATTATATAAATTGAATAATAAAAATGATATAATTCTTGTAGCAAAACATTACTCGTATCTATGTTATCTGTCTTTTACTGAGGGAGGTGTCATATACTTCATGATATTACTTGGGGGAAGTTCAGCTGCGATGCTCAGAAACAAAAATAAATAAAAACCAAAACACTGTATTTAGCACATTAAACTTGGAGGTTCCTGTACTGTGGGTAATAATCAGACATCTTATAACTGTCTAAACACATGACACAAAGAATTATTAAAACATTAACAGTCAGGTATATTTCTCCTACAATGGTAATCCTTTACATTCTTTACAGTTAAATTGATCATCTTTGGCTTGCTTTGTGAAAGAATTAGGCCACATTTTTAATATTTCACATTTCAAAGCACCCTTTGGAGATTATTTTAAGAATGATTATATCTTGTTGGAGGTTCAGGAATAATAGGTTAAGCATTGAAGGTTATTTCGTAATCCTCTTTTTTAGGGACTGGAAAGCAAGAGAGCAGTGATGACGCTTATTTTCATCTTTCATGCTTGACAGGATTTGTATTACATAGGAAACATTGGAGGCAGCTCAGTAGCGATATCTCCTGCGTGGTCCTGCATGCTGCTGGTTTATGACTGCGTCCTGGGAGATTCCCCTGGTCTCCACAAACACGGTGCTTGTAGCTGAATCATCATGTGAATTATCACCTTTAGCTAAAATAGCTAATATGCTATGAAAAGGACAAATGTTAAGTATCTTTATAGGGCCTGTGCGTATGTGTCTGTGTATGTTTATGCACACGCACACGTTTGTATTGATGTATTTGTGGGGACTGTCCATTCATTTCTATGAGAAACTGTAATCTCGACAATGAACACCTTAATCCCCACAAAAATCCCTAACTTTAGCCATAGGTAACCAAACAAAATACAAACCTTTTTATACTTTTAGTTTTCTGATTGCAAATTTTTATAAAACTGAGTTTCCCTTTGTGGGGATCAAAAAATGATTAAATCAGTTCAGCCTCAAGCAAAGGAGACTGAGGTGGGACATGATACAGGTCTATAAGATTCTAACAGGTTTGGATGCTGTTCAACCAAATAGTTTCTTTAGCATTAGTTCT
>JABFDZ020000107.1:200838-217064 GCA_019775955.2 Pollimyrus isidori
CCTTTTTTTTCAATTTTTTGTTTGGGGTTTTTTTTTTTTATTCTAATCTGGTTTTTTTTTTTTTGGAAATCATTTTTTGGTTTTATTAAAAAAAAAAAAAAAAAAAAAAAAAAAAAAAAAAAACTTAAGAAAACAAACTAACAGGAGCTGATAATTATTTTGACAACCTGCACGCAGAGTAAACAAATGCTACCTTACTAAAGCAATCTGTTGTGTTAAGTCATAGGCTACCATTTAAATCACGAATAAAATGTAAAAAATGCACCATGAAGAGGCTACATAATCTCATCCTGAATAATTAAAGACAGCAGAGGTCTTGTGCAAACACCTGGGTGGGTAAAAGATGTCTTTGCCAGCTTCCTTAACAAAAGACTTGAAATCCCGGGTGGGGTGGACAGAAGTAGGAGGGAAACTGTAAAATATTTTAATGTTGAGTCACATGACAAAGAGGTGTAGCTTAAATGTAAAATGTTTTGAGTCTTGGATGACTAAGAAAGTGATTCTAAATAAGTATAGTGCCTGAAAAATTCTTTTTTCACTAATTTGTCTTAACGAAGGTCTTAAGAGAAATGAAGAACATTTCCATTGCAAATGGTGCATTAAGAGGAAATCTCTGGTACACCTGACGTGGGCATTTAAAACTAGCTGAACCCTGTATGCAGGTGATTTACCCTTATGCTGGCACTCAGGACTCAGGAGACCACCGTGTAGTTGAGGGTGGGGGTTCCTGTGCTGGGGGGCAGGGAGCGCATTACAGCCCAGCTGCTCCGCCAGCCCTAGTGCACACTGACACGCGCGCACTTTGGATTCATGAATAAATAAATCCCTTTCCGAGGGAAAAGGTCAGAGCCAATCGGGCGAACCAATCACACTGCCGGAGCCACACAGCTGTCCTGCCAACTCGCATGAAGATGGCCACGTTTCAGGGGGCGATGGCCAGCCAGTCTCTCCCTGATGCACGAACATTTACTCATTTTATTATAGTAAACTTATAGTACAAGCATTATAGTATGACTTATAGTAAAGAGAAAAGCTACAATCTGCGTGTGCTCCCCGGGATGTGAACTGGCAACCTTTATGTGGTTAACGCAACGCTCCACTCGTTGAGCTAAAATCCAGCACTGACTTACCGGCCATAGTGGTACTGGCCCTAGATGCAAACATGCTACCCCAGCCAGACACGGCTGCTCTTGCCCCCAGTCGAGCTATGAATGAGTAGAGATATCACTACTGTGCCCGTGTAAATGCAGTTCAAATCACTGTTCCTTCTGATTGGTGGGGGGTTTGGTGGGTGATGACAAAGACCTCATAATTATACAGGCAGGAAAAGGGCCACAGTTTCATAACGCAGGCCGAACAAGAAAATTCCCCCATTCTCAGGTTGTCTGCATTTCTCACAGCCCACAAGCAAGCCTTCAGTGAGCTCTGAGCCAAGGGCAAGGTGTGCAAGTGTGTGTGTGTGTGTGTGTGTGTGTGTGTGTATTTGGGAGGGGGGGTGAAACAAACATCCACAAAATCCTCCCTTCATAGGCCTGTCAAGGGCGGAGACTGGAAAACACACACAAAAAGTCACCCATGCAAGTTATACAGGAGATCGCATATAGCAGTAAGAGGGCGCTTGGGGTGGGCAGAGAGCCTCATCCAAACCGCACTGTGATCAGAGGCTTGGCCTCCCCAGCGATAACCCCCGCCCCCCCCCAGGAAATCAGCCAGCTCCACACTAACAGGGAAGACAGAATCAGAGAGGAGCTCTAAAAAAAGTCACGCAATTTAAGGCCACCAAAGCGAGAAACGCAGCCTACCCCTAGCCGGAACCCCCTCGGTCAGGGGCGACCGAGGAAGGTCGTCCGGGATCCCATGGCAACAGCGACAGGGGCAGTAGGTGAATAAGGAACCGGGCAGGTGAATAAGGAAGTGGCTGCACGCCTCCCTCCGACAGACCAGGGCCGCACTCGGAGGAGCCTGCATTAGCCTTTCAAGCGCTTCCAGCACGGCGGCTCCCTCACCTGGCGGCTTCAGTTGCCGATTGCGATTATCGCACGCGGCAAACGCCAAAAGTCACGGTGTGGCAGCGGTGCGGGCGACACTCACAGAAGCGCAGCAGCCCGGTTACTATAGCGCC
This sequence comes from Pollimyrus isidori, assembly GCA_019775955.2. Lineage (NCBI taxonomy): Eukaryota > Metazoa > Chordata > Actinopteri > Osteoglossiformes > Mormyridae > Pollimyrus > Pollimyrus isidori. Next base: position 202,961 of record JABFDZ020000107.1, read on the forward strand.
CGAAACGGCCAAATCGGGGGCTGGTGATTGACGGGGTGGCAAACTGGATGCCAGGCGGGTGCCTCTCCAGTGTGTGGGAAGCTCCATCACTCAGGTGCTCATGTTTATAGGGGCTGGTGAGTAACTAGCCACAGGCCAGTGGCCCCCATTTATACATAAAGAGAGAAGCCCCACAATAACACAAACTGACAGAGTGGGCCAGGATTTGTGGTGAGACCGGGGACATGAGGCTTGAACACATTCGATCCCATCCCGTTTTAAAACGCCAGCCGTAATTAGCTATCGTTACAAAAACAAGAACAAAGGTGTCCGTCTGCCCCGTAAGGAGACCCGCTCGGTCCTTGTCTCCAGGGCTCGTGTCTCTGCATAGATGAGTCTTAATTAAAACAGCGACTAAGCGGCTGCATTTTAAAATCACACCCATGAGCTACCAAGGAGTAAAAAAGGAAGGACAGACCTGCACCCGCTTATTTAGTACAGAAAACAAAACACACTCGACATTTGTAATGAGGAGTTTGAAACATGAGCAGTTTCACATCCGAGTCAAACTCTCCTCCAAGATCAACACGAGACGAGCACTCGATCTCTCAAGAGGTGCCAGACCTTTGCTTGGGTAAATAAACTCCCCGTAATCATACCAGGCTAATTGTCCCGACTTTCTGGTTCAGGAAAGAGGAGTCGGGGTTTACTGAGGACGATTCTGAACGGACGTGCCCTTAGCGGACATTGCAGTAACATAAAACAAAACAAAAAAAAACTTTCACAAAAAAGGTGGAATTGGCAACCACCCACCCAGAAAAAAAAAAAAGAAGCTTCGAAACAGTCCATTACATGAAGCCAGGTCTTATACTCTGCTGTAGTAGGTCACATGACTGTCTTATTGGATTGAGGCATTTTCTAAATGCCGCACTTTACCATGACAATGGCGGGGGGGGAGGGCGCCCTGCTGTCCCCCTCCATTGACCAGCCCGTCAGCTCGGGTTCGGGGGGGCGGGGGGTCTTACCCTCACCCCACAGCCATCAGAGGTACTATTGTCCTCCAGGCCGAATCTCCGGGCTCATTAAAAACCCATCTACTCCATTCCTGCGGCCCCAGACATGACGAGTGACCTCATACTCCGTTTTTATTTTATGCTGCGTTTTATTTCTTGGATCAAGCAGAAATGAATCCGTCATGTAAACGGATGTGAGAGGAGCAACACAACCAGATCGTGCCACAGTTTGGAGTTTAGCTGGCAGGGAGACCGTCGGCCGTTTGTGCGTGTCCCTCCCTCGCACTCCCCCCTCTACATATTCATACATCCATCTGTGTGGTTCCCCCCTCCCCCCTCCCCCAAGGAGTTCCCCAGACAGCTGGAGCTACAAGAGGTCACATGGGGAGACCCCAGGTCACACCTTCATCGGGAAACAAGCCGCCATTAATTCATCGCTGCACCAGGAGGCAGAGGAGGAAAAAACATGCGGCGGGGCTGCCTCCCTCCCCAGCCAGAAACAAAAAAGGAGGAGAGCAGGAGGGACGGTGGTCTGAGCAGAGGTGCAGGGCCAGAGGGGTAGGAGGGTGGGGGAGGTAGCTACAGCAGCAGCAGCAGATGGGAAAACCCACCCAAACCCCGGGGAGCCCCCTGGCGTGGGAATGCTGCTTGGGGAAGGCTCCAGAAGTAGCACATTTCGGTCAGCAACAAAGCCCGTTAAAGACGGTGTACAGCGCCAACAGGAACGGCGGCGACAGCAGCAGCTCAGCCGCATGGCACAGAACCAGCCCCCCCGTCAGCAGACCGGCACCGCAAGGAGCCTCTGATGATGGTACCGAGAGCTGAAGACCGAAGAACCGTGGCAGGTTCATGCAACAAAAAGCACACAGCCAAAGATGCCGACCAAGGCCGCCCCACGGCAGACTGGGGTTTGCACCGTGGGGGGCATTATTGACCAGTAACACGAATCTAAGATTTAAGTGGTAGAGATGTAAATGGCTTCGGTGTCTTCTTTACATTTTTTCAGGTCACTCCACGTTTGATGCAAAAGCACTCAAATTGGGCATCTTACAAGAGCTCATCCATATTCCCAAATAAAACTGGATTCTCTGTCCCATATACGGTGTCCCCCCCCGCCTAGTGTCAAGTGCATTCTGGGATAGAACCTGCACTGGATAAGTGGTCTGAAGATGGGGTTTTTTTTTGGATATAAAAACACAGAAGTAGCTATATTTTCATACAAAAGGTAAGCGGCTTGTTATAAAGTGGCATTAAGGGTGGGGGGAAGGCAACCCCACCCCCCTCCGTAACCAAGACGGAGGTCCCACAAACAAACCCCCGTGACCTGACATACCTCAGCGTAGACAGAATGGCACAAAGGCTGAGGGGGCCCCACAGGGATGTGGGGAGGGGGGTTATCCTTCTAGACAGGACCCGACTTCTTCATTATATTCAGCCTCTCAGACAAACGGCTCACAGAGGAGGGGAGAGGGTCCTTTTAACCGGGAGAGTGAGGCCTTCACAAACCATCAGTCCCACATTGACAGGGGTCCAGCCCGGTCCGGCCCCATCCCCCAAACCTACCCAAATAAACTCTGCCGTCAACAAAAGGGGAAGTCAACAGCCCGCGTGGGGGAAGTGGGGCAAAGACTCTGAATGAGAACCCCCCCCCCTCGCTGTCGACCACGGACACAGACCACGACTTCACATGTCGTCTTTGGGGGCTAAATATTCCTGTGCTGTCCACAACGGCAGCTGCGGGCTCATGGCGAATTAGCTGACCAGCAATGGGCAGGCACGACAGTCAGACTTTGGACCTGAGGTGATGAAAGAGATACCAGGCTGAACAATGCCCCCCAACGATTCATGTACAGACAGTACAGAGTTCCCCACACAGGGGGGGTGATTGTATGAAAATCCCCCCCCCCCCCAGAGTCCTTGCATCCACAAACATACAAATGCACAACAAGAGGCAATTCATTCTCGTTTGTTAATTTAGTTACACCAATCAAATTTGGTGCCATTAATCACCCACCATAGTGCCTGAAGCAAAAATATTTAAGAGAAATTGCTGGAAATTAAAAATGACCCAAAACCCTCAAACATTCATAGGTTCATTGGGTCAACGTCAGCATGCTCAACACATATTTGTTTCCATTAAATTGTTTACGAATCATTAGGTTGGTAAACCGGTGACCAGGAAGACCCCATTAGGCTCGCAACAAGCATGGATCCCTCAGACCAAACACAGGACAGAAGGTGTGCCGTTCAGGCAGGCTGTTCACATGAGGTTGGGAGTAAGTTAAGGACACATGAAGGTCGGCGGATCTCGAACAAGCTCGTGGCACGCCTCGGCCATGCCGGGCTCAGCTGGCACGGGCACAAGCCAGCCAGGGTTCGTACAAACGGCTGCACCCACACCTCAGCAATTTAGGTCAAACCATGGCATGATTAAAGGGACCGAAAAGACAAAATCTTTCATTTCTATTCGCAAAGTCTGACACTTCCAGGACAAGCGAAACCGCAGCCAGTAAACTTTCCAAAAAGTAGGTTGTGTTTTCAGGTTAAGTGTTCTCATTTTTTTTTAGCGACGCTGGAAGACTGTTTGCAATTCGGTGCACAACCACGACCATGCTGCCCGGAGAGCGACCAGCGCCCAGCTGGCTGCTCAACCACAATCCTTCTGACAGGAATACGCCATCAAACCGGTCTGAGACATGACGTCTTCTGGCATCAGAACCGCCGCAGATTGTAGCCTGCAGATTTTCACAAATGTTGAATATTACTTGAGAGACGACAATCTTAGTCGCCAAGATACAAACAGCTGTTTGCTATTTGACACTATACAGCTAGATGTACAACCTGTGACTCCAAAACAATGCCACTCATTAGGCGACATAGCCAGCTACCTAGGGTGCCATCTTCTGGTGGGGTATTGACATAGCAGTCTAATTTCACTTCATCTTGTATGGTGGACACTAGTGGTAAAACTTGCCTAGGGCACCAAATGAGCTTCAACTGGGTTCTGCTCCAACAAGAGTTTTACAGCGGATCTCACCGGATTTGGGAGTTGTGCAATTTGCCTGACTGATCACATAAAATATCAAGAGATAATGCTGTGTAAACAAATTAATGGTTGTACAGTAACTAAACTGAATTCAGTTTGCCATAATGATTTTTTGCCAGACGTTAACAATAGGGTAGGCAATCTGGCCTCACATCTCCAGGGGCCAGGTGCCACCCCTGCCCCCCTGGGTGAAAAGCCTCCCCGTGTTGCTCTGCCATGGAACAGAATCCTTCTGCAACCTTGCTGCTTCCTGGGACGAATTCCCAACTACTGAATACACTGCATGGAAAATGACATTACAATAATGACAAATATTATTTGACAAAACCTTTTAACCTCTCCCTCATAACGATTTCACCGAAAGCAGACAGCGATATCCAGTAGCACAACAAATCCTCTACGGCGGGCTCTCATCTTTTATTCACAAGACTTCAAATACACCCAAGCAGCTCAATCTCCCTCTCGGCAGCGACAGTGTGTTACCGCGGCATCTCGGGCACTGGTGTCTACCTCCAGACTGAGCACCATTAATCAAACCAACAGTGGAAGAAGATCCTTCTACAACTGCTGAAACACTGCTGTTCATAACCTCACCAGTAATCAGCCCCGGTTAACCCATTCCTGTTGGGGACGGACTTCAGCAGATCCCTGGTCCTTCATAAAGACAAGGGAATCTAAAGTAGCACCTAGGAGACAGTGAACAGAGCAGCATTTCTGATGACATCATTTAACTAAGTTTGGGCTGCAACAGTAGCATATGAGCATGTGCTGCAAGAAAGTACAAGAGAGTGAGAAAAAGTTGGTCTTCGTTCTTATTCAACTCAGATGTTATCACAGATGATTGGGGCAAGATGGGAGGCAGGAAAGCAACTCTGTACAAAGCTAGTTGTGAGAACCCTGGAGAAACAGATTTCAGGAGCCCGTCCTTCCAGTAATCGAAACCACAATGTGGAAGACAACACTAAAGGTCACTGCTCAATACCTGCAAAGATCTTTTCGACAACAATTAGCTAAAAGCTCAACTGCCCTTCACTCTGGAAAAAGAATGTGTGTGGACAAGTCAAGAAAACAAGTGTCAGTCAGGTCTACATGGCTCAAAACAGAGATGCCTTTGTGGGGTATTGCAGACCTATCCGACTGGGCAGGATGTCACTCAATCTTCACAGGCAAGCACCACACCCACACGTTAAAAGTCCCTTTCATGTCCCCCAAAATCTTCATAATCCCACAGTCCCATGGATAAAGAAAAACAAAAAAAAAAAACATTAGACACAAACTATGGTTCCTCAGCTGCAGAACCTGTAAAGTAGGCAGTTAACACTGGCATCCTTCTGCACATCCTGAGAGTATCCCGTTACAAAAACCCCTTGAGAATTGACATGACTGCAATTATGGCATCGCCCCTCCCCATAAAGGTATGTTATCTGGCAGTAAAACCACACCAGCTACACACAGCAAGGCATACATATGAAGACCTGGGCACAATTCATACCTAAAACTAATTAGTTAACAATAAACCCCTTGTGAAAATGACATCACAAAGCTTGGTGGGACCTCACATCATCACCACTACCCCCCTGGCAGTAACAGCACCTAATAACTGAGATGGCACAAAGAAGGTCGGTGAAACACAGACATCACGGCATGGCCGCGGGCGGTGGCTCGCACGCCCATGACCCAACGTGACAGAGATGCAGCGAAAGATGGTGAGTAGCTGACTGAAGAGGAGCGGTACGACAAGGTCCAGGCCGAGCATCATTTACCGTAAAGTCTCTCTCAAAACACCCCAAATAACAACAAAAAAAATGGTGGGGTGAAGGGGGGAGCTGCATCTCGTACTGACACGCACCCGTCCGTATCAATTTCCAGACATTGCGTGAGTCCCGTCGGGTTTCCGTGGAGATACGAGCAGGTTGGGTTTTTAACTTCCTAGGCTTTCGTTCGAGTCTCCACCCGACCGCTTCGACGATGTTGACATGGCCGGACAGGTTCTATCAAGCGGCACAGTATCACGTTTCGTTTGACGTGTTCGATCAACACCTGCACTCGCTGTTATATACGAATGGAGATGAGTAGAAGGCCAAGGCTTCTAAAGCATTTCCAGTTTGGGAATATCTGGTTTGATGAGAAGGCACTAGTACTCAGAACAGATGGATAGTTATCTAACTCTTGCTTCACCTAATAGAAATCCAAGAGCCTCAAAATAAAGCATTTAAAAAAAAAAAAAAAAAACCTGACTGACTGACGTAACCGTAGTTACTACAGACTTCAGGCAGACAAGCAGGTTCTCAGATCGCCACTGTAAACCGATGAAAATATGAAATCTTTATTGATGTTGACACAGCTAAGTGTTTTGGGCTCAACCGAACAGGGGAAGAACAGGCAGGAAACTCACCGAAGGAACAAAAGCTTTTATACAGCCCGGTCCCAAGTCATACTTCTGAAGAAGAAAAAAAAAAAAAACAACAATGGCACAAAGAAAAGCCCAGCTGCACGAGCAATCAGAAAGGAGCCCCCCCCCAAACAAAAATGGGAGGAGAGCCCTGATCTGCAGGTTTGGGTTGGGGGGGAAACAAAAATGTATTTTGATAATCATTAAATTTGATTTTGACCATAGAGTAAATCCAGGAGACACTGGAAATTAAAAACTTATCTACTCTGGACTTAAGGAGTAAAGAGCAAGGGTAGGCGCCACACAACATGTTTTGGTGGTTTATCGATAAAATGATATGGCTTCACAAGAGTAAAATTTGAATGGAGATGATCACTTCAAGAAGGGAAAGCTCAGGCCAAAGCCCCCCCCCACAAGCACCAACCACCCCCACCTCCAAGATTCCAATTTGTCAGAACAAAACACAGGGAAAATTCACGGCGAAATTGACTACGGCGTAACACGCATTTACTCTCCCTTTTGTGGGCCTGGGATTTGGAGACAGGTTTAATGGGAACAATTTATGCCCACAGCTGTGGTCACTCCCCCCCCCCAAATAGAACATGTGACCAAATGTTTGAGAATCTGTCAAGGCTATTGGACGTACACACGCAGTTACGACACGCTGCAGTTACTGATCCAATGGTCATGTGATAAGAGGGGCAGCTCCTCTTTGGCCTCAACCCCCACATTCCACACACACAGGCCTTCCCCGGGGGGGGGGACGGGGGGACGACTGGCCTCGCTGCTGTGTAGGCACACAGGAAGGAGGATTGCCACCCACCCCCAATGTTGCCACACAAAAGCACGCACACACACACACATGCTTTGCGAGGGATGGGGGGGACAAGGACCGCGGGGAACCTCCGTATTTATCTCGCCGTCCATAGCTGTGTGACACACTCCAGTACATGGCAGGTAACACTGGCAATGAGGTGGCACTGTCACACAACCAGTGCGCAGGGAGGGCGGCCACAACACGGGGTTTACATACGTGTTACGCCAGTCGGTGCGCGACCATGATGCAACACCAATGAATACTGCAGCAAAAGCCAGACACACTCGGGGTCAATAACCAGCCTGCGCTCCCCTAATTCTCCCGTGAATGCCCTTCCGCTTGCGATTCTACCAAAGGAACAGAATGATTGACATACACAGGAGCCCCCTCTCTCCAATCATCCGAGCACGGCTCCCATGAGGGTCCCAGAAACCACTGAGATTATTACGTTAAGCATTCAAGCCTTATTAGACTTAGCTGTAGCACTGAGTGGATATTTCTGCATGCAAATATGCAGTGTGCATGCAAAGCACACAAGAATGCTACAAGAGTACATTAATATGAGGTCCCTTTTAAAACAATAAGACGACTATGTTGCAGTAAGAACACACGTCTGATTATATAAATTGGCTCTTTCATTGCGATTTAGAGCTAGGTTAAAAATCCAGGCTCATTAATTAGGACTTGGCGGTCAGGAAAGGGTTAAAATCATTGCACGTTTACGGTATTTAGCTAATACTAGTCTTCACAGACGACAGATTGGTTTTATAAAATCCTAAATAAATGAAAATTCAAACTGAGATGTCAGCCACCTAAAACTTCACATAATCCACTCTCGTTGCAATCTTATGTGTGCGCCCTTATTTAGACCATAAACAAGCCAAAACAAAATTATCTAAATTACGCGCTGACCATCAAGGGATTTGAAATTAATGGGTTATACAAAACGTTAAACCGAGTATAAATGCACAAGAATACGGGACGTACTACATATAGGTAAAGACGATATCGTGGCCTAAATAGGTTCCATTTCCCGATGGTTTAGTTGCAACGCTACCACAGTTACTGCCTCAGAAAATGTTTGTGCCCTTACAAAAAGCACCAGACTAATAAATCGCCAGTATTTGGGACGTAAAACACACGTAGAGGGTAGCTCCTGCTTTTCAATCTGACCGCGTTAAATAGTACGGATAGATGTGATGGAGAGAATGAAAAATCTGCATCTAATTGTTTAGGACAAGCTAACAAATGTTGCACTAACTGGACCCGCGCGTCTTTAAATCAAGTAAAAGACAAAGGAGAATACACGTTGAAATTAATTTCACGTGGTTGCTATAATAAATACATTTAAAAATACGTCGTCCGGGTGATTTAATGGTGACCATGGACGTCAATTCTTTCTTCTTTAGCGGAAAACCCCATTTACCGTTACAAATAGAGTGGTGATCTGGATATGAACAAAGATCGATGCACGGTTACATACATAAGGGGGTACTGAAACATGTGGGAGAGACACAAACACACACATACGCACGTAACTGTACGGGAAAGCGAAACCTACAAAGCCCTACAAAACAAAGTGGGCAGCGATATTACGATATTGCAAGTCATACTGGACCAGACTCGCGAATAAAGAATGAGTACTGCAGAAATAAACCGGAAGGTTACTTTTTATTTAACCCCAAATGCCTTCAAGTACCCCTCCCAGAAGTCCTTAAAACAAGGGGGAGGGACTGCACGACAAAACCTGGCGTAAATAATAAATAGCTCAATAAATAAGATTTCGTTTTGGCACCCAGCGGAACGTGCTGGCAGAGATTCAAGATGCCATTCCCCCCGTGGTAAGGGCGCAGTTTCCAGCAATATACAACCCCATATGTGCCCCGACGACCCCATCTATGAGCACAATTGCCCCGCCATTCAGGTCCAAGGCGGCCAGAAACACAAAACACACATGCAAAATCAGATATAAACTACAGACCGCTTATTCTCCCAGCAGATTACCAACAGAGGCGTGCATAAATATGCCAATAATATACCAATTCTTACAGCAATACAATAACCATAAATTTAAACAACTATCAGTTTACACGGTGGTCCAAGTTATGCCTAATAAAGCAGGGTTTTTTTGTCTGGACGAGATCGTAATACCGTCGCCAGGTTATGAATGAAAGTGCCGTTTCTGTTTAATTATCACTGGTGTGGCTTTTAATACACGTGGTTTTTTGAAAATGTGTCGAGTCGGAGCAGGATCTATCCAGCCGCTGGTGTTTTACAACCGTGCTTTAGGATCATGGTACATAAACATGCCAAGAGGACGAGCTACACCATAAACATCAAACATATCCGCTCATCATTTCACGTGTTTATCCCAGGACTATTTCTAAACACAAAACGTTGCAGACAAGATTCATTTCATGCCGATGAAAAACAAATAAAACTTTCGTGACAAAAAAAACATATTCGTGCGATCATCCAGTCCCGCTTAAATTCGATTTTGGATAATCATTTTAAAAACTATTTGTAAAAATAAATGTATTTACTGAGCATTAACAGCTGGTGCTCCGCGTAATGCGGCCGTACAATGGATTTACCACATCTGATACTGAAACGGGCAAGACCAAACAGCGAATGACAATGGCAATTAAAATCTTACAAATATTAGAATCAGTAAATAAGCAACAGGGGAGATAAGACGGTTTTTAAAACTATCAAGCAAACAAAAGTAAATTACAATAAACCAATCGCCGGGAAAGTAACCTTTTAAAACCAGATTAGATCATCAACCAGCAACAGCATCGTACAAAATCTGCTGAATTAACAGGACTACGCTGACTATGGCTTTGCACTAGGCTAATGTTACAGTCAGTGTGATCAAAATATGCAATGGACTTAGTTCTTGAAAAAAACGCACTTACCTGCACAAAAAGTTCCCCAAAGAAGTGCAAAAGTGAGCCAGGGCGCAAACATATTCCTTCAATGTGAGCGAAACGCAGCAGATCTCCGTCCTGATCGCCTTTCTTTCCAGAACATTTAAAAAGATCGAGCCGAATGACCCACGGTCTCCGATGTCCACCGCACGGAGAGTTTGCTTTGCTGTTGTGTGTACAACCCAATGCAACAAAATTGCAATGCTATAAAGAAAGGGGTGGGGGCAAAAAACTTTTAAAAATATGAAAATCCATAGGGAGAGAATTTATTCCAATCGATAAGATGGGGAAGCTGTTTTTTTTAAATGAATCGGGCTTTTTCTTTCGCCTGGGTTGTTGCCAGTGTCTCCCTATATCCCCTAAAAGACTCAGTAACCACAGAGACACGGTCTGAAATTGACATGCAAGAAACTGAACTGAGTCCAAAATGGCTTCTGAGAGGAGAGCAGCGCAGGCTGCATGGAAACCCGGATGTTTAAATACAAAGAGAGGAATGCAATCAGGGGTAAGCAGGGCTAAGGGGGGTGGTAATGCACTTATTGGGCCGGGGTAGTGGCCATCCAGCAAGGTAGGTAAGAAAACCAAGGGAACCGAAATCTTAGATACGAAGAGGGCGCCTTGCCTGTTTCCAGCGTGATCGGCTAATTAATAAATGTATCAAAACTGCTATTTTTGGGATTTCTCACGGGAGCTGAGATCCGTGGGGAAAACACCGCAGAGGAGATAAACGGAAAAGTAAAGCCGAGGTATTGCGGTGGAACAATATGGATACCTCGGGTAACAAAGCGAATATAGCAAGGGCACGGTGCGGCGTTGTCGTGCTTATCTATACTTAATGCTCTTTTCAATATTTCAGATTGCAGATGCCCATGATCTGGAGAGCAACTGGGTCTCGCACCAAACGAATCGTCTTTCTTAAAGAGTTTGATCATTTCACTGGTGACCTGGATAAACTCGATAACGCACTTTCCCCTTCTTTTAAAAATTGTTTTAACTACACTGAGTTCAGTATAATCTGAAATGCAGAAAGCATCACGACTCTGGGGAAAAACTTATCCTTTATTCACAAAACCCAGGATATATATCTTGCGTCTGGACAATAATGCATTATCATTTTGTCGCATGCTATTTAGTGACTGACTGAAACAGTTGCTCTTTGGCAGTGTCTACGGCTACAGTCCCATATGACTCAGCTGGCAGGATGGGCGGTTCTGATTTAACGTACAATTAATTATCCCGAATTATCTACAATCCTTAATTATCACTTTATGTGGCCCGTTGTCACACCTGCTATTATCGTTTAGACAGCAGATGATTCCACCAGTCAACACTACGGAATACTTTAGAGATACTCCATATATTTCACTAGTCATTGAACATTGTACATATATGTATGGCTTCACAATATACCTACTTTAAAAAATGAGATTATAAATCAGACGGCGTTAGACGATTGTAATGATTTATTTCAGTCCCAAACTCGTGCACCAGTGTAGCCTTCGACTTTAACTCCCCTCCAATACTCACACACACGCGGTCCTACACGAGCACACGGTTTACATAAACCAGTATGTGACTGGCTGAGATTTTTGCAAGAGGGGATTCAGTTCGCTAGCATTGCTGGAAATACCTGGACATACAAACTACAAAGCGTAGTTTTGTGCAGACCACCAGAGATGGTGATCTGCCCTTTTACCTGTTAATTGTAACACATCAACAGTCATATAAATAGTAGAAGCAGATGGATAGAATACGGATGGATATGCCTGTATTTTGTTGTAGCACTACGTTGTCAGATTAATGCAGAATAGCTTTTTGGCTAATTATTGTTTACTTTGCGGTGAGATTCACTCATAATCTGTGAAATGTAAAAGGACCGCTGACTGACAAATCATGCTGATGGTAAAATATAAAATGTAGGCTACTTTAATTATATACATAAAGGTGCAAGAATAGCTTAAACGTGTTATTACGATGGCTGTTGTGGTGATTTATGCATGAAAAGTAAATCAGTTTTTCTTTAGTAGACTGCACAACAGTGATGCTTCATGAGAAAGTTGCAGGGAGATAAAATCAAACAAGTATGGCCTCCTGTGTATGTATGTATGTGCCCAGCGGTTCCACGCCGAGGGTCACCAGCTGTAACTTGTGTAAGGGAGTTTTAAAAAATTATAGCCTATCTGCTAATGACATTTGCACAATAAAGACAATATAAAATATGGCAAATAATGGTGGAAAATTAAACAAATTACCCGAAACCTCGGAAATGCGATGTACGAACCATGCACACTCGGTATTATAGCTACCCCTGAATTTTCGGTCGGGCTACTGGGATCACCCTGTTGTTATCGCAGAATTGTTATTTTTATCGATGTTTTTAATATAAAACAGCTGTTAAAAGCGGTTTAACACAGAGAATTACCTTCCGGTACATGCTACATAGTCAATTTGAATATGCTGATTCGAAATTGGGATGGATACGGACCAGACCTGGTATAGACGTAGGTATATGCAGTACTACTGAAGCAACGTATTTAAATAATTAAGCTTAATTTCTCTGGTAAAATATAAAACAAATGGGTAAAAATTTTAATGTTTTTCTGGATAAAACCATTAGGTTAGAAGGTAAATGGAGACAAAGTAATTGGACAATGGTAAAAATAGAGAAAGTAAATTGACAATAGTGGGATATTTATATAGTAAAAGGCTGTGCAATGATGAGTTTAAAAGGGAAGGCCTTCAGCCTGTACATACTGGGATAACAGTACATATTTTATTCTGACTGGCTGACACTCTTATGTATGAAGGACCACAGTGCTCACATTGCTTACTGCTTAGCAATTCTTCCAGGATTTTCCAAGATTTCCATGTTTACCGAGAAGCGGATTCTTGGGAACAACATGGTGAAGCGTACGGTCTTAATGGCTGAGCCCTGATCCGGAAGAACAGCTTGCAGCTATGAATAGGCTCCTTGACTGAGTGTAACAGGGTGGAAACACACTCACTGTAAATATATAAGGCCTGTTACACAGTGCTAGCAGCAATAGTGGGTACGGTCGTTGAAGGTAAACCTACACTGTGATCTTCCATAGGGAACAGGTAACATACAATCAAGGTGATTTAACCCTAAAATTTTTGGATTACTGCTCTTATTCAGATTACGTCATTGTATCCTTCTAGCCATTATTCTTCATTACTGGGTCAGTTTTCATTTTTAGAGATTGCAACCAAATAACTATAAATGTAGCGTTTGTGATGCTAAAATGCAGTAAAACGTAACAGAACGTAGGATGAAAAGGGGAAGCCGGTGACGGTTAATGCCTGCAAAAATAAAATAGTAGAAATGTTCATGGGAGGCCTGAGGAACAGAAAGTGAGAAACTAATGGAGACATAATTTGAAATGTAAGCATGTAAATAAACCACTATGTACTAATCCACACCCATCAGCCATAACATTGAAACCACCTGCCTCATACTGTGCAGGTCCCCCTCATGCCACCATAACAGCTATGACCTGCTGAGGCATGGACGTCACAAGATATCTGAAGGTGGCCTGTGGTATCTGGCACTCACATGTTAGGAGCAGTTCTGTATGTTGCGAGGTAGAGCCTCTATGTTGTTTGTCCAGCACATCCCACAGATGCTTGATTGGATTGCAATCTGGGGAATTTGGAGGTTGTGTTCCTCAACCCATTCATTAATAATTTCTGCAGTGTTGCAGAGCAGATAATCCTGCTGATAGAGGCAACTGCCATCTGAGAATACCAGTGACATAAAGGGGTGTACTAGGTCAGCAACAATGTTTAGGTAGGTGGTAGATGTCAAAGTAACATCCACATGAAGGCCAGAACCCAAGGTTTCCCAGCAGAACATCGCCCAGAGCATCACATGCCTACTGTAGGCCCTTTCGGCGGCGGACAGGGGTC
>JABFDZ020000107.1:217204-230945 GCA_019775955.2 Pollimyrus isidori
ACACACAGGAAGCCCAGGCGGAGACTCGAACCCGGGTCCCAGAGGTGTGAGGCAACAGTGCTAACCACTGCACCACCGTGCCACCCCTCCCCTTTATATCATAACCAACATTTACCTTTACAGTCATTTGTGCTACAGTTGCTCTCCTGTGGGATCAGGCCATCAATGTACCTTGAGCACCATGACCTGTCTTTTGGGGTTACTGACTACTGGCTGCACCCCACAAGACCTACCGCTGTGGAGATTCTCTAACTCGGTCGTTTAACCATCACAATTTGGTCCTTGTCAAAGTCGCTCAGATTCCTGAATCCAACACATCAACTTCAAGAACTGACTATTCACTTGTGTAATATATAATGGCACCACTGACAGGTGTCATTGTAACGAGATAATTAATATTATCCACTTCACCTGTCAGTGGTTTAAATGTTACCGTTGATCTGTGTCTACCGCTGCTATATGGCTTTAGAGGAAAATGTCCGTGTTTACACGCAGAGTAGCATACAGTGAAACCTTACAGGCGGTGTCTATAGGACACAGAATGCTATACCAACTGGGGAATGTTAGTCATGCTAGGAATGTAAAAAGAGTCATTTACTAAATCCTTTTATTCCTGCCTTGCAGATGAGAGAGCAGGAGAGATGGTCGTTTTTCACTATGACAGCAGTAAAATTATAGTTAGCATAACATCAGTTGCCTTAAACAGACGTGACCTCCATTCTTCTGAAATAAAGAAGTGAGTTGCATGTTTGTACCTGATCCATTAACCTACCAGAATGTGCTAAAATGAGGAAATGCTGAGGAAATGCCATGAGTGTAAGGGAAAGACAACAATTCAAGTACATCATTACCCATTATGTGTGTTTCTTTTAAAATGCTTTTAAACTCCCTGCTCCTATTAAATGCCAGGCAGTGATGCTTAAATAGTCTAATTTTCAAGTGGAAAAATTTTTGGTTCAAATACGCAGAAATTCTCTGTATCTTTTGTCATTTTACTTTGCAATAAATTCCTTTCATCCACTGTTGCTTTTCTTCTACCTTTTTATATTTGGGTACTGTGGGCACTCTTTCATTCTCATCCCTCACTTTTTCATCCAACTTTCCCCCACGCGCTTCACCGTTTGAGTTCCAAGCAGCGATGGGAGATGAGGAGTCGGAAACCAATGGTGGGCCGGCGCACTGTCAGTTACCGTGCGAATTAGCCCAATGGCAGTCCAGCAAGGAACAGCAAAATAGCCAATGGGAAATGGGTTCAATTGAAACGACCTGGTGATCCCTCCCGCAGTGTATGCCAAAGCCTTGCTTCTCCCATCACAAATTCTGAGTACCCAAACATACAGGTTTTTCGGCTGAATATTGGGTACACGTGAAAACATTCTGGGTCGGCCACACTGAGGCAAGGACAGATTAGAACAGAAGGCTCCTTTTGCGATCTTGGAGGAAAGGGTGGCACTGACTCATGTACATCTATATTATCTCATAATTACTTCCATAAACTTCATGCATGGCCATTTAATTTAATTCCATCTCCGTAATTTAGGGTAAGCGCAACCTTTTAACTGATGATATACAAATGTTAACCTCAGGATACGCTAGTCAGGCCAAAATAGCCACCCCCTTATTGGCTATTATCCGTAACACCTATTTATCTGCACGGTTACACTTCCTAGTTAATAGCATCTGTGAGAAAGTTAAATAGGAAATTATAGACTGTTCTGGAAAAGGTAACTACCTGCCACGTCCCTTGTAGCTTCACCTATCTCTGATTGGGTTATTAATTAGAAATCTGTTAGTTCCAATGACCCTTGGTAACCTAACCTTCCATTATGTTCTGAAAAAAGCACCCCCCCCCCCCGACCCCCGTGTTCCTCTCCCCCAGCAGCCTGGTGTAAAATGACAGTGGTACATGAGGTCACTTTCATTGCACACAAAACTCCCAATTATTCAGGAATGCATGGATGCAGCGGGAGGGATCGACCAACCCTGATCTATTTGTCTGACATGTGCTCTCACTAAAAAAAATCCTAATTATTCATGCTAAATTTAATGCTGATCAGCTTAGCGTACATCCAGTCCATCACATTAAGAATGTAAAGGGATGTGTGAGTTTCCTAATCATTGTCCATTGTGTTATGCTGGAGACCATAACAGGCAGTATAGGGTGCAAGGCCGGAGAACTCCCAGTCCATCACCTGGCAATCACAAAGGATGATGTAGAGACACCAGCCCACCTAGCTGCCTGTCTGTGCATTATAGGAGGAAAGCCATGCAAAACGGAAAGAAAACACCCAGAGTCGATGCAGGATTCACACGTGCAATCCTGGAGGTGTGAGGCAACAGTGATAGCCAACTTAGGCCAACTTTATCGTGATCCCATCCTTACACAAGCATGCAGTGGGATGAAATCGCATGCTCCCACTGTGCAGCATCTAAGGAAGTGCAACAATGACAAATGTGCAGTTTGTATCAGGGAATCAAGATAAAAATTGATTTACATAAGCAGGAATGATAGCAGACAACAAACAGACCCTGTAGAGGGGCACAATCAGGTAAGGACACTGGGGACCATGTCACAAGCCACTACAACAAGCCAGAGAGATGTGGTTGTGCACGTGATAGGACGAGTGTAATCATCAGCGGTGCTTTTAAGCAGGCGACTCAGAAGTTTAATGACCTTGATGCATTATTGTAGGGTCTGACATTTTTACTTACCTGCTGTGTGGTTCCTTGCAAACATATGTTGTGAAGAATTTCACTGGATCAATCCATGGTTCACCACCAAACTGCCATATTCTATAGAGATTACACGTCTATGCAGTATTCAAATGCACCCTGCCTCTCTGCTGGTATGCTGGCGACTGCCTTTGTGCTCGCAGGTGCATGTGCAATTGTGGCAATCCACGAACCACGGCGATCTGAAGGTTATTTTCAATAACGTGATGCTTCATCATTAAGTGACCTCTGGTTGTAAATACCCTCCAGATTAAAAACTGGCACTCGTGAGACCATGTACGCTATTTATTTATCAAGGGGGTTGTTTGTTTGGTGTGGTTGCACAGCTATTGCTGTCTTGAGTGCCATTCTGGTCGCAAAATGTGCACTGCACGTCTTAAAACTATTCCAAGGCAGTGAGCCAACAGATTTTCACAAATAGCACATGAGAGCTTTATGAGATATTGGGGGAAAACTCCTGGAATGGACACTATGTGACAGAAAGCATTAAACACTGTATGTATGCATAGCCTGCTTGGGGTTCAGACTGCAAATTAAATTAGTGTCACATCAAATCAATCAATAAATGAATGAATTATTAAACAGCTATTATGTTTTAAAAGGCTTTATTGTTTAGTGCTAACAATAACTATGCAGTGCATTGCATCATTTTCCCCCTTACGTTCCATGCAAGCAGTGCCAAAATAGTGACTAATTCCACACAGAATAAATATCTTCATAGCGGCCATTATATGAATAATGAGTCAAATGTATTAATTCAGCATGGCGTCGTTTAAAATAAATCAAATTCATTTTCTGGTTAAGTCAGACGCCGCGATGTCAGAGTGCATGCATAGCTAATATCGCTAATCAGGAGGACGACAGAAAGCTAACCTTGCTGAATTTATGAAGCTAATGTGCGATCTGAAAAATTGGTGGAGGGTTTACATCACTGCTGGCTTTTTTTTTTTATACAATCCTTTCTTATTAAACTTATTGCAAAGCGTTGCATCAGAAAAACACTATGCAGAACTGCACATTTACATAGCCTATAGGCTTGGCCATGTTTTAACTGTTTACATACTTCATACATTGCAAATGAAATATCTTGCCGTTTTACATTTTCTCCATATTATGCGGTTGCATATTATGCATATTTTGCCAGAAGATTTTATGTAAAGAGCCCCATTAAGGGCTATGACAGCAATATCCCAACCCCCCTTGTTTCTGTCTTTAGCCACCCTGATACCAGATGTCCATCTTCAAGTTTCCTGATGTGCTTGTGGCCACACAGTCTGAAAGCACTCAAACTCAGCCCCGCACAGAAGAATCCGTCTTTTGAGCCCTGATACAAGTCGTTTTCAGCACTTTTTCTGCAGAGGTCTGCATTTACTCATTTAGCAGACGCTTTTACCCAAAGAAACACGCACTTGAGACAGCGGGGTCTGATAGTCCCCGGAGCAGTTGGGGGTCAAAGGTCTTGCTGAAGGACTCACCAATGAAATGACTACTGACCACGGGATGTGAACTATAGCGACTTTGCAATTACAGACATGGCTGAGGCTGAGCCGCATGCCACACGGCTGATGCACTCCTTTTGTCTGTATGTCGATATTGTGAATGCCTTCTATACACCATGTGTATATGTGTGTGTGACTTAAGTTCAAAGCATTTATTTCGAAAATGGGTCAGGCATACAAAAAGCAATGACTCTATCCACATCCACAACGGGCGCAAACTCCTTAGGGAGACAGCGAGAGGTAGCTCAATCCGCTACAGTACATGTCATTATGCATACTCATTTCCACCATGGTAGACTGCTGACCAAACCTCCAGGTGCATGGTGCAGCCGCGTAACCAAACTGATTTATGGTCGGGGTGAACTGGCTTGCTGTGCTCATGTTGTGAAATCTTCTGGCACAGGGCAAAAGCGCCGGCGTGTTTCTAATGTCTAAACCAGATGTTTTCAAAGCAAGTTTTGACCAACCCTGACGTCCAGGAGTTTTATGAATACGGATCTGAAATTTAAGATTTTTTACATAATTCAAATGGCTTTGTTTTCAAGACCTCACATAATGTTTCTAATATATGAGAAGACAGATGTATACCGTAATGTATTTCAAACATTTTTCATCTCGTGACTTGTGTTACAACTGAACATGACTGTTGAACCCATTGGGTGTGCATGAACATTCCAATTACTATTGTTAAATATTTAAATGAATGCACGCAAAGTGGTATTCGGAAGACCCCTTTGGTTCATAGGCCATATTTAACACTGAACACTGACACATATTTAACATTAGTATAAACAGAGACCTGTTACAGACCACAAAACATGTTTTTGTTCTTCTCCTTCTTGATTATGGTTAGCAGGGCCGGCCCGTGGCGTAGGCAATATAGACAAATGCTACGGGCGTCATCCATTCATGGGGCGCCACAAAAAAAATGTAACATTCCACTATTCTTAATACTAGTTGGTATTAATGTGTCTTTATATGAAAAGAACAATTAAGCCCACATGAATTTTCCTGCTTAGCGAAGCCTAAAGTAGTAGTAACAGGGCTGGTCGATCTGATAGGGGGCACAGGTGGCCGCCCAGCGCGCCAGCTTCTTAGGGGACGCTGTCTTGCCGGCCATTTTCCCTGTGCCTGGTGCCTTGTCCACACATACATGGGTATTCTTTAAAACGTTGTTTTCCCTCCTCCGTTTTAAAAAAATCCTTATCCACACGAACATTGTCTTCGATAAAACTTTAACTGTATACTGGCATGTTAGCCAATAAGAAGCCTAATTGTCAGTCCTGTTAAGTTGAAAACCACGATGGCGTACATTGGAATGCCTGTGTTGATCAATATAATGCAAGAGTGGCTCAAGTTTTATCTGTACACATGTAAGAAGTCCTGTTAGCAAGGTTAGCACAAGCACTATCTCGGCTAAGTCCTCCATTTCTCAAACTCGCCTAATGTATACAAACAGCGCACGCTCTGATGTTGAACAAAGTGGACATCGGCGCACAATCTGAGCCAAACTCTGTTTTCCCTGTCTACATGTCAACGCCGAAGACGGAGTTTCTTAAAATCATCACCCTGGATGGAGTTTTGCAAAAGCTCCGTTTTCAGTGACCTAAGACGCCGTTTATGTGTGGACAAAAGCCCGAGACAGAAAAAGGTACATTTTAAAAAATACCAGTGAACGTGTGGACAAGGCCTGGAAGGGAGGGCGCCAGCGCTGATGCTCACCTAGAACGCTTTATCTTCTAGGACCGTTACTGACGGTTAGTTTCATTACAGGGTTAGTGATCATATTTCCCTGGTTGGACGTTCTGCGTTCTGTGATCCTTCTGAAGCCTGGCTTTTCGAGGACAGTGAGGATCGTTTCCAAAATCGCCAGTCGATTATGCATCTGTGCTGGATAAACACGATTCATCAGACATACGGGATGACGTCACTAAAGGTGGCCTTAGTGTCAGCTAATAGAACACTGCTTGACATAGTACACTCACTGTTAATAAACACACCAAACGATAAACGATGTGCTTATCTTTGCCCTTGATGTGTAGCTAATGGACAACACAGGTAGGCTATTTAACTGTACATGAAAGTTTTAAAATTCATCGCGACCACTCAAGTAAAACGCGTCACTCGCGGTTAGGACCTGTCATCAGACAATGAGATAAAACTCTGTACGACAAGTTTTAAGTCGCCACAATCATTGCTTATATGTGGCTCATTAACTATCATGTACTTTAATAAGCTTCTCACGCTGATATATGAATTACGATATAAATCAAATATCATCCGGACGTACCTGTCTGAGGTCGGTGGGATTTATTCTGAAGTTAAGCCAGTACCACTCAGGTACGTAATGAGGGGTGCATATATAATTTCGTGCATAACAGCTACGCTACAAAAAAGAAAATGGATGCATTTTCCTTCCAGCATGAAGTACAAAAGAACTTTATATGGCTAGTATAACGGTTTATTGGTTTCACATGATTTATGTAAGTCCATTTTCTCCAAGAGAGTTCCTTTCACGTCAGAAGATCAGAAGAAGCAGAGGAACGGGTTGCGTTTCGGCTTTTAGTCTGCAGCTATCGTACGCACAGTAATGCATGCAAATAAGAAGTCAAAGAATCATAATTCCTGTGCTGCTGCGGCCATAATGAAGTCACTTGTTTACGTGACCTCCCAGTAATTTAATTGGAGAACAGATTTCGTCTTGCTAATAAGAACTGAGGTTATTAACCTCCTGAGTTCAGTGTGACGGCGAAGCCAGAAAATATTTAATTAGATCGTTAAATTAAGTTCAAATTATACTATAGTAAAGTGTGTGTGTGTATTTGTGTACGTCTATATTTCTATGACGTGCTCTCACTTTGGTTATACGCATATATCATATGTTGTAACAGTCAATGCATACCTTTGTTTAATGATGTACCACCATGGTGATTTACCTTTATCTAGATCATTCTATCACAGGTTAGCACAGAACATTGCAAATCAACTTCGGACATCATTAAATGTTGCACGTTCTGATAGGGCGCCTGGATGCCTAACATCGATAGACAGTAACCAAAGCTACAACTAATTTGGACTTTTGCTGTCTGTTGTGTTTTGTTCTATTATACGTTCAAACAATCACATTAGGGAAGAGAGTCATTTGGGAGAGCTTCAATGTTACCTGGTGGATGGTCTCTGTAATCCAATACGGCAAAAAAAAAAAGAATAGTCAGGGACAGATATTTCCGTGGCAATAGGAGTAGTAGGCATACCATGATGGGGTGAAGGTCAAACAAATGAAGTCCCCGAGAAAAATAGAACCTCCATTAGACGGGAGCAGCACAGCGCATTAACGCAAAATAAATACGACGCGGATGCCTTGGTGTTTTATTACTGCACAGACAAGGAATCTATACGAGGCGGTTTTCTTAAATGTCAGACATATGTACCGTTACCTGCAACCGACATTCAATGCCTTTCGAAGCAATTTCACGACTGGGTTTTGTTATTAGAAAAGAAGCGTTTGCTTTGACTTACGGTATTATTGAGTTGTTTTTTTTTTATTCATGCATTATTGCCAGTGAAATACTGTTTCCCTATAGTGTACGAACAACCCTTACAGGGTTAAGAAAAAAGTAGCCGCATTTATAGCTAACTACCGAATTATCATAAATGACACGAATTTTTCTTTTGTTACTCTGCATGAAAGAGCAATTTTATGAAGGTACGATGAAGATGCACCGCAACCTGAGATCAAAGGGAATAACGTCCAAAGAAAGTCCTGAGATAGATTTGTTCAAATTCAGTTTTGCATGTTATCTCTCTTACATTGCACATGTTTGTTGTTTCAACGTAGATGGAAAAAGGGTTTAACACATGCAGGGTATAGGGAATTTCGTCTCGTTCATTTTGACATTTCAGAAGACGATCAAAAGCGATCAAGTTTCAGGAATTTGTTCAGCTTCATCAAAAACAAACTGTCCCGAATCTGATACGGACCACCCGTGAAAAATGGGTAAAACTCACACGGGAATGGTGTCTATTCCCCCCCCCCCCTCCCTTCAAAGCCCGCGTTTTCACTTGCCACCGGGGTGTGTTTGCATAGTGTCCCTTAACCATCAAAGATTAAGCACGGCTCCCGCTAACAACAGAAGTCTAGATTACACAGGCAGAATGAGCGGATCAAATGAAATCGCCGGAAAGCTGCGCCACAAACCTGGAAAAAGAGCTGCTCCAAGGTCCCCGTCACCCCGCCTGACTTATTTATATCTGCGTCGTTTCAATTCACAACAGTGTCGCGGCCGCAGAAGCCACCTGTCAATAAATGAGGGAAAGCGGGGGATTTAAGAGAGCCACTGGCTTGCGTCCATTCACTCGATGCCGGACATTAAGAGGGTGATGCTGTGTCCTTGCTGTTATACAGCGAAACTTTGCGGGTAGCAGTCGGCTTTTTTCCCCCACTGGATTACAAAACCAAATAGCCTATACAGAAATATAATTGAAGTAATAAATATGCAAAGTTCATTTGGAGCGGCACTAAAACTTCGGCAGAACAGAGATTTGATCGGACATTTCCAAGACGTTTAAAGAACTTTAATTGGTTATATTAGTTTAGTAGTACATTTTATATTAGAATTATTCCATACAATATTATTAATGTAACCAAGGCTGAACATTTGATCTAATTCCTCTTAATATAGGCTAATAGCCCGCTACATGCCTTTAAAAAGTGCTGTAAATGAATAGAGTCACGCAGAAACAGATGCCATAACGAAGAGGCAAATAAGTCTTTTAAATGACACATCAGACGACATGAAAGATGCCTTAACTGTTGGCGATTTTCCAGATTTATTTTGGTTCGTAATTGTTCAGCTTTGGGCGGCTGCTGCCTTTCGCTGCGAAACAATAACAACAGGTGCGATTCTCCTGAAATGTTTCTGATAAGACAAACAGACTGCGAAATCTGAATTTTGTTCAAATAAAACTCCACAGGGTCTGTCGCAGCCAGGAGCGCTCATTCGAAACATGAAGAACCACAGAAGTGGAAGGCCATCCATTAAACAGGGAACTGCGCACTGGACGCACTGGAGAACCAGGAAGGTGAACCGGGACCCAGGAAGCAGGGAGCCATAAAACCCGAAAGGGATGCCTGAGTCAATCAGGTCGCACGGAGCTCGGGTAGAGATGTGACGGTGTCACAGAGCATAGAGGCTCACGCCCATGGTTTCATACAGCTGTATGCATTAATTAAAATGCCATTATTTGCCAATAACTTTACTAAAATGAACGTCAAGTAATTTTTTTTAGATTGCCTTCTTTATCTTGCCCTGCTCTTTGAATATAAGGCATTATTCCGTCCGTGGTGAAAACCACTCACCAGAAAAAACTGCAGAACTTCAGGTTAGGTTTACACGCAAAATTAGTGCAGTCTTTAAAATGTGCTTCTTCCCTCTTTCTTTTGCTTGAAACCGTCCAAGTTGAACCAAGGACAGGGCATCGTAGGTAGGAAAAGTGATAAATGTGGCTATGTGAGATGACAGATCTGACTGAGCCCTATTTTGACACAATATATGCTTTTTGTGACACAGGTAATCAGCGGCCTCTTTAATTGGGAGTCCAAAGTGATTTACTGGTCATAAAGGTAGAAGTGGCAACGTGACATGGATAATTCATGACGCGAACGGGTCAGCGGGTATTCAGTATTGCCCATGTGTCAAGAGTAATCCACCCATTTATCTCACTAGTTGTCAATACAGATTCTGGGACATCTTGTGGTGCTTACCATTAATCTTCTGACTGCAATCGATAGAGAAATGTCACGTGCGACCGGCTAACGGGTGTCAGCCGTGGGGAACACCTTCATTAGCAAGAGTCACTCCTGCAGCACCTATAAAAGGAGACCTGGCGCAAACGAAAAGTACAGCAAATCAGCACAGATGCTGGGAAAACCTATGGAAGTAAGAAAGCATCTTTGCCGTTCATCGTGCTTTCGTGCGCCACATTAAAAACACATAACAGTAGCATGACTATACCACTCCTCTGGACAGTGAACAATAGCTTATGTATAATCGTGTCTGTAAAATGACGCCTTTTAAGTGTCATACCAGACTGTCATGTAAACAAAGTGATTCTTGTGCCTCTTAATAAATAGGTGTTTTCAGCAATAAAACTTACAATTTAATCCACAAAAAAATCAACACTTCTCAAAAGTAGGCCTATGAGAATGTCTGAGACTGATATCATACATCAAAACGTGTTTCCAACTGTAAACACGTTTACGGTGGATATTGCATTTTTTCAAGGCCAACAAGGGATAATAATTCAGAAAATTCTTGTATAAAGAGGTTATAAAATGTAACCAAACGTAATTAGAAATGTAGGTCAGTACAGCATATTTATTTCAGTTTGAAACTGTAAAGTAAGGAACATTTTTTTTGCTATTTTTTAGAGCAGGTACATACCAGGCTGTGGCGTTTCTACCAGAAAGTGTGCGTTTAAACATATAGCTGAATTATCTGTCCTGTAGTGATCGAAACAGGAAAACAACAGGCGCGGGGATGATTAAACGTTCCGATCCTAAGCCAGTAACTGACAGCCGTTGAATGTGTTCATCATTATCGAGTTACTATGATCAAAGTCATTTTTCTGTGCATTAGGGTTTTACCGTCATGGAATGTGAACTGCGACATCCCGCCCCTCCCGAAAACAGAGACTGCTATTTATGTCGTGAGACGGAGGCATTCTGCGATACTTTTCGGATCGACAAGGAATTATAATTACAAGACAATAATGCTGTAGTCTGCCGAAGCCTAATTGCAAAGCCACAGAGCATCCCATCTCCTGAAAGGCGTCATTGCAGACGATCCATCTTATCACGTGCAACCCTCTCGCTAACCGGCGGGTTGTGAACACATGCGACGGAGCGCGTCTCCGCTGCCAATGCTGTCGCTTCAGTCACAGGAGTAAAAGCCAAGTGACTATTCGTTAAATTCCAGCCAGACGCACTGCAGTACGTTTACACATATTCGAGATGCCAAAATCTGAACGATATCCTGGAAAATAACGTTCATTTATTTACTTGAGCACTTGGTATTAATACATGTTAATGTTTCATAGTAATCAATAAGATAAGATGAGATTAATTAATGAGGTAGAACTTCTTGCAAAAGGATTTCTTTTGGATGGAGGTGCAAACAGCTGTTGTAGACTCCACTCCCAAAAACAGAGTAAGTCTTCTTTACGCTGGAGATTGATAGAGCTGTGATGGATGCTCCCCAAAAACATGTGGCCTGCCAGTTAGACTCCTTTTCTTTGAGGATGGTGTTCTCCCTTTGTTTTCCACAGGTGCTTTTATCTTAGAGACAGCATCCTGTCACTAATGGTTTCTACAACTTTTATCTGTTAACCTTCGAACACTGAGTGGTGCGCATCTGACCTTAAACAGCAGATGCACATAGAGAATGGTCCTCACAAACTCAGACAGTTCAGTCAGTATAGAACTTCATTTTTCCATCCATCCAGTCAGAGAAAATATATTTCCCAGGACCTAGATATGTAATCCTACAAATATAGCAGAACATGACCTGTAAAAAAGTAAAATATAGGTTTATGCTACATTCTGTTTGGTAATTGTTTTTAAAAAGCCAATTGTACTTGTTTGAAATCCCTTGTAATCCATAAATAAGAAATATAAATTTGGAAGCCTTTCAGGTTCAAGAGCATACATTTAGCCAGGAGCTGCTAAATAAAGCCTTTCGGAGGCTCATTTCATTAATGTGCTTCCAGGTCAGCACACAAGGCGCAGCCCAACTGTCCGTCCAACAGCAGGGATGCCAGCTGTCACAGTGGAAGAGACCCCAGAAGAAAAATGGATCCACAAAAGCCAGGCAACTGCGTTCCTATTTATGACAGATGAGAAGTTGGAGGTTACTGCTCCATCTTAACACCTGTTCAGTTAGTTGGCATTTTCACCCAAAGACCTAAAATATCTCACACAAGTGCATGGAAGTTAACAGTGACGTGGCATCGTCTGTTGATTCTGTTTTATTTAATAAAAATCTCTCACTTTTATACTCTCCACGGAAACAGAAATGTGTGATATATTTTTAAGTAATACCTGGATTTTCTTGATGTCACAATATATGACCATTACAATATGCTTACATGTCACATTTGTTAACCTTGGCCATTGCTATACGTTGCTTAGGGACAAATTTATCATTCCTTGTATCAATTTGTGACTTCCTGGGGACAGTCTTGGATAACGGTCTGCTGCAAGACCCCGAGAGTTTTTAAACCTCCCGCTTCACGCTCCAGTGCCACTGCCAGCCCCCTCCTTATTGGGTGAGCCCCAGGAGCCAAGGAGCCTGCCAGCTGAAGACATCAGGCACTTAGGCTGTGAGCAATCAATTAGTGGCCCATGGAAGGGGATGGGCAGGCACCCCCGCACCCCCTGTCTGGGGAGGTGTCCTGGCATGGTCAGCGGGCATTTACTTAGGGATGGACTCGTGGTTGCTGTCACAGAATCTCAGAATGTGGGTCAGACAGCAGTCTAGGTAGAGATTGATGTACACAGACAAACTGATTACTTTATTAATCTCAAATGAAACTGCAGGTTTTACAGTAGCAAAACACACAGATTTAGGCAGTAAAGAAGAATCTTTACACATTAATAGTAACAATAAATAAACAATAGTAAACATCCTCTAAAGAGCCATATGTGTTAATTTACTAACGTTTTACGTTAACTGCATGTTGGCAATGCATTTATAATGCATTCATAGCACATCCATAAGCATACCATTATATTAGTTATCATGTAATGTTTTTGATTAATGTATAGTAAGGCATGTTATGAATATTCTGTAAATGAACATTACACATTTATTCACGTCTTTTTTTTTTAAATGCAAAGCATATCCAGTCATCAATGTGACTTGTGAAATACCAAGTCTACATATTTCAGACTTCGTATTTTCTAAAAGCACATATTTGACAGCATATCTGAATGTATGCGTATAAGCTATCAGAGGTGTATGGGCAGCCTTGTTTGATTGTGGTGGTGATGTGTTAGCTATGCGTCTGTGTACTCTGGGTACGCGCAGCAAGACGTACTCCAAGGATGACAGCAGTGGGCTCCCGCCGTGGTCATGGCTCCATGCGCGCGCGTGCCATTTCCCAGAATCCTTGCGTAACTCGCTTATGCAATAGGTTTAAGATGTGTACGGCAGAACTGCAGCGGAGCCAGCCGTCTCAGCAGCGCCAGAACACAGGACATATTGCCTACCTCTCCAAGGTTCCAAAAATATAAATCATTTTACTGGCGATACATAGTAACAAAGCATTGCTCAGATGCTTGGATTTAGCTGTTTGTACATTGCAACTTACATTTCTAATTGTGCGGCAACCAGTGTTGGGAGTAACGGCGTTTAAGTATAACGGCGTTACTAGCGGCGTTATTTTTTCAGTAACGGAGTAATCTAATTAATTATTTTTCCCATACTTGTAACGCCGTTACCGTTACTGAG
>JABFDZ020000107.1:235159-267253 GCA_019775955.2 Pollimyrus isidori
GGTCTTACCTGCTACTAGGTGACTGTGCCTAATAAAGTGGGTCCTATGCAGTACTAGGTTACTGTGCCTGGAAAAAGTGGGTCCTACCTGGTACCAGCTAGTTGTATCTTATGAAGTCGGTCTTAATAATAGTTAGCTGTACCTTGGAAAGCGGGTCCTACTTGGTACTGGCTAGCTGAACCTCATAAAGCATGTTCTACGAGGTACTACATTGATGTACTTAATGAAGTCAGTCCTACCTGGTACTAGCTAGCTGTAACACATAAAGAGGGTCCTGCCCAGAACTAGCTAGCTGTACCTAATGAAGTGGCCACTGAGCATATCTTCACTGTAACCTTGAATCTTTCAGTTTTGAACAACATCTTGCACATCCTTTCCAGATTCACAAGAGGGGAAACTGGTATGGCACCAACAGAGCAAAGCAGGGACGCCTACTTGGGTCGGCTAACAGCTTTGAGCACTCATCGTATGCCACGAAGACACGTGCTAAAAGTGGTGGATTAAAACATTGATCAAATTCCCCAGTTTCACAGTTAGTTCCTGTACAGTATTTAATCTTATAATTTTGAGGACACTGGGGGTTTGGATGTAATTCACTACTTTTCTCCCTCATGCTGATGATAAGCATAACAGATGATCCCACATTCCCACAGGACAGAAACGCTCCTTCAGCTGTGAAATGACTGCTTGTTACCTTTTCAAGATTCAGATTTATTTTATTGCCGATTATTATGATGATGATGATTATTAGTCATTGTTAATATTATCATCGCAGACATTCCCCATACATACACACTGTGATTCTCGCCGTTATCTAAGACCTCCGAGAGACAATCACGGAATGATCATGATTTATTCATGCTGTGCATTCCACATGCATAATGTGTGCATATACCTTCTGGGTATAACTCGTATAAACATCTGTGACAGAGAAGGCCCTTAAAAGGACAGCAGGAGGAAAGAAGCCGCCGTGTGGGCTCAGTGCACTCTGCCGGAGGTAAACAGAGCCGCTGTTTAACCCCATTCCTCGCCGAAGGACGAGAGACGTGTCCTTGGAGCAAGGCCGAGTCATCGTTTCCTGATCACTGGCTTCGTTTCTCAGCATAAAATGCCGCATTATGAATGCAAATAAAAAACAAACATACCAGTAAGAAAGAAGATGCATCCTTTGTGTGTCAGAAGGAGTGAAGAGCCTTGACCATTGGTAGAGGTGGACATTTCAGGTCCAGAAAGTAAAAATCCAGACCAGGATTTTGTATCAACCAACCAGTTGAATACTCAGTGACTGTGACACTTTATGCTGCACTGGTTGGTTGAAACAAAGTCCTGGTCTGGATTTTTACTTTCTGGACCCGAAATGTCCACCTCTGCCCACTGGTGAGCTCTTGGCTCCCTAAGAGTTAGACTGTTTCTTGTTCCTCGATTTTCTTTGTTTAATATATTTTGCTAATATAAATGTATCCATTTGGTAACAATTTTTCCCCCCAAAATGTTAAGTCCTTGTTTACCTGCATTTCCGTGTCCAGGACAAAACTCCTAAGGGTAGTGGCTTTGCAAGCAGTCTGACATCAGGGGCAGACGAATTCCCCTCGGTGGGGGTGTGTGTGTGTTATGTATATTATTACATCACAATGGGCACACATGGCATAGTCACATTGTGAAAAGATGCAACGTAGCAAAAATTTTAAAGCAATTTATAATAATAAAGATTTCGTCATGTAAAGACAGACACTGTTTAAGCTGCCTTTTCACAACTAAACATAGCCAAAGAAACAACTGATACATATAACAAAATGAGTTTGTCTGATATAGGACTACCATCTTTGTTAAGTATACCTTTCTTTCTCTTGCACCGCATGTGCAACAAATTGGTCCCTGTAAGGCACAGATTCATAATAAAAGGAACACACTAGAATTTATTTATTTTTTGGGAAGGAGGTGAGACAGCTCACCAATAATGGAGGGGACGCGTCTGCCCTATTTCTGATGCCCCTGACTAAGGATGCATCTGAAATTAGTGGGGGTGCCCTACAGCCCCTCCCCTCCAGGCTGTACATTATTAATCTGTGGATGTTATGTACCCGTGGGCACCTGTGAAAGCGTGAGTCTGTTTATGCATGAAAGAGAGTCACTGGTAATGATTTTATAATGGTGAACTGCAGAGCCAGAAGGAAGCCGGGACCTTTGGCCACATTTGGAGCCATTTGAGTAGCGGGTGCAGCGTGGGTGGGGCAGGCCGTTCCCGAGCCGCTCGCTCTCTGCAGCGGGCACACGGGCGCAGAAGCGGCGCCACAGCAAGCAGAGCACGACCGTCATCATACTCAGAATTTATCAGAGGCGACGAGCGCGAGGAACGATAGTCGAGAGACCTCTGACATGCACGGCATGCATTATTCAGCTCCTGAAGGTCAGCCACAAAGGCAGGGGTGGGCGGCCGGCTCTCATCAGAGCTGAGGGAGAGGTCAGCGCCAAGCGTGAGTGTAAACACCGCACGCCCATCTCACAGGAGCACGTCCGGTCCTCCCATCCTCTGCGACATCTTCAAGACTTCAAGACTGAACACGCCGCGATGTTTTGATTTCCACGGCCTGCACGTCGCAGGGGTGGTGGGGGCATACAAGGGGCCAACCGTATTATTAGCTAATGATGTGTTTTGAATCGGTGATTGACAGCGGAGGGGGCACTCAGGGGGCCAATCAGCTTGCAGATGGGGCCTCTGCCTCCATGGCCACACCCCTGTATACATCATAAAAATACTCAGATGGAGTCCAGCATCACACAGCATTCATTCTTCCTCAGAGCAAGAATGGAAGGTGCGAGTTTAGAATAAATGTACCAGATGTTGATGGAGGGAATGAGGTGACATCTTTTGTGTTTCCTGAAGGGTACCTGTGTCCCAGGAGGATTTTATACGAAATCTCATATCCCACCCCCACCCCCCCGCATACGGGATGTCCTGCCCCATGGCCGCTAGCGCCACCATGTCATTTGGGACCTTTCAACAAGTTGGCTGTCGTGCTCCGCTGACGCCTCAACGTGTGAGAGCGCGGAAGCTGTGTGGATGCCGCGTGTGTTTTTGCTCCCAGCCGGCAGCGTGAATATCAAACACCTCTGCTGTCAGCGTCGGCTTCTCTTCTTCACGTCCACTGCAGTCAGTGTTCTATCAAGCATTAATATTTATATTCCATAATTACTGCATCTCCCAAGACACAACTTTAACTGAAAAATATATTTCAAAAACTGTATAAGCTGCCCAGAGTTCTATTAAACATCATAAATATCATATAAGTTGGGGAGCGTTACTGATCAATGATATGCATCTAATCCATGCTGAAATCCAAAATAAAGGTAGGAAAAAAAATGTACACACACACACTCATATATTTTGGGTAAAAACATAATTAAGTATTTGGCTTGACCAAAATTATTTGGTGCATGCTGATGTACTTAATGATTGATTGATTGATAGATAGATAGACTTTATTAATCCCACAACAGGAAAATTTCTTAGAAACGGCAGCAGTAGTATATAAAAAAAAAACACTATAACATGATCCACAGGATCAGAAATATAATACAAATAACAATATAAAAACACATATAAAATGTTTATATAGATATAAAAGACAATATAGACAATTAAAACAATAGAAAAACAATATCGCAACTGTATAAATATTAGTAAAAATATAAAGAAAAAAACCATAGACAATGCCAGTAATATGGATGAACAGGGAGGGGGATGAATATGTCACTGCAGTGATGCGTTGTACAGTCTTACGGCTGTGGGGAGGAATGATCGAAGGGAGCGCTCCTTCTTGCCCTATGGGTGTAACAGTCTTGAGCTGAAGGAGCTGCTCAGAGCCTCCACAGTGTGGTGCAGGGGGTGGGAGGTGTTATCCATAATGGATGACAGTTTTACTAGCATCCTTCTGTCCGCCACCTCCTTCATGGTGTCCAGTGTACAGCCCAGGACAAAACCAGCTCTCTTAATAAGCTTGTTAAGTCTTTTTCTATCTCTGTCCGAGCTGCTCCCTGCCCAGCACACAACAGCGTAGAGAACTACTGAGGCCACTACAGAGTCATAAAAAGTCCGTAGGAGTTCACCACGCACCCCAAAGGACCTCAGTCTCCCCAACAAGTGGAGGCGACTTCGGCCCTTTCTATATAGGGCAACTGTGTTTGTTGACCAGTCCAGTTTATCATTCAGGTGAACACCCAGGTATTTAAAAGTGCCCACAGTCTGGATGTTCGAACCCTGGATGCTCACGGCTGAGTGTGCTGGATGATTCCTTCTGAAATCGAGCACCAGCTCCTTTGTCTTACTGGTGTTCAGTAGCAGGTGGTTTTCCTCACACCAGTCCACGAAGTCAGTGATGACCCCCTTGTATTCCTGCTCATTCTCCCTGGACACACAACCAACAATGGCAGCGTCGTCTGAGAACTTCTGCAGGTGACAGTGATGGGAGTTGTATTTAAAATCAGCTGTGTACAGGGTGAACAGTAATGGGGAGAGCACCGTCCGTTGATGTGCCCCCGTGCTGCAGACTGCCCCATCTGACACACAGTCACGCAACCTGACGAATTGTGGTCGGTGAGGTAGTCGAAAATAGTATATATTAGTATATATTATAATAGTTTATAGTAGTATATATTAATGACTTTATCTGAAAATAAACAACCATTCACAGTAAAATGTGACCCAGGGGATTAATTGCTCTCCGAACCAAATTGCTTGGTATGTTTAATGTGTTTATATTTTAGGAAGGAGTCATCAATTAATTTACAAGTCATTATTGAATCATTATTCAATACTGCTACATAATTGAAAGTTAATTCAGTCTAATTAGCATTTATTACATGAAAATGGGGAAATTCTGATGCAGTATAGTTCCAAAATATTCTGTTACCCAGGGACTATGGACCTGGGCCTGCCTCTACCTCAGATATGAAGGGTGTCACAGGTTGGCGCATCCAGACTTGGGTTATGTCAGTCTTCATGACTGGCAGGCTACGGCCCATCCTGTTCCCCCCAGGCTGGACCTGCTTACTTATAATGAAAAAAAAAAGATGATCGGCACCTAATTTTACATCCAAATTTTAAAAAGGAACTAAATCTAAACCAAATAATCGAACACACACAGATTAAAAAACTCCCCATCTAACCATAAATGACAAGCTGAAGTAGCTTTACATTGGCACACATCCATCACGCAAGTACGGATTAAGTGACGTTGCCGGCTGTTCATACGTGATAAAAGGTCTTGCAGAGCAAAACCTTCCTCACCCGGGTTCCCATCTGATTTAAGTACTTGTGCTTGGGATGTGTGTGAGAATGTTTTTATTTGTATGCAAACGCCGTGTTCTGCTGACTGCGGAGATCAGTAATAGCTATGCAGGCACTCGGCAGACTGGCGTCTGGCATGAGGACGGCGCCTCCTTTCAGACAACTTTCACCAAGTTTTATGGTTCGTGCAATAAAAAAAAATGCGGAAAAACACAAACCTCACAGAAATTTTAAATATACCGTTATGATAAAGGCAGGCAGGGTTGACCCCAGATTTCTCTTGGTGTTTTATGAGGGAGGGTGTTTAGGGCCCACCTCCCCGCTGGCTGATTAGATCAGAAAAGAATTTATAGCTAAATGCCTAGAGGCCCCCACAAGGGCAATGCTGCTTGTGCCTAGGACTTGCCCTGACATCACGCCTGTCCATTTCCTTCTGTGCAGCGTTGCTCGCACTGGTCTCCGTTTATCCTACTCCATACGTGCCCAGCCAGAATTCCCCATAATCACAGCCTCGCAGGGCTCCAGCTTTATATGTAGAGTATACATTACTCACCGGCATCCTTAAATTGGGCAGGAACGCTCCTACAGCTCCTACAACCGTGCCTACAGCTCCCCAATTAGTGACAAACCCTGGTCCTTGGAGAAACGGCACATTTTGGTTTTCTGCCTCGTGGCCGCTGCTGCAAGCGGGATGCAAGAACACGGGGGAAAACAGGCCAAAATGATTATAGATCACGATTCTGTTTACTCTTGCTTTTCTCGTCCTCGCTTTGCAGTCAGCACCCTTCATCATTCCCGGAAAGTTCACCGTACCGGCGTGCGGCCCATATTTATCAACATCGTTCATCATGAAACCTTCCCACCAATCTGACCAGCCTTTTTCCATTTCCATCACAAATGACTCATTCAGTTTTCTGATTTGCTGGGTGTACCGGATGTGTATAAAATGAGCCCTTCTCTGTTTCCTAAACACTACTCTGCATGTTTATTATGACGAATCACAATGAGTTTTATTTCATTCTTTATAGTGCTGCTGGATTATTACGCTGGACCAAAGCCATCCACATCCGGCCAGGTGAAGACAGTAAAGCTTCCCCGGTAAACCTTCCCTGGCAGCGTTGAGTCTCAACCTCTTCTGAATCCCCAAAGAACTTGGTTGGCCTTATTTTTCTTCTGCCTGCAGTTTTACTTACTCTTCAATTCAACTTAACCTTCAGTAAGCATCCGTTGCAACATAAAAGCGCTTCACGTATACCTATACATACAACATCTTAAATCTGCTCTACAGAACCTCACAAATCTATAGAGTCTTCTCCCAGTTTGTGATCAGTCTGTCCATTTTCTTTAACTGGCTTGTGGTGCGACTGGATCTCATCTCGGGTCGCAGAGGACACCCTGGGCAGAGTGCCAGTCCATTGCAGGCACACACTCAAACACACTTTCACACTACAGGCAATTTAGATACACCGATTCACCGTCTTTTTAGGCTGTGGGAGGAAAATGGAGTTTTTCATGCATGTTCTCATTAAACATAATATGAATTTTGTTTTGAACCTTAAATAATTTACACATAATCTGTCCTGTACTGAAAGGTCTATAGTAGAATAAGTCTATAGTAGAATGAGTACCACTAACAGAGAGACAGCCACAAGAAATCTATTCCACCAGGGCTATCAGCAGCAACTAAGCAGCCTCCAAGATAAATACTCTGCTAGTCATTGGCCAGATAAAACTTTAAAAGCAGCCAATGAGGTGAGAGCCCACTGGCAGTTTCTGTGGGCTTAACCAATGAATGAGGATCATAATTAGTTAATCACCAAGCAAACGGAGCCCTTCCCTCTACAAACTGGCCTGTTATACAAACACACAAATGAGCAGAACTCCCACACTGTCGTGTCTTTCACGTTCTCCTATTGTCTGAATCACCCCGGGATGAACGAAGATGATGTGTGGGTGAAGACATTGGCTGGCTGCTTGAGCTCTCTTAGAACTTTTTTTTTCCCAGGGAAAACAAGTAACTACAATTTCAACCTGTGCCAGAGTGAATAATATGGAAAAAAACTGTTCATCCATTTAATTGCCAGTGCACTGGAACAGCAGATGCGGTGATTCAGCACTGAATTATCAAAATTACCAAAGTCACGTGATCAGTTAAAGTTTGCAGATGACTTGACATAATTGCTTTTGGGCAGAAAGGAAGGAAACCGGAATAATTGCCTACAGGGGGAACATGCAAGCTGTTGGGGCTGGATATAAAACCACAACCACAGGGGTACATAGCTGACCTCTGAGCCGCCGTTTTCCCCCTGATAAAAACCACAAAAATACACATGGCACTATTAAGCTTTTCACATGATGGGACATGAATTTGTGTGTATATGGAGTGCCAGGGAAAAATCGTGGATTTCAGGAGAGTGGCCTACTCTCTGACATCACTGTGACATCATGGGGACTTCACTGTGACATAACGCTGAAGACGAGCCTGTGACGATGCTGAAGCCAAGCTGCCCTGAACTGTAATCCACCATTACCATGGCCACCGCCCGCATTCCAACCAGGGGTCGGTTTAAGCCGATCAGCATGAAAAATCAGGAAACATACGAACGAAAACTTCTTTGCACCATTAACGAAACTGGCAATTAGAATCAGGAATGTTTACCTCACAAATAAATCATATATTTATATCTATATATCAATAAGCACAATCATATACATCCCTGGATTGCACGTCTGATCTGGCTTGTAAAGCGATATTTGCTTACATTTTATTAGTCTTTTACATATTTATTTACCTCCTTTCATTTTTCTCCATCTTATTCGAACATCAAACCTCATACTGCAGTACCTATAAACATATCATTCACTCCGGGTGGCATTTAAAACCGTACAAGGTCTCTCATCAATGATGTATATCACAGTAAAGCTACTATTAATAAAGTTACTATTTCTTTTAAAAAAAATCTTACTAAGACACACACTTACTAAGTCTCACATTTGTACGAAAATTATCACCATGAGCTAAATGAAAATAAAGCAATAAAAGCGTAGCATTTCGAAGCACAACCTCAATCCATCTGACCATCGTTCCTGCCCCTCCCTTGATCAGCTGACTCCCACACAGTCAGCATTAAACGACAGGCCTTGATTCTGGTCTAAAAGGTAAAAATTGTATGGACCCCATTACCCAGAGAATGCCCATGCTCCCGGTCTGATGCTACCCTTTATTTTCCGGTTGCCTTCCAAAAGTTGAAATTAGCTCCCAACCTTCATCAGAACTTGTAAATATGCACAATAACTCAACCTTCGAAAGTCATGGTTTCGCCTTTGCACACCATCCTGCCTCTAAATCCCCTTCATTGAGTATGTATGTCCCTGTGCTAAGATTATAAATGCAAATAAAATGCAACTGTGAATCAAACATCCATATCGCAATAAACAAAACTCTATATTCTGAATTCCATTGTCCCATTTTATAATTATAACTGAAAGTCTGACTGATTAAATATCTTTGGCATTTTTATCATACTGTACTGTATGCTCCATGGAAAATCTATTAAACTTTAAACGACATATTATGAAACCCTGAAACATTTTAATAATCCACAACTACTGAGCTTACAAATGATTGATGTAATTTGAAGGTTGTGTCTTTCCATCTTTTTGCGTATATTGTGCATCATATAGAGATTTTATAGGTTGAGGAGATTGATTGGTACTAACCAATGCCATCACTTTTAAGGAGATGTGGATTTTGCAGTTATTTTTTACATTGTATCTCCTCTATCACAGCATCAGCTACCTTGGGTAACAATGATATATATACCGATTATCTTCTTGAAAGAAATTGCTCCATCTATAAGTTATTGTCTGAGTAATTTCTTCACAGTGGAGTGCTAGTCTGCCTTAGACAATGTGAGGGGATTTTTTTTTCTCCTATGAAAGCTTTTCTCAGCTTGTAATGAAGAAGATGAGTTGGCCGCCTTTCTTACAGGCTTTCACACCTGCAATTGGTGAAAACTGACTGCAAACACAAATAACTAAAGGACTGTGATGCTGGGAGTTACAGAAATTCTGAGAGGAAACGGAGAGCCGGATGTGAAAGTCTTGCGACGACACGGAGACAAACAACTAAGGCTACAAAGGCTAGTGAATAATTAGTACAAAATTAAAAATGAGGAGATCTCACTCTGTTGGAGTCGATTCTAGGCAGCACATGGTTAGCTATTTATCATCATCATCATCAACAAAAGCAGCGCCCTTTGTCCTGGATGGGGTGCCAGTCCATAACAGGGCACGGAACAATTGGCACTTAGGAGATGCCAGGTAGTCTAATGTCATTCTCCGGACTGCAAGAAGAAACCAGATTTTCCACAGAAAACATGTGCATACGAGGTGACACCCCTGTGCCACCACATCACCCAACTACAGAAGCTCTTAAAAAAAAAGCAAACAAAAGAAAACAACCTTATCAGTCCATTTCCACATTTGTCACTAGCCTTATTATAGTCAGATGAGTTTTTAGGTTGAACTGGGGAGTAGGGCTGCATGGGTGATATTATTGAAACCATTATCACGGTATTTTTCTGTATTATATCACAGTGTTTTTTCCAAGTTTTGGAAAGAGTAGCATGCCCTTTCCCTTTATGTAAATTAAAACATAATATATTAACCTCCTGACACCCTACGTCCTCATATAAGGACATCATTTTTAGTTTAAAACTATTAATTGTTCAAAAAATAAGGCTTAGTCTTTATGATTATGAGGTCCTACTAATTCCAAATAGTTAAAAGAAATAAAACACGCAGACCAAACAAAAGCCCGGGACTCAGGAGAATCAGTACACTTTAACTGTTATTACAGACGGGTATGGGTGGTCTTATTTTGAAAAGATATAAAGAGTGTCATATGTACTGTTTTCTCATATTTGTTTTATAGTTGCCAGAGTAACAACGCAAACAGAATGACAAGCTGCTTCGGATGAAAACAGTAGATTTGAAAAAACGCTGGGTTGCCAACTTTGCTCGGCTGGCTGGAGTGAGATTTCCCTTTGGAGACAAGTCTGCACACACATGCACACGCATTTACATGAATGTAACAGCTTTATTACCTCGCAGGCCTAAATAAGCTCAAACAAACAGGCTGCAGAAGCTGAAGCATGTCTTGCTTGGAAGTTATAGGAGTTTGAAGTTCATTGGCGTGGGAAACAGGCAATCCTAGTATTAAACAGGTAAGTACCATTCACCATGCATCTTGGAATAAGGCATATACTGTATATGCTGATTTACTGAATGTGTTTTACTTTTAACCGGTTACGTATACTATTTAAGTACAAGTATTTCATTACATTACAAATGAAGCTTTGAAGAAAATAAAATGTTTCATTTCATGGAGATTGGTTGTTGCATAATTAAGCTGTTGAATTCTCGTGGTGTTAACGGTACAGTGCAATCCAGTCATACCGGTAATGACTGACACCAGTGTACTGCCCATCCCTACTAGGCAGCTGCGCGCCTTAAACAAAAGCTTAATCTCATCAGCGTCCTCCCTACGGTCAGACATGGTGGGCAGTGGATTGATATCAAACAGCAGTTCACAGCAGTTATGATTAAAGGCCACATGAACTGAAGCGAGTATGGGCGGTACCAGAGGCAAGCCGGTTTGAAGTCAGTGAAACATTTCGCCTTGTTCCAGGACAATGATCCGCAGCTGAGGAATGAGGGCACATGAAAAATATAGATTGAAATGTCCTTGAGTGGCCCAGTCGAAAACCCCACTTGAATCCTATTAAACATCTATGGAAAGCCTTCTCCACGTGACATAAAAGCAGGACTGTTATGTGCAAAGTCGGTATCGACGCAGCAGAGCCAACCGCGGTGGCCGCTAATGGGGTCTTCATTACACACTGAGCACACTCGTCTCAATTATCACACCATTCCAGGCCTAGTTTTCAGGCCTGACTTATACCCTTAGAAGTCTGCGGGCTGCACATTGAGATTTAAAATAAAATAACATTTTCCAAAATTGAGATATTTCACAAACAGAGTTGAAAAGTGAGCTCTCCCACTCGACTGAGGCAAGTAATATAGAGGGTGAGTAGAACAATTGAACACTAGTCGGCTAGCATGTAAACAGAGAATCGCATGTCAAAATCACTTAAGGTTCCTTCCTGTGTCTGTGTCTCTGTCCCCCCCCCCCCCCACCAAGCACACTTTTTCCCCAAAGCTCTGCCCTCACTCACTTCCTTCCTTCATCACATTTAGGACTCTGTGGTCTGCCCCCCCCATCCCCTACTCCAGCGTCACAAAGCACCGACTGTTTCACCGTGTTCCCCGATAACGTGCCCTTGTTTCCTCACCCATCCCGGCTTCTCCTTGCTGTCCATCGTGGATTTTCTCGCCTGCTCTTTGTACCTGATTCCATTCATCTCGCATTCAGTTTGCCGCTGGTTATCCTCTCCATTTCCCCGTCCTCTGTCTCTTGCAGTTCTTACAGCAGCTTTGAAATGTTAATAAACTAGCATTTGCCACAAACAGTTTTTGATTATATTTACATGTGAGGTGCAAGTACAGATTATCTCTTTGGCATTTAGTTTGTTTCATTACGTTTCATACACTATCTGGGAATAAAGAGCCGTATCTGGAGATGATGTAAATAATGATAATGAACGTACATAATAAAATACATGTAAGCATGCAGTTCTGGAGAGGGAACAATCAGCTAATTAGTTATGGTGCTTTACATTAGGCATGTTCTGTAATACTTTGGCCAAAAGAAGACCAAATTATCATCATCATCAACAACAAGAACAACAGCAGCAGCAGCAGCAACAACACAGACTATTACACATTATATAATGAGCTCGCTTTCTGAGTATGACGGATGTAAATACAATTACTCTGCTTTACGTGCTTCAGACGTGTCCATTTTGTGGGGCCCCAAGCTCATCCCAGCGTCTTCGGTTCCCTCCGGATGATGGCGAACCCTGCCCAGCCGCTGTTACTGGTGCACCTCCACAGGGACCGAGGGCAGCGCCCCCAGGAGGAGCGTGGCGGATTGGCGGAGGGATCCGCTCCAGAGATTGATGAGGATTGTCTGGAGCCCCAGCAGGTAGCGGCCATGTGGACGATAAATCAGTCCATGAAAGCATCCAATGACAAGGCGACATCACGGCCAGCTGGGCGGCAGCAAAGGGGGTGGGGGGGGGGTGGTGTGCGGGACAGGGTCGTTTCCTAATTAATTGGGAAATCTGCGGTGATTTTGGCCGAATGCTGCAGTGAAAGTGGAGACAGGAGACGGCGGTGGAAGTTCACGTGGGGCTCACTGAGGAGCGGACATCCTGCCGCTTCCCCAAAACGAGGCCCTTCCCCGATATGGAATCCTTCACCTGCTTTTAATTCATCCCTGCTGGCCAAATACTCATTTTGCTGCCATTTTTTGAACTGGCTCTTCAGTACTTTTGAAAGCCGTCAAAACATCTCCACCAAATCTTTAAAAAAAAAAAAAAAAAATCACAAGCAAAAACGGAGTGATTTTCACTTTCACACTACTACACAAATTAGTCATGTTTCACATAATGGCTAGATGGTGACGATCTTAATTAGTTACAAAAAAAAGATTATTAAAGATATTTAAAAATACAAAGCACTGTTTTAATTAAAAACCAGTCAGCAGTTCAGCTGCTGACCTTCCCGTATTTCACCTGTATGAAGAACTAG
The DNA here is from genome assembly GCA_019775955.2 of Pollimyrus isidori. Lineage (NCBI taxonomy): Eukaryota > Metazoa > Chordata > Actinopteri > Osteoglossiformes > Mormyridae > Pollimyrus > Pollimyrus isidori. The sequence continues at coordinate 248,163 of JABFDZ020000107.1, forward strand.
GCCATTGACCTTTTCATTAGCCTCAGTGGTGGGAACCTGGGTTTGGGAAGAGCCCATCTGTTCTGAGGAACATATGGGCTGGCAGATGCCCTTGAGCCTCCTGATTTCCTTCCCACAATGTGCAAGCAGTTTGCTTCCGTCCTCCACGTGGACACCCTGAAATAGGGCCCCCAGCCCACCCCCAAATCTGCAATGCGCTGGGAACCACCCCCAGATGTCCCCTCCTAAGATGCTTACCCTTCTCCCACTCTCACCAGTGGCCCTATGCATCCTTCATGATGTGGGGGCCGGGTGGGGTGCATGTGCACGTGTGTGGCAGCTGGTTTCCGAGCCGCCCTTCCTTTCAAGGCCCCGAGCTCCATTGTCAACGGCCGTCAAGAAAGACACGGGGCAACATTCAGCCGATGCAGACTGACGTGGATCTGTTTGTTCTCTCCTGTAGGCCTCAACATCTGTGCCCATTGGAGGAATCCCGTGGCAGGGGGAGGGGCAATTCACCAACAAGAGTTATCTTCACACCTATTGCGAACATAAACCTCAGAGATGTACCTTCTGTTCCTTAGTGTTGACGCTTGACGTCACAATTGCACGCTTCCTGTTTTCTGCCCTTCTGTCGTCTCCTGTGGAACTACCAGCACACGGTGGTTCTGATGCCCTCTGGACCTGCTCCTGAAAATGGACCGGCGAGATCTTGGGGTATCCCCCATTTTCCCATGCCAGACGTCTGCCCACCATTTGTCACCTGTCATCCAGCGATCACGGGAGCTTCTCCACACATGCTGGGAGCCAGATGCGGGGCTGAAAGGTCTGCCTTAATTCAGTCTGCCCACCCGCTATTGTTCCCTTCTATTCACACCAGCCCCCATGGTCTGATAGTTATGATGGTGACATGAGTGACCTGTCACAAGGTCCTGCCTGCCGCTGCGTGGCTGGACTGCTGCTACATTGGGATCTAATGATTCTTCTTGCATTGTGTCTGGCCCCCCCCAAACAACAACACAATGCAGGACCTTCATTCCACTGAGCCGACACCCCCACCATCCTTGAGAATAAATACACCTTTTTAAAGTCCTGTTAGCAAAACTATGAATATTTCTTTTCTACACTCCAGGGTGTTTTTTTTTATAATCTGAGATTGGCTTTTAGTCTAATATTCCGTTACTTAAACTATGTTTATTTAGACTAATCCTATGAGACCAATGTAAGTAATGTGAAATAGATTTATTCTTTACCAAAGTAAAGCACATTTCTGTTTATATGTCACCTATTAACATCCATCAAGCATACGTTGAACTCCACTCCCCATTAGTACAGACTAATCAGACTAGTAAAGCAAAAACTATCAAGTAGGATTAACTAATTAGTATTTCAATCCCCAGACAATTCTCCATTTGTCAAACTACATTCCAAGCTATACTTAAAACAAATTCACAGCAGGTCACTGTAACAGTGTTTCGCACATAGTTTGGTGCTTTAAATGTGAATGTATGTTTGACCTTACGCAACATTATTAGCTTGGTGTGGGATTATCCATTTGGTAATATAGGGTAGGCTCATTTTTGTTATCTACATGACCTTGAAAGATCCTTTTCAGCAGACTCATATCTGCTGCAGAACATTCTGTGCTCCAAGCAGCCCGTGTATTCAGGCGTGAGGTTACCAAGCTACCAAGACCCCAAGCTACAAGACAACCTAAGCTTGGTCCATAGGCACCATAAATTCCAAGGGCCCCGAAGGGACAGGGAGCCTAAAAAAATTTGGACCATAATTGTATTGATCTGGGTTGGGGGCCTGATATGATATGTTTTCATGGGACGCAAAATCTCTAGCGATGCCGCTGGCTTGGTCACCTCAGATATGTAAGCTGAGCAAGAGGAACTGAGGCAACTCTGGGGGCCATTCCAAAATCACCAAGAGCACTTAATCCTTTGGAAGATTTATAACAGAGAGGACCTCTGTCGATGCAATGCGGTGTTGGCCTACTGGAGATGTTTCTGTGCAGAGAAATGCACTGCTGAAGTTCACTATCCAGGACAGAGAGCTTGGGGGACACCAGCAGCCTGATCTTCACTGCCAAGTACTGGATGTTGTGCCGTCCAACTGACACCAGGAATGCCTTTAGTCGTGTGGTCATTTTTCTTGAGATATGTTGCACATTTTGCATACCGTGATGGCTGATACTGCGTGTACCTCAAACACAGGGTGAAAGATAGTAGTTTGGTGCCATCACTTTGGTGCAGGAAGACGCCTCATCCCTCGTTCTCTCTGTTGGTCAGTTATGAGATGTTAAACACATACAAAGTCACTGGGCCTGGAGTATAGTGCCTCATGAAAAATTGACGTACCTAATTGGTGCATTGATTCCATCAAGCTCACTAATAAATGTCAAGCAACCAGAACACCTTAGTGATAAAAATGGAGGTGAAAATGTGTGTCTCTGGGCCAAATCGACACCAGCCGTCCTAAGCCTGCCAGAAGCCATCTTTGGTATCACTGTTGCCTCTTGTTTGTGCTTTGCATACTTTTAGATTAACTACCTAGTTAGTCATAATCACGTGACTTGCATTTATTTAGAATATATTACATTCCTCGCAATGAATCCATTGCTATTCAATGGTGTCTCTTAGGGAGAAGCACAATTAGCCAGTTTATCTGGGGAGGTTTCTAGTTTTCCTAGTTTTAATCATGGATGCATTGGAACATGGATGGAGCTTCCCTAGAAAGTATTTTCAATATATCAGTATGACTATATAACTGCATTTATGATTATGATTCCTGTGTATGTGCCCAAGAACTATGATTAGTTTCAAACTTTGCAGAAAACAAAACAACCCTACAAGGTGGTGGGTTTGTTATCTGAGGTCTCAAGGCAAATGAGGGCCTGAGAAAGAAGCATAACCTGGGAGACCTGTGTGGAGGCCCAAGGATGAGCCACCCCACCACATGGGGGCGCCACACCTGAGGTGTTTGTCACAAATCTTTTTAAGTTTTTTGTCCTGCCAACGGCATTTATCAAAGACATCCAGCAGGGCCAAACAAAAGTGGGGGCAGCTGTTGTTTTTTTTGAGGGGTCATTTTATTTCTTCTGGGAAGATTTATGAGTGCTCGCGGTGCAGCTTTGAAATGGCGTGCGATAATGACCTAAAGACAGCTTTCATATTCTGCCACACACCGGGAGTGCTCCCCGGCCAGGCTTTTGTTAAAAATGAAAAGCGAAGGGGGTTTATTCTTTGAAATGTCGCTGAGATGAAACAGCCAGCTTTTGTTTAATATAGTCTCAGCTCTCTCCTTGCGCAGACAGCTGATGAGGGTGTTGAGGGTGAAACCCCTGGCAGGACTGGAGGTGAAGTTCAACGGAAGATGAGGCAGATTACGATTACGACTGTGAAGATTGTCACCACAAATAAAATATCTAAAACGGGTAGTAGCTGTCGGCAAATACATTTGACCCTTTTAGCGAAACAATTTTGCCTTCGGAAATTAGAATATATTTGCCACAGTGCTACATGAAATATATGAATACTTTCTGTTTCTTACTGAGCTGGTAAATTTATCATTAACAGCTAAATCTTTCTACAACCACATCAATCTGCCTTTAAACATCCCCAAACACTTTGGGGTAGCTGTTCTGGGAAACACAGCTATAAGACTACCCATGAAATATACATGAAATGTGGTAAATTAAAGATGTAACATCATGTATCCTACTGAACATGCACCCTATGCATGCGCCCGTGATTTTAATCTATTTCTGAATCTCTCCCACCTCTTTTTTTCCAAGACCATCCAATTCAATATAGCTGCCTTTGAATGAAAATGGAAACTGTGGGCTTTAGGTAATAAACCACTGAAATGCATTTCACTTTCTCGAATCACTGAAATATTCAACAAGAAGACAGTACATGGGTAGTACAAATGAAAACTGCCTTTGTAATATACAATGCACATACATGCTTGCTGGATGTGCCCTCAGAACGGCCTCTCTCAGAGATGCGAGAAGTATCATATAATGGAAACTTCTAGAACATCTGAATGGCAGATTATAACTGATCTAGCAGTGAATCACAGGATGCCATGTTCTGTCTGGAAGCCAAAGAACATGTAAAATGTTTTATGAACGCCAAGGAACTGGAGTGAAATGTGAGAGGACTTAAATCACAGGCCAGAAGCAGCACACTGCTGCTCACACACTTAAGAAAGACTAAGTATTATTTGTAGTGTGGATAAATGTTAGATTTCTATTCAGTCACTGAAATATATATATATGTAGAAATGTGATTTGACATTTTCAAAAACGTCTTTTTGGAGAATCCCATTTTCCCAGGTGGAAAAAAAATTATAGTCACAATCTGAACTTTAATATTTCTCTCTGACAACTTCAAAGTGTTATCAAAATCTTTATGGCAATCACGGTAATGAGGCTCCTTCATGAGTTTGTCGCTTGGATTTTTCACCACTTCATGTCAATCAGTGACGTACGATGATCCAGAAACCACGTGTGATTTTAAGCTGCGATCTGCTTTTATTCCAAATAAGTTGTGCCTTAAAGTCCACAACAAACCTGAGTGACATAAGGGAAATGCAGACAAACTGAGCGTAACTGTCAAAAATGAACAGCCTATAGTCAAAGATAACGTAATCACCTAGGACCTGACATCTGTGAGCACAGATGATCGGTTCCCGCTCTCTGGTTCTCCGGTTTCCATCTTAACTCCTCCATGCCTGATTGAAATCTTGCAGATCGCAGCTTAAAATCACACGTAGTGTCTGGATCATCATGCTTCGCTGATTGACATGATATGGTGAACAAAACAAGCAACAAAGTCCCTCAGGACTGCCGTAACGCTTTGCAGTTTCTCTGACAACTCTTTGCAGTTGTCAGAGAGAAATATAAAAATTCAGATTGTGGCTTAATTATTGCACCTGGGGGGGAAATAATTATGTAAAATAAAAAGACTTTTGAAAAGATCAAACCACATTTTTGAATATATTTCAATGGATGATGCGACTGGATAGCAAACTGGCATTTAAGAATGTCTGACATGCGGAAAACTCATGCTTCTGAACAAACTGTTTTAAAGCCTATTTAATTGACTTCAGTAGCTGGTACAGGCTTTAGGTTCAGTACAGTATAGTAAGCATACACTGCGGACTAAGACAAACATTTGACTAGCTGACGCTGAATATGAACCGTATGTTCCTGTAAGTTACCTACAAATTTGACTTAAAGACAGATTTGTTTGTATTACATTTTATCTACGCAAACAAGACTTTGCCAGGCATGAATGAATGATTTCGACATATAGAAGCGTATAAGACATTTTTAGATTTCGTAGGCTACACTTACTCCAACATGTTTCAATGACGCGTGTGGGCTCTTTGATTATGACACATTCATGTTTTTTAGTTTAATGCGTATAATGGTGGATTATGAAAGACATTTTGATAAAAATGCAATTTTTATTCCAGGCGTTTTTTTTTTATTCTCAAAAAACATTTTGCCAGGACACGTGTGTCTGTGTACGGACAGGTTGGCGAGCGATCATTGTAATTTTCAAACGTCATCGTCATCATCATTTTTATAATTGCCAATTACAAATGTGAGCGGCATAATTAAACATGAACACTCAATGCAGATATCAGATACAGTGCAGTGACTCTCCACAGTACTGGATGAAATCTGGCAAACCGTACAGCAAAAAACAGTTATTCACACGTTGGTTTAATTATCATGTTTCATGTGAACAACTTATACAATATAATCATTGGAACACAGGAACTCCAAGGCTCGTGGATCTGTTTCCATGGTGACCACAGCCACCACGCGACTGGTGTTTCGTTAAGTTCGCATTAAACAGCAAATAGCTCTAATTAATGAATGTTGCTGCCGTTCGGCAGATTTGAAAAGGACAGCAGTATAATAGACCCAGAATCGGCAAATAAACATCTTCCCCCTCAAAAACAAAATTAAACATGAATAAATACAAACATACGCACGTGCTGGACGGCTAATCAGCGGATAGCAGTGTTGCCTCGCACCTCCAGGGATGGGGGTTCAAATTCAGCTCCCTGCTCTGTGCGAGTTGAGTTTCTTTTGTTCTCCTTGTGTTCAGTGGGTTTACGAGCTTATGTTGTTGTCCGAAGGCCTAAAGTTAGGTGAATAATGCGATGATCTGATATCTCATCAAGGATGTACCCAGCCAATCTGCTCTTCAGATGACTAGGACAGGCTCTAGACTGCTCAAAACCACATCGTGGACAGGTTTGAAGGTAGATGGAAAAAAGGTGCATAAGACTTTCTCGACATATTACTTTCAAATTGTTACATTTTATCATTCACACGATGAAATCAAGATTAAAGCCCACATTTTTCAAAGTACATTTTACTAAGAAAAAACAAAGACCTTCAATATTTAGAGGATTTAGGGCACAACATGAGATCTGACAGAATTATAAATGATTCTACATTCATGAACATATGCCATAGAGGCTCGGTGGCACCCTTTGTGAATTTAATGTTGGTCTAGAGAAAATCCCTTGCCCTTTCGTAACGGTATCTTCTTAACGTCCTGACATTTTCTCGACACTGGTCAAATCCTGTAGCTCGTTGGGAGGAAAGTATTGCTGATAAGATTAGACGAAGCCTTTATCTATAAGTGATGGGCATTTATGAAGTTTCGTCACCAAAGAGAACACATCTGTCTCTGTCATATCTAATGAGGTTAAGCCACCCGAAATGTACTTAGGTAGGGTTGCGTAAGACCCCACAGTGGATACATTATTTACTGCATTTTACATCTGCCCTATATTATAGAAAGGGATGTGTTCTGAAAGTCAGATTGGCTAGAAATCCTACAACAAGGACAGCCTTCTGGAAACGAGACTCCTTTTGTATATGTAGGATGTGATAGCTCATTACTGGGATATTATTTTTAAATATGGCAGGCGATGTACTGCAGCACAAATCAATCAATGACTGATTGCTCAGGGAAGAGATACGTGTCTTTGATGACACCGAAAGGCTTGTTGTTATTGAGGAAGCTTTGGTTATGCTTTGATCCCGACATGACGGCGGCTCTAATGCGAAAGTGCGTGCTGGAGAGGCGGGGCTTATCCACATGCGTTCCTATCGCGTTAATGTCGCGTACGCAGGGTAGATAGTCATGCTGTCTTTTGTTTCTATTTCGGTATAAATCTTTAATCTCTCAAATGTCATTAACATAAAAAGGAACCTCTTGTAATAATTGTGAAACGAAACACCCCCTTAGAAAGAACGCTTCCAGAACGCAAACAAAGGGGGTTTTCAGTAAATTAACTTGAAATTCACGGGTGGGGGAAACGGAATAGAGTACAACGGGAATCCTCTTAATTTCCTGTGTTTGACTGTAATCTTCAACGTCCCCCCCCCTTTTTTACACAAACGACATGCGGACGACGGGCAGAGAGACGCTGCTGTTTGGGGCAAAATCTGAATATTTGCAGCTATCTTGGCGCCGTGGACTGGAGCACGGGTACCGCCATTCATCAAAGTGACCAGAGACGACCAATCAAGGGTATACCACAGACCACAAGCCTGTTTGATTATTCACTTTAAAAGAACAAGAGAAAGAACAAAGTGAGAATGAATTAAACCGCAGGGAACCAAACTAATGCGATGCAGTTATGCTTTTATCCAATGAGCAGGATCAAGCATGGCCCTCAACCCACAGGACCGACCTCCAAGCGCGGCTGAAAGAGTATTCATCGAGAAACGGTTGCATGTGAAATCTCACGTACTATTAGTGACGCACACTTTATGAGAGGTTATACGGGGCTTACACGTTGATTAAACGACCAGCATCATAAAGATGTCCTACAAAACCAGTATTTTTACGTAATTTGTTTGTTTCTGCGAAAGTGCTCGATAAACATGGATTTTCTGGCTGATGTTTGTCATACAGATGAGGCTGAGATGCAGCCAGGACATTCGGTAATCCTAAAAACAAAAATGTCATACTACTTATCCAGAAATGAACTTATCATTCGTTATCTGGCAGACTCAAGACAAGTAGTAAATATTTATGAGTTTAACAGTCTAGTAGATAAGAATATTAAAAATGTAAGAAAATGACAACCATGTTCTTAGTTATGTATTGGAGTAAAATATTTAATCATTCAGTCAGCCATCCACCCTCTAACCGCTTATGCCATAGAGGTGGAGGGGAGGGTGCTGGACACCATCCCATGCAACGTAGCACACGTGCACCCTGGATGGGATGCTAGTCCATTGCATTTCTTTTCCATTATAAATCTAGCAGGTGTGTGCGCAAGCTGAAAATAAGGTTTGTGATTTTAATTGCAGCCATCCTCAGTGTTCATTTGCCAGACAACAGCACTAAGGCACCTCTGCTGGAATGTGGGCGAGATCTTGTTTCAGGGGCAGCTGAGAAGTCCTGCCATTTGGGAAGGACCTACAGGACCCCTGCAGTCCCCCCCCCCAGACAAACCTGTGATTAAGAAGCCACATTATGATGGTCCCCCGCCTCCGTGTCCCGGTTCCCATCTTTGTGTCACCTTGCGAGAATAATGACACCTTTTTTTCCCCCACAGTGGTGACATTTCTCCCTGATGAAGCCCCCGGGCGAGAGATCAATAGAGGCAGTGTCTCGTTTGCTGTGTGAGCTTCAAATTAACCCCGAAACTCCAACCTGGAACGTCACCTGTCTACCTCAGCCTCAGTCCTTATTGTCCAGGCATCTGACCCTTAAATACAACCATCTCTCTCCCAGCAGAATCTACAGATGCAGCCTCCAGAACAGGACCCAGGATCACAGGACCCAGGTGCGAGAGGCGTTATCTTTTCCCATTATTTCCTAAATGTAATGGTTTCATGCATCGGGAAGGGTGGATGTTGTTTGAAAAACCCAATATATAAAAACACAAGGCAGACATAAAAAAGGGCATAATTTTCAAAAAAATGATACTAAATAATAAAAGAAAAGCAGAACCTTAATCATTCCTGTGACATATGGTAAAGGCTTCTTCCCTGAAAAAGATCAAACACAACGTTACAACGTTCTGAGTTGTTGTGTATCACCCAGAGTGTAATTAGGAGCTATTTCATCCGGAAAAGCTGACGCGAGGACATGCAGGTCACCGGGAGAGTTTCCATCATCCTTTAAGTCTCACAATGGAAATTCATGGAGTGGATGCAGACCTCCGCGCCTCTACATGCATGCAGCGCTGCGATGGAGAGAACCTGTGTAACGGCCACAGCCGTCTTCTGTCTGGAATAGCCATCAGTGAGTAGCAGCTATTCAGCATAAAGACACAGGACCAGAAAATCATCAAATTAAATTAATCAAGACCCACCAAGTCTGCAGGTTCAGAGTGAATGACAGCTTACAATTAAGTCACAGGCTTAAAGAAGATTACAAATAAATTAATCAGAGTACCTGCACACAGATTAGTCTAAAATTATTTAGGGACCCAGGTAATCAAATAGGCAGGTAATTTTATGATGGCTACACATGTTTTTCAAAGTGCTACCAACACAAAACCAATTAGCTGGGACAGTCAGGGCCCCTTGGGTGAATGCAGGACTCCTCAAAGCAAGATCACCAGGGCCACATTCATGTGCAGCGCCGTGGTGCTGAACATGCTAAAGATTTATTAATGCACCGTCTATAATAATAGAGGACACTGTGAAATGACGGCCTTCGTGGGACAGAAAGCGGGGGGGGGGGGCAACGTCAAATGTGCATGCTGAGGATGTCGTGAATTACGCCCCATACTCATGAATATTAAACACCTCAAATAAATATTATTTCCCCCACGGTCTTAAAGGGAGCAAATTACTTAACTAGGGGCTGATTAAGATGATGTCATCTCACGTATATAGAACAATGCCTCACTAGCACTCAGGATGATGTAATTCAGGAGCGTCTCGTGAAACTGATGCACGGGTTTGAACTCCCATCATTATTGATCAGAAACAATTAGGAATTACCAGTCAGTCAGGAATTATCAGTATGCTGCACGTGAGCTAATTTAGTAAAAGCTGCAATAACATGAAGGTAACAAAAGTAACGGACTATGCAACCTTAATGAGTCAGTTCGACATGAGAAGGATTTTTTTAATCTTAGGCTATGATGTAATCCCATAATAAAAGACTGAATGGTGAGATAATATGCATTTTATATCATATGGATTTGCTTAAATAAAATAAAGCTATAGCAACCTGCAAACCATAAGCCTCCAAAGCATCTAGGGTGTCCCCCCGCCCTGTGCCTTATGCTGCCTGGGACAGGTTCCAAACCACCGTAGACCCATCCCAGGATAAATGGATGAAAGACGGATGGACGGATAGATGAAAGCTTTTTCCAACATGTACAGCCTGTTCACGCTTACCTTTTCATAAAAGCTGTAAAAACATCCTTTACCTTTCAGAATAAAATTCCAAAAGAGATCTGGAAGAAAAAAATCAAGGTGAATATGAGACAATGGTATGGTGTTTAATGTCTTTTGACTCTAATGTAAACTAAACTGGGTTTGGGGGGCGGGCCCCCACGTGTTCAGGTGGTTTGGGGGGCGGGCCCCCACGTGTTCAGAGGATTTTGGGGGCGGGCCCCCGCGTGTTCAGAGGGTTTTGGGGGCGGCCCCCCGCGTGTTCAGAGGGTTTTGGGGGCGGCCCCCCGCGTGTTCAGAGGGTTTTGGGGGTGGCCCCCCACGTGTTCAGAGGGTTTTGGGGGCTGCCCCCCGCGTTTTCAGGGGGCGACCCCGCGTGTTCAGGGGGTTTTGGGGGCGGCCCCGCGTGTTCAGGGGGTTTGGGGGCGACCCCGCGTGTTCAGGGGGTTTGGGGGCGACCCCGCGTGTTCAGGGGGTTTGGGGGCGGGCCCGCATATTCTTAACGCCCAGACACTCCGGGGGTTTGGGGATAAGCCTGCATGTTCTTGCCCATGGATGTTCAGGGGGTTTGAGGGCCCATATGTTCTCGCTGGCCACATGTCCTTCCCGCCTTTTCACTCACACGCCACTTTCTCAGTCCTTCCGAGTAACACTGAACCCCACCAGCTTTGGTTTACACACTTGCTTCTCAACTGTCCTTTACAGCTTATAATTAAATGTTTTAATAAAAATATTTTTAAAAATGTACATTAGGCTACCCTGCACAGAATTTGGTTTTATATGCTGGCTACGTGCACTGTCCATTTTCATTTGATTACCCGATTGGAATTTGGTGCGGTGCTTTATATTACTGTGGAAAAATTGATATCCTCCACAGTTGATGGCCTCAGCTGACTACTACAGCATCCATTTCGAACAACTGGAGGAGATCGCACGCGTTTTTTTGAAAATGAAAGTGGGAGAAATTTCCGGGAATGCGTGTGCAGACACAAACTGATATGGATTTTGTGTTTTATCATCTTGAATGGAGTGATTTTTGTTTACACATGATGTTTTAAAAACCGCAATGTAGCTCTCCTGCGTCCGACACAGTAGAATTTTTTTCACCCGTTTCATCAAGATTTGCGGGTAACCGGTTGGGTACCCGAACCCGTGCAGGACTCTGCCTGGCAGGATCTACAGTATATGGGAGAGAAGGTCATACTGATATAGATGAAGTTACGACACTAGTCTAGTTCTGTGTCTGGATTTCTGCATGCTTACCTATACAGTTTACAAAACCAACCTATGTTTTTAATATGATAACATTTTATGTAACTTCACTGTTTTTTTCATATTTTTTCTATAATTGCAGATTTGCACAATAAATATTCTACGTTCATGACTACTTTGAAATGTTTTAACAGTTTACTATGCAACTTCCTGCTGCAATGCCTTTGCTATGGTCATATGTTACCCTTTCAAAATATGTCAAATCATATACCGCAATATATACCGTCTATGGTTCAAATTACACCGCAATATGAATTTTATGCCGTATCGCCCAGCGCTAGGTCACGGGACCATTTTCAGCGGCTCGTAGAGTGAGTGTTTTTTTTTTTTTTTTTTAAAAACTTTTCTGTAATAGTGTTTTTTTGCTCAACAAATTTCACCACTGCAACCTCCCCCTAACCCTCCCCCTCCCAGTCGGCATATTTTACATCCAGCCTCCTCGGCTGGCAAGTTTCATGGATTTTCATTCCATTTATTGTTAGCATGCTGCTAATCTGTGAAATGAATAATTAGAAAATTTAAACATTTGGGTTGTGGCTTAATAACAAAGGAATGATGACGGTCCAGAGGCTAAAGGCTTTGGGAGCCACTACTCAAGACGGCACCGGGCAGCAGAAAACATCTCAACAGCGGGTAAAACAGCACAAAGAAGCAGCTGAGGAGGTCAATGTGCCAAAGCCGCTCACTCCTCATGCGTGCAGATCTGCAGTCCGCTGAGGGATTACATTTAAATCATATGACACACCAGCAGAAGAATCGTGCTGTACTGCACCCTCCAGATACACCAATGACATCATCATATACTGCTTTTCAACTAAAACATCATTCAAACCGCCCGTCCATCGCCATGGCTGTATATTTGTTAGGAATACAATGAAACAAGCCTAAGACACTGTGACAGGGGAGGTACAGACAGCGCTCCACATGCGTATAAATCACCAATGTGGGTTTCGCAGATGTGTGTTCATACAGTAGGTGCTTTAGCTTTCTGCACAGACTTATGGACGTTAGAGCGAGTATAATGACATATAACAGACAGAAAAGAAGCCCAATGAAGGATCAGGTCAGAAATTCACAGATAAGAATAATAGGGTTATAATCCCTGTCAAAAACCACCAAGCGTTTACACTTCATCTCATAAATCTACTGGCCAGATAGGACATTTAGGTCATCTGCGTGCACCATCCATTCTGCAGAAAAATAAGGGGACAGCCAAAGCCATACCCAATTAATTTTTGAAACACAAAGTCTACATTAGAAGAGCAGATTAATAATTCTATCTATGCCCTGTTTAGAAACTGTTCACCCATCTGCCCGAATGTTTAAATTTGAAGGGAGATGATGAAATAAACCCAGACAGCGCTTGGGCTGCCAACGATATACTGTACCAACAAAAACAGTGATGTCTGGGGTTAGGATGTTGTTCCTGTGATCAGAAGGTTGTTGGATCAAATCATAGGGTTAGCAGGGCGATTTCACTGCCCTTGAGCAAGGCCCCAACTGCTCCAGGGACTGGCTGACCCTGCTCTCAACTGCATGTCACTTTGGCTAAAAGTGTCGGCTAAATAAATAAGAAATGTTACATACCCGCATTGCACCAGTGTTATTACAGGTGTTTCACAGTGCAGTGTGCAGAGCATCGATCGCCTGTGCGCTTAAGCGAAAAACAAGCGTATTCAGTCGATAATTATCGGCCGGGTCTCTGGCGCTGGCTCTAACGGAGGCTGACACTCGGCTCCATCCCGTTTTGTAAAGTGTCGCATGCAATTTTATCACGTGAACAAGAAACCAGTTGCATTTCGCGGGGGTGGGTTCCACAAAATCTCAGCGATGTCCCCCCAAACCATGTTCCTCTCAGGGTGGCTGCCCAGGGCTTCAGGAGGGGGGGGGGGGGGACGACTCGCTCATAAACCCTGAAAACGAGGACAGGGTGCCTGGTCGGCCCCTTAATAAACAGAGTGAACGACCCATCGTGAACCTGAACACATTCACCATTTCTCGATGTGTCTCAAGATAAGTCGTCAGTCGTACCATTCATCTGTCTTCCGGCTGCTTAAACATAGGTAAGAAAATAATGGAAGGAGGTGAATTTTCCTAGGATGCACAGGGCACAAGACAGGGGGACACCATGGACAGGATTTACACACACGTGGGACTGGAACCCTCAATTCTGAAAGTGTAAAGCAACAGCACCACCCATTGATCCCTCATACTGCTCTATTTGGCTTCATATCAAAGATATTCTGAGTCCCAAAACTTTGGCCAGGGCACCGCGTGTAGGTTATATCCAGTCACAGGTCTGGACGAGGTGGCACGGCAGCAACGGAGCTGAGGAGTCCGTACCACGGTTCCTTTTCAGTGCACGGCACAGGAAACCCTGCGTTCACACGCGTGTGACCGCATCTGCCCCCTGTAATGGTGCTAAATTATGCATCCGTGAGGCAGAGCGTGAAATAAAACTGCCAAGTGAGGGAAACGCTGTCCAGATGCGGTGTAAATCTGAGCTTAATGTCTCGTGCCTCATTCCTCATTCGGCACAGATAACGACTTCAGGTCTCGCAGAAATGACTCCAGTGCAATTCAGGATTATTTTTTTTTTCCCCACTGCAAAGCCGAGTGGAAACAATCAGTTCTGATAAGAAATTTCCCCTATGAAGTCACTAATTGCCACAAGCAAATCTGGCCAGATTGGCTCATTTAAAGTAAAGATAACAGTGGTGATAGTGTTATTTAAAAATAGAGAAAGAGCCTTGGATATTTTCGGCTGGCAAAAAGGGTGACAGATTACCAGTCGACAGCAGAATCCTTGCTCTACCTGCTTCCACATTATTTTATGCACTCCTTTCACATGTATTAAAAATACCACTGAATTCAGAGGTTTAATGAAACACATGCACATACACACTAAAAGCCTGTAGGAAATTCACTAGGGCTTGTATTCATGTTACTCTGTCCACTGGCAGACTTTGTACCTTTTTACTTTTATCAATCATTCAGAAAAAAGTGACAAAAAGTAAACAGATTTTATTAATCTGACAGCTGCTTTTATTCAGAACGGTTAAAGGTTATTAGAAACACAACCATCTGACGAGGAAAATAAGGGCAACGTGTCAAAACAGAAGTACCAGACTCTAAATTTACATTACTGGAGAATAATTTAATTTTTAAGCATGATGTTCAAACATACCCGCAAGGGTCACGGACACAGTGCTGCAATCTCCCTCTCCCTCACTGGCTGTCACAACAGTTTGATGGAAAGCCACAGAGACACCTTGAATCTCGCCAAAACATCCCGCCTGAACATTGCCGTCATACACGGGTGTGGAATGAAGATGTGTTTCCCTGCAGAACAAGCACGGAAGAATACTGGAACCATGCATGGTCAACAAAGCACCACAGCTAGAAGAACATACTGAAGAAACACAAGCTCCCCGGTAGCCATAATTCTAATGTTCATTACTGACATCTGTGATGCAGCTCTTATTTACACAACGTTAAACGACCCTTTGGGCTTCTTTTAGCTAAATACACGTCAAAATGATTAAAGGAGCCACGTAAGAGTCTGAGAAAGAGCGATGCCCAGACTCCCGTTGAGGTCTGATGGGTAAATGCACTTATGTTTAGCCCCCGATGCGTCGTGTCAGACTGCTACACTTCACACGGCTGAAAGTGGACCACCACTGAGTCGTTATGAAATGATGGACAGGGCAGAAACGGCCCCATACCTCCCAAGAAGCGAAAACGGAGGGAGAGATGCCCGTTTCTACGACAACAGCTATCAAGGCCTTCAGAGCCCAGAAAGGATGGCAGGACGGGAGGGAATCTGCACAGCGCTGTGTCCCACACTCACGGCGCTGGGAAGAGCCAAGGGGGAAGGCAGCACGCACGTGTTAGTCAGTATCCCAACGCGCTAACGAGCAGACGCTAGCGAACCTGCGAGATACCGTACTTTCCCGCTTGAAATATTCATTCCTGTTTCGCAGTTCCCCCCTCCTCATCCTTCCACTCTCTGTCGCACTTATCCAGCACGGAACCGCCACGCAAACCTATCGAGCTCCCATGGGAAAAGCACAAGAAGAACTTCCTCAACAAAGGCACCCAGCCGTTCAGATAAATCTGCTCCAACTGACATTTTATTGACAAGTGACTTAAAAATGCCCCAGATTCCTATTTTGAACTCAGCCGGTTCCATTGTACAGTAGTATGTTAATGTCATATTTGAGATTCTGATAGGAGCAGGTATACCATCTTATATTTTACATATTTAACTTGAGTAGCAGAGCCTTTCGCATTTTTTTCTGACTACTAATGGGAGAGAGCTAAACTGAGGCCTGGATAACTTCAACCAGAAAACCGTTTCAGGTGACTTGGTCAGGTTCCAAGTCCATTGGATTTCCCTTGGAAACAAAGCAGATATCAGCGAAGACTGAGAGTGGGTCGAGCCATTGGCAGAGTGGACGTTTAGAGGTGATGTGAAGTGCACAGTGGTGACACTGATGGATGCCATCGCAAGAGGCGATGGTACAGATTATTCTGGCTGCAGAGCACAGAGAGTAAAGGGCTACCCTACCATTTTAGAAGTTTAGTGAGGCCATAAAAGATGTTATGGACTCCATCACCAGGTCACCTCCAAGCCAAGAGGCGCTACGCTAAGTCGCTAATTCATGCCAACATTTACTTACAGGTAATCAGATGAATAGTAATCATGTCTCACCTATATCTGAAGTGATACATTTCATTCTCCCGGCAAATTTGTCACAGCAATGCAGCATGCGTCGGCATTTCACGCAAGGTTAATGTTGCTGATTGGGAGGAGCGTCCAAGCTGCGAGGCAGACCGCGTACATCTTGCGCATCTGTAGCGACGCAGCTGGCATGCCCCGCAGTCAATCTCACATGTGGCCCGGACACCTCCGCAGGGGTTGTTTTTCTCCGAGGACAAGTGGGGGTTCTACTTAACAGAAGGAAAGTCTTCTGCGGTCTGATCCTAAATAGGTAACAGTGCCACCACTACAGTTCTGAATGGAAAATTCCAGAACACTCAAGCTGTCCACTCGGTTTTAGTCAATGCTCAGCCGCGTGCGTATACAGACCCAAACAAGTCGATGTTTCCTTAATGTCCCGGGCTAAGAAAATAATGCTGTATTGAGGACGAGAATGGGTGTCTGTATTTTAATACATTTTTAGAGAATCGTATCAGACTACATCCTGTGACCCCATACTGGGAAAGGGGGTGGCAGAGTGATGGATTCAGAGGTGTATTAACCTCAGACGCTATAAGCTTTCAGTGCGCGCGTTCGGTACGCGAGCATAGCGTGTGGATGGCGATGTTTCTGCCGTATCCTATTCAGGCTCTCTGTGGAGGAGAAGGTCCACTCTTATGGCAGCCTCCAATCAGTCACTCTCATCCAGCAGCGCCCTACCTTTCAGCATGACACACACACACCCACCTGCCAGGCATAGGGGATTCCAGTGACAGGAAAAAAAAAAGCCCTAAATTAACAGTCGTTTACAAAACTGAATGATGACAAATATGTTTCGCTAAACATGCCCTTCTAAATTCTCCATATGCATACTTCTACGGAGCCCCTAATGGGACATAAGTGATTAAAAAAAGATTTTACAGTATTTGGTGGGCACCTATGTCCAGTTAGGGGCTCTGTATCCGTCAGATAATGCCACAATATTTCATAATAGGAAATGATGCTTTATTTGCCGTTTTGTACAAGCACAGGCACATTGGAATCGTGTTTTGCATATCTAATCTTGCTCTCCTATTACACGCACACAAGCAGAGACCTCAGAACGACCCCCTCCCCCCACTGTGATAATCTGCCACTCCACTTATAACCGAGTGCTAAGAGTAAGCAGCTGGCCACAGCCAATGTTTACATGTTTGGGGAAACCCCCGTATCTGTGAGGTCACCAAAGGATTCCACCAGGTGACACGTCTGAAGGCCCGCACATCACAGCGGACCTTTCCGGAGATCTAATCCGGTTTCAACTGGCACCGCTTTGCCAAAGGGGTGATTTATGCCATGTGTGCTGAATATTGACCAGCAAGCGCCTGGTGTAATGTGCTGAATGATTGAGAGGGTTGAGACAAGGCCCCCCGACACGCTGCATGTGTCTGTTATGCAGCTGTTTTTAATGTTACAGTCAGTCTGGGGCCACCATGAAACACACTGGTAGCAGCTTCATCTCCCCGCATGACTAACCGCTTCCAGAGGCCTGTTTCATATCTCATGGAGGTAGCACCTCTTTAAAGCCTGATTTCAGGCTGTGCAAAAAAAGGCGGGAAGAGCACTGGCACGGTCCAGACACTCTGTTCCCACCTGTAAGCCCCAGTTACAGTGGGATTACCCCACTAGTGAACAGTGCCTGTGGGGCCCAGGGGCCCGCAGGTTAACACAAGGGTGGACCGAAGCCGGGGGGGTGTCGGTGATCCCCGGAGGTGAAGGCTGGCAGCACGGCGGCAGATCGGCGCTCGGAAAGGCGCTGGAAGGAATCGGATCAAACGCGGAGCAGTGGATTACACGGCGCTAAACTTGTTCCCCGGGAAAAGAGAATGGCTTGTGGCAGGCTTTGCACCATGGATGTTTGAAGATCAAAAGTGGGCTTGTTGTGGAGAAATACTTGAAAAAGACGCCTTTCTTCACGGGTGAGGAGCAAGGCGGCGCCCGTAGCCCCCGGGAGCCTTTAACCCGGAGCTGCGTGACATTAGCTAGCCAAGGAACATCTGCAGAGCACCTCATTAGGCCGAGCCGGTCCGCGGTCCCGGCACAGCTCCCCTCAGATCTCCGGCCGGTGTCAGGCGGCGGCTCTGCACAGCTCCCCTCAGACCTCCGGCCGGTGTCACGCGGCGGCTGCGGGGGCTCTGCACAGCTCCCCTCAGACCTCCGGCCAGTGTCACGCGGCGGCTGCGGGGGCTCTGCACAGCTCCGCTACCCGGCAACGGGGCCGTCGGGCAGGAATGCGGCTCCCCACAGCCGGACGGGAGGGAGCGCAGAGTAAAGGAACCTGTCATAGGAGGAGAAGGCCGTGTTCCCTCTTTGATCAGAGACGTCACCGTGGGGGGGTGGGGGGTCACCAGCTACCCCCCCCAGACAAAAGGCAGCTTTGAGACAGGCCTGTAACAGCTAGCCTTTCCTGACAGGAGCTATTCAGCTTTCGGCATTTCAGGCAGTCATTATTTAATAACTCGGATGGCAGTCTACTCCGAATCAGGATGCCACGCCTTTAATTATACATCTACATTGGTTATTTGCACACCTTTATTCATACATCTACCACTATTTTACTTCTATTTATTACTTTTTGTACTTTTGTCTTGATTGTTTGTTTAGTGCCACCACCTGCACTGACACAGATTCCTTGTATTTTTTTATTATATTGTTACTCAATGATACCAGAGTCCCTCGTTCCTCTTCCAG
>JABFDZ020000107.1:275633-290776 GCA_019775955.2 Pollimyrus isidori
CCCCCCCCCCCCCCCCCCCCCGGCCCCCCCCCCCCCCCCCCGCCCCCGCGGGGGCGCCGGCCCCCCCGGGGGGGGGGCCCCGGGCGCGGGATGTGTGGGAGAGATGGTGTTTTAAAATAAACAAGGAGCGGAATTAACGAGGCGTGACTCCCGTGCCTGTCCCTGGAAAAATCCCATCAGGCCTCTGCACTGACCTCTACCTGAAACCCCCCCCCACCCCCACCCATTTAATATATCAGAAAGCAGGCTACAGTGTCGTCTAGCTACGTTTCTCAAATGCTTTACCAGCCACCCCAGTGTTTTTTGTGGGATCAATTGCGGGTTTTGGGCAGATGAAAGGACACCACCTCCCAATGTGCTACCATGATGCATAGTGTTCCATAGTTTCAAATTTCCTCACTATAACTGTGCTAGGTTGTTTGGAGGTCAGCTTTATAATCCGTTCTATTTTGCGGTTTCACGTTTAGTGATTGCATTCATTTGAGTATACAGGCACCTAGGGTAGCTATGGGGTCCTAGAGGGGAAAAAAAAAAAAAAAAAAAAGTGTGTTACAAATGCAGCAGGAAAAGTTGTGGTTGTGTGGGATGTTTGCCATTTGTTTTTAGAATGGAGATAATTACATACATGTTTAATAATTCCTACATGCCTCGTGGTCTCGTGATTTGAATCCCACGAGAAATATTTTGTTCATCTCCTGCAGGCTGCGGTTTAGCAGGCAGGTTCTCATGGTCCTTCTGGAGGTCATACACAGTAAATTGATGGCCTTTTTTTCAGTCGCCTTCAGGTGAAATAAAGACGAGTGAGAATAAATTGCCATCATAGCTAAATCAGCTTAGCTGCAGTCAAGCAAGCCTGCCAGTAGGTAGTTAATTCGTCCTGGGAGCAGCAAAATGAAGAGCAAAATTACCAACAAATTAATACTCAAGAAAGCACTCACAGAAAAAAAAAATAATAATAATAACTTAAGGCCTTATTCAACAAAATTGTTAGGCTAAGCTACAGGCATAACCAAATTTAGCAGATTAAAGAAATGGGCAGCAAATTCTGGCAGCTGTACGCATCCAATAAGTGCGGCTTCATTATTTTGGGTATGAAAAATGTAATTACTGAGCAGCCGTTTTGTGTAGTTTTGTTGAGCAAGATTGGCTATTGGAGGGAAGGCCTGTCAGGCTTCTCCAGGGAGCTACCAGGGAGGTTGGGGCCAAATGGTCAATTACAGGCTGTTCATGGAAGTTTCTCCGTAGCCCCAGGCTCTAAAATAAGAAGAGATGACCCAATAAAAATGTGCGTTTTCACCATATGGGGCCTGAACAATATGCACGCTTCACAGGCACAAGCCGTAGACGACTATAGCATGATGCTGACACGGTCCTTGATGGAGGGGATCGAGAGAATCTGCCGGAGAGGTCATGAAGAGAGCTGCTTACGATGGCGCCGGCGGGCACTTTACGAGCCTCTTAACTCCCGGGGCTTTGGGGTTTCATTGCGGACAGGTGCTCCTAAGCTGTGCAAAACGTAAAAAGTGTCACAAGATCAGAACGTTATTGGAATGTGAGGAAAGCGGGCGTGGGAGCCGCGGGGAGGTGCGAACAGCCCGGCCCGCTTAACCCATGCCCCGCCTGGTTCATCGCGGATGTACACCTGGTCACGGAGCCGGCAGTGCTCTGCCAAGCTCACCCCTCCCCCTACACTACTCTACACAGGTGGTTGGGATCCCATCCAGCCTGACGAGAGCTCAAGATGCCAAGAGAAAAATCATTGTACTGGTGGGTAGTTGGCATGTGTAGGAAATCAGTCAGGGTTAGGAACTGGGGGCTACATCTGCTCAGTGCTGCCCCCCAGGGGCAAACGCGAGCATTTTCTTAGCTGGCCAATTAGAATTTAATTATTATTTAGCTTGCCATGCACCCACCTTCCTTCCACACGATACGTCGGGAACGACGACATATGGACGGGAGTTCATTTCACAGAAAAGCACTCATCTCAATGTGGGCATTTCTGCCACAAAGAAGAAAAACTAGACATGCAAGACAGCATAATGTTAGCAGACAGGATTAGGCCAGTGACTTTGATCTGAAAATGGTATTGACTCTTATTAAGATTATCTGTCGAGAGCAAAACTGCACAGAAAACACTGCCGTTACCCAACCCAAACCATTACTTATAGAAACCACTTTGACATGTCCCAGAATTTCTGCGTTTTGTGGGTCCTGGCTTGGAAGCAGCCCCCCCCACCATGACAGCGGAGAAGGGGCATCTTTGTGTCGGGAGCGCGGGGTCACAGCAAACACTGAGGCAGAATGCTGAAATCGCCGTAATGGGGGCCACACGCATGAGCGAACAGCTAGCCAGCTGGGAACACCATCTTCAGCTACGGACTCCTTTTGGGCTAATAATGCTCAGCTGTAACCTATTACAGATTTTAAAAAGGTTTTTTTTTGTTTTTTTTGCTGTGCCCTACCCTAGAAACTGCTTTTATACATAGGGGTATGTTGATTCTTGGTTTCTGAACGCTCTTACACCGGTTATCTTCGGACTATTTGATGCTGTTCACCCAGGAGACTCAACTCTGCCCTGTAGCTACAGCAACAAGCCCGTGTTTTTTTGAAAATCTCCCTGTGAGAAGAATGCAGCTCCTATGTGGTTTCTCCGCGGCCGTCAATAGGAACAAAAATTGATCTCTGCAAAGTGGTACGTTCCAACACCTAACACTCGAGGCCGGTGCAATTTGCACCCACTAACCTCTAATTAAAAGGGTCAAGGCCATTTCTGGGCTCTGAAAGTATCCACAAAAAAAAAAAAATTGAAAAGAACAGAAACTCTATGACCAGCTGCTCCTTAAACTGCACAGCCAGGTATCTTTCCAGGGCAACACAATGTCTGGCCTAACTCTAATCCCCCTTGAGTGCACTCTTAACGTAGGAACATGGACTTAGCTATTAACTTCAAGTGTAATATCCACCATCTTTTAAAAAGAAAAATTGTTTTTCACCAGAATGTTGACCATTATCGCTGCCAGTCTTCTGGAATGTAAAGGCTGGCTCTGCAAAGCTCACTACCACAAGTAAAAACGGATCTGCTAAAGGCATTCAGAGCCAAACACGTAGCGTAACCGAGCATGCTAATTTCCACTCTCAAGTTGTCTCCCCCACTAATATGTCACTTGTTACTCCTTCATTGTCCATCTTGACTACGGTCCAGTTACATGTCAATAGGACAGTCTTTCCTATTAGTATGACCTAGCAAGTGAGAAGGCACATGATTCAGGCTGTATTTAGAAAGGGAAAGTGGTGTGTGTGTGTGTGTGTGTGTGTGCACATCATTCAATGAAGTCAAAACACCTTAGCAGCACTCTTCACCACTCCTAGATGTGTGGCACATTGACGTTCTCTGATCCTACTCCAATGATATTTTGGTAAAGTCTTTAGTTGCTGTAGGATACTGCATGGATAATACTCACAGGAAATTTATTACTACACGTCTTGTACACCTATATACCGTACAGTCAAAAGGACTGTTTTTTTTTTTTAGATTTCAATAGTCTGTTCCTAATAGAGTGGAATAGGCGACTACTGAATTTTGGAAACTTAAGAGCAACACTGTTTAGCCAAAGTCAAGCGCGTCGCTGTGTAAAACGCAACGGTTCATCGCAAGTTCTCATCGATCAGGTCCTGGAGACGCCCAGGTGATGTGGATCCTCATGCACGGTCTGCCTCCTGCGTGAGACCCGACAGCAGCTATTTATAAAGCTGACCTCCGCATGCAGATCCAATTACCCACAGTGTTTTATCAATCACCCTGGCCAACGCTCCCAGCCTGCCCGGACCCCTGGCGCTTACGCAAACGACGAGAGCACACAACCTGCAGCAATCCAATCACGCCGGGAAATGTCAATTCAATTTCAACATGCGTAAGCAGCCCCCGATCCTAACCGCTTTAATTATTCAGCTGTCTCCTAGCCATCTCCCCCCCCCCCCAAAGCTCACATTAATTTCAGCTCAGTCTCTTCCATACATTACCGGTATGCTTTCCCCCCCATTTAACTACCAATTAAACGCCGCACTTCCATCACAGAAGAAAACGACACACGCAATGCAGCGACAGTCACGGTGATAGCGGGTTTAGTCGTCAGGCGGTTGAAGTCAGACGCCACATGACATCATACCCAAGGAATTGTGTCAGCTAAGAAAAGGGACTGATATCTGTTAAGAGGTCAGATGGAGCCAAGTCCATCCGTGCAGAGGAAAATATACAGCGGAAGTAACCCCTTGGATTATGGTGACCGATTATATAGGTGGTCAAAGAATGCAGCCATGGAGAGGAATATCAATGTGACTCCTGCCGGCTGCTCCGAAGTGTGTATAAAAGAGACAATCGGTGATTGGTATTCAGTGGAAAGCTCCAGCAAGGCCAACTGCTTGTGCTTTCTGAAAAGATTCTGTTGTGTGAACATCTCATAGTCTCCGCAGTCTGATTTGGGACACCATTACAGTTTCTTCTATATGCCATCCCCAAACTAAAAACACGACTATGTAAAGCCGCGAGACACCTCATATAAGAGTCGTCATTTCAAAGTGCCAAACTGGCTGCCCCACCACACACCTTTGCTATCCATGTTGACATGCAGACTTCTTGCCAGAAGCAGCAACCAGCAGCATCTCTCGGGCCATTAGCAGTTAGCGCTTAGCTTTAGCTTTATAAAGCAGCCCGAAGCACTCCTACAGCAGGCCACCCTTTGGCCGTGAATTTGTCAAATGCTGAGGATGAGCCGCTGGAGGATAATGGCAATATTTGACCACCATTATTGAAAAAGTGTACAAAACAAAGATTTACAGTCGCTTTGCTAATATAATTGTTTGTATTATATTAAGACCTCAACAACAAGAACAACCACTACTAACCCTACCCCTACTACTGCTGCTATTGTTATTATAATGTGATGCACCGAGAAGGGAATTTCTGGCCAATACTGACACCGATTGTTTGGAAGGTTTTGCTTAAATAGCTTTAAAAGGGACACGCAAATATGTTAAATTACATTCCAAAAATATGCAGCGATGGTCCCCAGTGCACACATTTTTATAACTATACATCTTATGCATTTATAACATTTATAACAGAGAAGGGCTGATCATCAAGTGTGATAAACTACGTAATATCTTTTTATTTCACACTGTCTGCACTGACTTGTTTTGTCATCAAATGCTTGCATTACTGAAGGACTGGCGTTATTCAGCAGTATTGCATCCTTCTAATCCTAATCCTTCTATTGCAAACGATTTGTTTTTCAAAAACTCTTCATTGTTAACATTAAGGCAAGACAATCAAATTTGTTTTGTTGCAAGGGTATGCAAAGCATTATGGGTCACCATTTTAAATAACTAATTTTTAACTAGTGGCCGATTACAATATTTGGCCGGTACAACTGGTGCATCTCTCCTACTGCCACCAATAATTATAATACCACCACCAACTGTAGCAACAGCATTCACAAGACCCTGTGCCAGCCTCCCCCATCTTTTCACATGTTCACAGCAACTCAAAGGTCACACTGAAGGTCATGTGAGAGCCACATTAGAAGGCCATCAATATGCCTCAGGTGGCAGGGCAATTAGCAGCTTAATTACACTTTACTCTCACTGTGAAATGGAGCCAGGCAGGCAGAAAATATTTGCTGAAATTAGCAAAAGGAAAAATATCATCACCACTGCCATGACTGTACTATTAATCAGATGAATCTCATTTATCCTGTTCTAAAAGAACCCAGTGTGTTATTTGGCTAGGCACAGCAGTGCAACACAGCAAGATGTGCTGAGATTCAGGGTGAATAGTTCAGCTGGCCCTCCCCTTCGTGAATTCTGAAGCCTCTTACGAAGTAGCCATGATCTGGAGGTGTTCGGCCAAAGGAGCTTGTTGACCAGATGGCTGAGGTATTGCTTTTGTGCCACAACCATGTTCCCTCATGCTGATAATACAGCCATTTTTATTAAAGTTACATGATAGTAAAAATGAGCCTATCACCGAACCTTTATTGGCCTGTCCATTCCATCATCTGAAATACACAAAATTAAAAGTATGCAAAAACAAAGAAACATTTTAAACTATTAGGCATGCAACAACCTACAGCAACCTAAAGAGCTTACAAAAGCAGCATGGAAGAACTTATAGGAATCGGAATAGATGTTTGTTGAATCATATGTAAAATCAACAATTTCATTGGCTATTTAGTGATACCAGACACTTAGAATTTCATATGAGGTTTTTAATTCCATTCATTCAATCATTTATCCATCTTCGGACTGCTTCATGTGAGCCAAAAACGAATGGCCATGTAATCTACCACGAGTTAAATATGAAGATACAAGATAAAAATTATGAAATTCACAAAGGCTTTTAAGGAAAGTGCAGAATGTGGACCAGAACGTTGAGGAATATTAGAGAGAGTCCATTCTGCCCTTCAGAATTCAGAGCTGCAATTCATCTTTTAAGGGTCCTGAAAACACATCTCCCAGATTCCTGAAACCTTTATTATTCAGTAGCTGCTTGGAGGATTTCTTCAGGAAGAGGAAAAAATTGGAAGACGCCACACACGGAGCACAAACACACACACCAATGCCATTCCTACCATAATGTTTGACCATGTGTAATTAAGATAAAAAGCCAATTAGATGTCTGTTGAGTGCATTAAAGGGAGTCGTTCCACCTACACAAAGCTGTGCTTAAAAGCGACAAATGGAAAAAGACAGGCATCTTCACCTTTTAAAGTGCCGCTTCCTTTCAATTTAAAGAAATTCTACGGAAAGGGACAAAAGGGCAAATACGCCCAATTAGAGGACAACTGAAGCTAAAATGAGAAAACAGAAACAGAAGGAGTGAGAATAATTGTTTTTTCCCCCCATTCTTACGTTGAAGAAAAAAAAAAATCTCAAAACATTATACACAGGGACAGGACAAGGTAAAATAAAAATGTTAGTATCAAGGCCCTAATTAGGATTGGAACCACACTTTGGCTTCAGATCAGCTTCAGTTCATCTTGGAATGATGTCATACAAGTCCTACCCTGCCAGAGTATATATGGACAGTTGGGTATTGGACTGCTTAGGTAAAAAACGCTGCCGTTTTTTGAAAAATGTTGGCAGTGGAACGCCATTTCGCACTCTGCACTCCCATATAGACAGACTTGCCATACAGGTTTAATGATGCTTAAATCTGCGTATTGTGGAGGCATGGACAGTGTTTGATTGCATGCTGGTATTCGGTGTGCATGGGGACACTGTGAGAGAGCTGCCTTTGTGCCACAGAGGGCATACGTTTCTGTACAACAGACTCATTTTCTTTGGTCATCACGTAACCACACAGAGTGATAATTCAACTGAATAACTCCCACAAGATGGCTGCCATATCAACATGCTTTCGGGATGCAAGGTGTCCATTGGCTTCCTCCAAAACAAACTTGTCTGGCAAGGGACATATACAAACGTTCTCATTATTTTAAAATGGCATAAAAAATAATGCATAAAATGCATTAACATTACATTAAAAAGACAATGCACACACAAGTTGTCCAGCACCAATAAATAAATATTATGAAAAAAGTATGGTAACAGTAATCAGTATTCATAACTATTCAGAGTCCAGATGTAAGAGTTCATTATTGTGCGTTTGATTGATGTTGGCCATAGCTAAAAGCTGATTGGCCCCTGTGGCTCCCCTATGACTCACTGATTCAAAACAAATCATTAGCTAATAAGTTTCTCACCCCCACCTATAAAAATCCTCGAGGTTGGAAGAGGACAAAAGAGGACCTCGACAAGATTACTTTCTGCCATCACTTAGTGGTTTTGTGCTCTCTACACCAGGCGATGCGTGTCTGAGCGTTAGCCTTGGATATAAGCAGTTCTGGAATGGATAGCTTTTTGTAAATTGCAGTTTTGTGAATTTCACAACATGCAGTTTTTGTTGAGTCCGGTCACCAAGGTGCTCATGCTGCTCTGCGGCTATTTTTCAGACTGTACTTTTGTGGTGTTTAGTGATTATTTCAATTCATTATTGAGTGACTTCGCACACTGAAATGCTGAGAGTCTGACCCCCTTTAGGCCTGTCAAATACCAGAAGGGTGACCTTTCTCCATCTCCATTATGTTTGCATCTCCACATTTGACTTCGTTGCTTCACTGTCATTTTTTCCCTCAAGAGTCTACGGTTCTTAAAAGACCAAAATAAAGAGCAACGGTTAAGATGTTTTCTTTCTTTCTGAAAAAATGCCAAATACATCACAAAAGAGAGGCTTCTCTCGCATGGAGAAGATACGAGACCTTTAGCCACCATCTCCGAATCATTTTTAGTTAACCATGATGCATGAAATAGTACTGATTATACATTTTACAACTAACTAGGTTTATTAGTAATATGACTGAGTATAAAAAGAGCCTCCCAGAGAGGCAGAGTCTCTGTGCAGTGAAGATGGGTAGAGGTTCACCACTCTGTGAAAGATTGTGTGTGCAAATAGCGCAACAATTTGAGAGATATGTTACTCAACATAATATTGCAAAGAATCTGGGAATTTCACCTACGGTACATAATATCATTGAAACATTCAGGGAATCCTGAGAAATCTCTGTAGGAAAGGAACAAGGCCAAAAACCAATATTGGATAGCTGTGATCTTTGGGATGTCAGGTGGCACTGCATTAAAAACAGACACGATTGAATAATGGAAATCACTGCCTGGGCTCAGGAACTCTTCGAAAACCACTGTCTGTGAACACAGTTTGTCACTACATCCACAAATGCAGGATTAAACTCTACTATACAAAGAAACCACATATGAACATTCGAGAAACACTGCTAACTTTTCTGGGCTGAAGCTCACTTAAGATGGGCTGAGGCAAAATGGTAAACTGTCCTGTGGTCTGATAAATCAAAATTAAGATCCTTTTAGAAATCATGGATGTTGCGTCCTCCGGGTTAAAGAGGAGATGGAACATCCAGCTCATCAGTGGGCACTTCAGAAGCCAGCATCCATGGCGGTATAGGGATGCATTAGGGTTAGCTTGCATATCGGGGAAGGTACCATTAATGCTGAACGGTATATACAAGTTTCGGAGCAGCATGCGCTGCCATCCAGACGTCTTTTTCAAAGAAGGCAACACAATGCCAAATCACATTCATAGCTCTGTAGTGGAAGAGTACAGGCATGAGGCTGATCTGCCAGCAGTCCAACTATTCACCCATTGAAAATACTTGTGGATTACGAAACAAGAAGTGAGACCCTGAACTGTGGAGCAGTTAAAATCCTACACTACCTATGGTACCTTAGCACCACACTAGTCCATATGTGAAGGTTTTTCCCCTGTATCCGGAGTGTCAATCCTGCCACCAACCCCCAACTTTTTCCTGGAAGCTGGAGGACTTCCTGGCAGAGATAAATTAATGTCATATCCAGCATGAGCGCAACTGCAGGTTAAGGGCCTTGCTCAAGGGCCCAACAGAGCAGGATCACTACTGGCATTCAAAGGAGTTTTTGCAGACGCACCCCCTCATGAAATTTCGGCATTACACATTTTGCAAATCACTATCCGTGGGTCTTTCTCCGATAGTGTTGAAATACATTCACACCGCAGACGTGCTGCTTCAGACAAGCACGTGCAGGCCCCGGGTTCTGTTTGCATCATCATGACATACTGTTTCGGCCGTGTTTTCCGGTGATAATCTTTTGGTCAAAAGCCGAAAATGCACTTTTGGGCCGGCCGAAAATTTTCGGTGGCAAATATTCAGTGCATCCCTGATAATAATAATAATGACAACAACAATGATTAAAAAAACTAAATCCTAAATGAGTGAAAAATTACCACAAGCCTTCACTGCATTACCAGTTACTGTATAGTACATTGACCAATACATGGATGGATGGTTAGAAGTTAACAGTACCATTCAAGTGGTTAACTTTCAGTTATTTTCTATGCTATACAGTCATTCATCTATGTTGCTAGGTAACAGGGATTTTTTTTTTCCTTCAGGATTAGAAAAGTGGGCCTGTGATACAATCAGAGCCATATCGTATGTTGCTAGGTAACAATGCAACAAGTTAATATATTTGCCACAAATGTAATATTAGTGCTATAATTCACTGAATGCATTGAAGACATAGGAGAGAAAGATATTAGTTACAAGATAATTTCATCTGCTTAGAGTTTATGTAATTGGCACTTCTTTGAAGAGCTCTTTACCCATTGGGCAGATAAGGTAAAATATGCCTACAGTAAATATCTACAGCATTCAAAAAGTTTAAATAAGCATTAAAAAGCTTTCATTATGAGCATTAATAGTAAGCATGAAAAGCGAGTCACGTGGTTTTAGGTTAAATGCACCAGGCTCTGCATTTGCTGCACAGAAGGGTAACATGTTCAAAGGAAATAGACATACATCGCACATCCAGAAGGGGCCTTTCAAAGCAAGTCTGGGACAGATCTATGAAAAAGTAAAGATTAGGAGAGGGGCATTAAGGGACATCAAAGGCTTCGAGTATCTCTTGGATCACACTCAAGTTGAACATTAACATCATTAAGGATTAGTTAGTTCACACCAGCCCACCGAAATGTGCAGACTATCGAGAAGGGGTATTAAGAGGTGCCCAGAGGTCAGTCTACTACAGCGTGGTGACTAATGTGGGGATACATGAAGTCAACAGTAGTGATGGCCAAATGAATCTTCATGAACCATTTGCTGTATTTTCTGACCCCACTAGATGGTGCTCTGTTCAAAAAAGGGTCCAAAGCGTGCCCAAATGTAAACCAAGAGCACCATCTAGTTCATGAAGCTGCATTTGGCCATCATTAGTCAAGGGGTATCTGACACTCTTCAAATGCTGTATCACTTAAGGGCAAAGAAGCAGAATCTCTGAACATTTAAAACCAAAACTACTGATGTCACATGGCAAAACGGACAACATACATCAGCACTGCCCAACCAAATCCCCTGTTGTCATAGATATAGGGACTATGACAACTGATCACAGATCTGCAGAACCTCTTCAATTTGCATACGAGACCCTCCTTATTCATTGCACCATATGGTCCATGCTTTACAATAGACAGATGTTTAGTAATGTGGTTGTATCCAAGGGTTACATGCTGTGCGCTCAGTTCCTTATATGGTGCTCTCGGACAATAATACGGGGAAAGTACAAATTCACAGACGTAACTTCATAATCATGGGGCATATTCACAGCAATTTTATTATGATTCTGGCTGATTTCCATACATACCTTGTGATGTGTTTACAGTATATCATTTATGGAAGAACTTGATAAATTGGATAACCCATTGTCTGCTAATGAGTTAATGCTAATCTTGGTAAACAGTTACTACTTGCAAAGTTTTTCAATTACTTCAAATATAACTTTAGCAAAAACCAGTCTATACAAGTTTCATATTTAATGTAATGCAGAATATTGTAAAAAAAAAAAAAAATATATATATATATGGTGTTGGGCAATCAGCAATGACTTTCAGGTTTATTGTGCCAGTGTTGGAGCATCTCACAAACCCTTGGTTTCGGACCACAGTACTGTACAGATGTTAGTCGCTACAGATTCTCTCTCACACACACACACACAAACACACTCCCTCTTTATCTCATAGGGAAATTGGGTTGTGTTATTCCATATATACGGGTAAGAACAAGTTTGGGGGTCAGTGCACAGGGTCAAGCAGCATTCAGCACACCAGGAGAAATAAGGGCTAAGGTTCTTCCTCAAGGATTTAATGCTGATATCACTCTGCTAGCCACAAGATCTGAACCAGCAACCTACCTTTTGATGGTGGGCTGGGTCACTCACACACACACACACACACACACACACACACACACACACACACACACACACACACACACACACACACACACACACACAGCCATAGATTGCCCTTAAACAGACACTATTAACAGGGTCCACAGAAAATTTGAACCAGAATCATTTGAGAGTCCATAAGAAGGATTAGAGGGATAATGAAACGGACATAAATAATATAAATATACAAGGCTGACAAATGTCTAACGAATTGAGGACAGATTATATTATCAAACCCCTTTGCCCATGAACTTGGAAGGTACTTTGGAGGGTTGGCAGGTTCGACTGTCAAAAGACTCACTAAGTAATACGCACTTAGCAGTAATCAGCTAACTTCTTAATGTGCAGTTAATCAACGGTGTTAGAGAACACAAATTTTGGCAAAAAGGCAGGTTGAGTATTCTTACATAAAGTAAAAAGTACTTAACTTTGATCATGAAATTTTAAAAACTCGGAAAGATTAAGAATATATAATTTGTAAATCACTAATGATTATAATGTTATGCTTCCTTAAGGATGTAATTATATTTGATTGCAATAACTCATAACAATACATTCAAGGAGACAATTTCTCCCTGCAATCAGCTTCTTGAACAGCTATTAAATCAACTCTGCCACGTTAAACGATCAACCATATTGATTGTAGGTTCTCCTATTACATCTGTGTACAACTGACCTTAAATTTCACACAAAAGGTTGAACCTGTGTGTCCACAGTAGGACAAAATGTTAAAATGCCTGATTTTCAGGTTCCAATACCCAGTTACGGCTCTGTTGTCATACAGACATCACCGGCTTTAATCTCCCCCTATCGCTACGCAGCCTGCTACACCTCAAAACGATTAAAAACAGCTTTACCCAGCTGGTTAGTGATCCAGGAGACAACCGCAGATGTTCAGAGACTAGGAGTATTTTGTCAAATAAGACATAGCAAGAAACTGGGAAAAAGACTGAGCTACAATTATGCAAGACAAAAAGAAAAAAAAAAAAAAAATCTACGTTTTTGTACGTGCACATGTAACACATTGCAGCAAATCTTCTCTTAACCATATTCCCATATGTATTCATGCAATAAACTGTAAACTTGTGTAAGCCATTCACTTCAAAAGTCTCTCTCTTTCACAAGGACGCAGAATCGGTCTTTTCACAGTAAAGTACAGATGAGCTGAGGACTTTCACCCTAGACAGCCGTACCTTCCCCACATCACATCATAGTCAAATACTCACATTCTCTCTTTTGCAAAGTCTACCAAATTAGGTGATGAGTCCTCCATCTAAATATCCATGGAAAATGCAGGACTCTCACTGAAACTGGGTTCTCTTTAATATGTAGCTTTTCCATTAGATTAGATTCAACTTTGTCATTGCACAATGAAGTACAATGAAATGCATATTGGCATCTAATCCAAAGGTGAATAATAATGCAAAAGTGCTTGAGACAGCAGTACAATATCTACCTACATATGCGATAGTTTGTGAATATATGTTGCTACAGCAGTATACATCTTATGGTATCATTTATTAGGTTGCACATAAAATGGCCAGAAGCCTGAAAAGAATTTTTTTCCCATGAGATGGAGACACAGACAGTCCAGCTTTCTTCAGTTAAATGTAAACTGACAAATTTAACCCCCCCCCCCCATCTGTTGTTTGCATTATCGAAAGAGAACAAGACTAGACCTAGCTCTGTGTTGGTCATCTGGACCCAACTCGGAGCCACCAGCATCATGCTGAATGCATTGCAGCACATTTTGATGTCAGACAACATATCAGTCATGCATTTTGGCTGCAGTTCTTCTAAGACAGTTTTGAAACTGTGACTGTTCCTCTATTTCCAGTGATTCAGCCAATCAGAGTGACATACCCCTAGAGTCAGGCAGGGTAAAACCGGGGTCAACTGTCATGATTTATTTACACCCCTGCTGGAAGAGACAGCAAAAGTTACAACAGAAAAAGGTACAACTGAATCTCTAAGAAACACATATCTAAAGGCTCATTAACACTATGCAGGGGGCAGTTAGTGCTGCTCTTTCACCACGCATTGGGTCCAGAGCTGATCCCCATTTCCAGCGGTATCTCCCAGGAAGTGACAGCTGCACCGAGGTCCACAAGAAGACCTGGCACTGTTTGTCAGTGCCAAGACGAGACTTGGATATAGGCAAGAATAATCACAGTTTCACCCTGCTTCAATTTACTGGCGCATCCTTGACTGAAGCTACACAACGGGCCACGTGGAAAGCATCCTGCTCTATAAACCCTCCAGGTCATGCAACCAGTGATGCCACTCACTGTGGAAGTCGGGAGTATCCAGGATGTTGCCGTGTTGTGGGCATGAACAAGAGGAGCTACGATTACAGTTAATATGTCAAAATGCCATTACACAGCAGATCTGACAGTACTTCCTAAAACAAACTGAATTGGAGACCACAGACAAGGGGACCACACAACTACCACCCTCGGGATGTTGTTTCTGAGCGAGACAAAACCTGACATTTTTACCCAACTATACAGCAGGACATTCTACCAAAGAGAAAGGAGGTTCTGCAATTTGCTCAATGGCTTTTGATCACAGCCTGTCTTGGCATATAAACTGGAAACTATCAGGTCATGGCACATTAATTAATGTACTGGATCCACAGACAAAATCTGATTAATTCCAGACAACTAGTAATCATCTACTGGTAATATAAAACCACCCATACACTAAAATCATTAACCCAGCTTTACTTTTCCATGAATCCTGTGCTCAGGCCACTTGCTTTCTCTTAGGCAGGTACTTCCAGAAATTTGCGCTTGGATGGATGGA
The DNA here is from genome assembly GCA_019775955.2 of Pollimyrus isidori. Lineage (NCBI taxonomy): Eukaryota > Metazoa > Chordata > Actinopteri > Osteoglossiformes > Mormyridae > Pollimyrus > Pollimyrus isidori. The sequence goes on from JABFDZ020000107.1 coordinate 290,289, forward strand.
CTCCTGCTCACACCAAGGCCTTGTTACCACAACTAAGGTTAGCTTCACTGGACATCTGCCATCTGTAAAGAGTGAGTCACTGTGCCACCCAGTAAAAGCCAGATGTAAAAGTATCACCACCTACCCAAAGCCCCCAGGACATCAGAAGGGAAGATTCTGACCATACATACAGAAACTCAGGGTCACCAGCTCACCCATTGGTAAAAGCAGAAAAGCTCTCATTACATGCAGAGTAAGGCTGTTGTGTAAAGTATGATGACACATTTCATCATTCTAGATCATGTGCAATCCTTCCTGGAATCGTTTCTGGAATGCAGATTTGAACATGTGGAGTGAACCAGGAACCCAATATTTGCCTGCAATCTGAACTCAGTAGCAGATTCAATTAAAGAGGTTTATGACTTTGAGAACAGAATTTCTGAAATCCTACTCATCTACAGACCATTATTAAAATGGCTATAGTCGGTAATCGTACAAAATGTACAGAG
>JABFDZ020000107.1:290817-302297 GCA_019775955.2 Pollimyrus isidori
AAATAAAAAAGCTGCCTCTATTGGAATGTATGTTAAGTACTTAATGGAAATTCTCTTTTGCCCTAAACACTTACTATATTAAAATATATTTTGACACCTGTTGTCTTCCAGCTAAAGCCCTGATCAGGCCTCGCCACCGTTCACCAGATGGACTTGCAGTAACTGGAGAGCTGAAAGGGTCATTTTGGAGAACGTGATGACCTCAGGGGACCTTAAGCATCACGTCCTGAGTGAAACTCTGCCAATGACTAAACAGCGCAAGACAAACAGCATCCTAAACGAAGTCTCAGCTGTTCACAGCTACACAAGCAAAGCATTCTTCATGGGCTAACCGGAAAGCTGTTCCGAGGGCACTCAAATTCAATTTAATTAACGATACGCCCAGAGTCATCTGTATGTTAATGACAATTTTACTGCTGTGATATAAATTTCCTTGTTCCACTTTATTTCATAAATTGCTATGACTGAAAAAAAAAATCTGAGATATGAATCCAGCATGAGGAAAGAAAATGATATAACATTTAAAGGCACATGGTAAGCTTGCACCAAAAAGTCTCAGTCTGGTCATATATCCTGGCACGTAACTACTGCTCAGGAATACAAAAATCAGTTCCCGCCACATTTCCATAAGCAAAGGCACAGAGTCCTTGGTGGCCTTGCATGGCCAGAATTACCTTCGTGATTAAAAATAAAAAAAAAAAAGATTTACCCTTTTCATGAAAAACAATCCCATTATTACGTAACATAATATCTCCAAATGACGCTAATGAAAAGTCCATTTGTCCTAGATGACATTAACGACCAGGCCGTCCCTGCCAAACGCGTGCAATAATTAACAGCAGGATTTCACAGACTTATCTTGACTTTCTAGCCTTAAAATAGCTTCAGAAACCAAACGTAAAACCACACATTTGAATAGGGAGGAGCAAAAAGCAATGCGGCGTGTAATGATTTTATCTTGCTTAAAGAAACACTTTAACCACAGGCAGTCGTCTCGGACTATGAATTAGGCTACAGCTGAGTACCGAAAGCGTATCAGTGAGAATTAAACACATTCATAAGCAATGTTCCCCAAAACTATATAATTATTCACCAAACAGTCCAACACCAAATCATTTCAAACAGTTAAGCCTGGTATTCAAAGATAAAACAGTTTATAGTGAGATAATCAAAAAATTAGCTCGTCTGATAAATATCCCCTAAAGCAGATCAGGGCAGACAAAGATAGTGTTTGCTCTGCTTTCGCAGACATAACCTTAACCCCAATCATTAGACGGAACATACTGAGAAAACTTCCGGTCTTTGTGCGCTTACATGGAGCGTCGGCGGTTTCACACTCTTTTCGTCTACTGATGTGCAGAAAACTCGAAGGAAATATCACTTCGCCGGAAAGTCAGTGGGACTATAATTACAGGTGCAGCCTGGGACGCAGTGCAAATCTGTTTCCTGCGGCGAGTTATACGGTTCATGTGGAAATAAAGCGTTTTTATAAGGTCACAAATAAATTATGAGCAAGGTTATCACATGGATCTGTTTAATTAGAATAAGATGTAATAGCAGTTAAATTAATTGTTTTTGAACCAATCTCAAGAGAACGAAATATGGCGGTGATTGCGCTAATTCGTTCTTTTTCGTTCACTGCGAGTGATCCTTCGTTCAACGACCAAGAGAAACTCTCTATCGCCCCCCTACTGGCATAGCTGTGTATACGCGTCTGAAAGAGGTCAGCGCTGCGTACGTAGTGTAATTAACAAGTATATAATTAACATGACACACGTTGTAATTTGAATTTTATAATTCTGTAATCAAAATAGGCTACATAATTCAATATACTCAGGACGATTCAAAGTTAAATTGGACGTGTTGATACTGGGGAAACACGAAAATTCTGAATGGATCGTTTATAGTTACACGAAGCGATTCAATGAAAAGAATATTAGTTTAGATTTCTAAATACAAAAGAAGAACGTAAACTTCCATTAAGTAATGCGTGCAGTATTACCTAATAAGCAGCTGACGCTTAAAATTCGGGGTGATGTCTTGCTGTCTTGTGCTTTTTAACATATTTCTTATCTCCTTTTCCATATGCCGCTAAAAACTAAAGCACATTTAATTCAAAGGCGGCACGTAATTATCCAATTAGTATCACTTTGCCTTTTTTATTTTGGCCTTAAATTTACACCATGTTAATTGTGGCCTTAAAACAATATGCTGTCTTTATGTAGGCGGACATTTTATTTCACCTCCGGACAGGTATTAAACACACCATGGGACCGAGTAATTGAACAAACAAATCAGCAAAATGTAACAAAAAAAAAGAAGAAATGCAGCTTTTAGCTTGTTCTGTGTTTATTGTAGACACTTAATCCAGCCATAGGCATTGAATATTTACACACTGCATTTGTACAGGATGCATTTTAAGCATCTTAAATTGCATTATATGAGCATTTGCATAATTTCGATGGAAACAATTAATTATTTTAGGAAGACTTAAATTACGGCCACACGACGTCTACAGACGGGACAACGAGGAATATTTTATACTATAGGCCCAAGTATTGGACCCAGACACGTCACTCGGCCCGACCAGTGCTCTTCTACTGGTTTTACACTTAATTCCATCCCAAAGTGACGCTCAGTCAGTGTGGTTACCATGGGGACAAGGGACATGCATGGTCGGTCCAGTGCCGAGGCTCTCCACTGTTGGTTTTCTTGTGTAGCAAGATCTTGGTTCAGCGCCAAAAAGGGGAGGCACACACACGTATGTATGTGTCTGTGTGTGTGTGTGTGTGTGTGTGTGTGTGTGTGTGCATGCACAAACACATACTGTACCTCTCACAGATTGCATGCATATGCGCAATTAATGAAAAACATCTTGCAGTCGCCTTGCAGTCGTGGCATTGAGCTGATAACAGCGTACTATTAGTAAAAACACACCCACGCTTACCACAAGCGATCCACTGCCGTTGGAAGGGGGCCCTTTCCCCCTCATTTGTTCCCTAAAAGAACCTAGTGGAAAGTTTGTGTTCTCTGTTATCACTTTTTCCTCCCAAGGAATGGAATGTCTCAGGTTAGCATAACATCACTGCCATCTAGAGGAGATGTAAAGGGTCATGACTCATGAGTCATTTTCCTACCGTGTTAGCTAACGAACGATAAAATTTCGGAGAGAACCTCGCAGCTCACATCTTCCTAAATATAGCGCTATTGTTTAGATCAGGATTTTGGTTTTTGACATCTGTTTTGTTTCTTCAAATACAGTGTAGACTTATATAGATAAGTACGCCTACTCAATAATCCTCGCTCCCAATATATATATTTTTGCCAGTAGCACACTACAGTAGGCTACAGTACCTTATACAAAAATGGAAATAAACAATTTCCTTCAGGGAAAATCTACACAGCAACATAGTCCATTATCGCAGTACCATGATGAAGAGTACTCAGTAATAGACCTTTATCCCTTCTAAAAATATCAGGTAAAACTCAATATCAGTTATGCTCTACACAGCCGACAGCAGTGCCTTTTCCATAGTTCACCCAGGATATACATGGCATTTTAGAGTGGTTGAATTAAGTCCAAAAATGTCGGTTCTTCAATATTTTAAGAATCAGTTATGGAAGGATTTCCGAGAAACCCAATTGCACCACGGCTGAGGGTCATCAAAGACCGGAGTGGGCAAAGAAGACAAAAAAAGAGGATTTTTCAAAAAAATCACACACCTCGATTAAAACATGAAAGCGTTTCTCTTAATGAATGACATTTCTATTTCATTGGCTGACACAGAAGATCACGGGTAATTCAGTAAACCCCGAGGCACTGAATCTGTCAGTTTGTCAGCCTCACAGTCAATCATCCGCGCTTCACTGACAGGGTAGGTCATCGATAACTCATCAGCCACAAATCTTATAGTCCAAGCCTGCCGTGACATTAGCAGGCTAGCCGAATCAGAACAGGGCACCTTATATAATCATTTATTTAGCAAACGCGTTTGTCCAAAACAATGTTCAAGTGGGGCATATATTACTATACTTGTAATGTACTAACAACATCAACATAGTAGACAGAAGTTCAAAAATATGATTTTTCAGCTGTGGAATCGCAGACAAAGACACAGCAGGACAGTAGCAGACGGGCTGCCTACAATCGAGGTGTTCCCGGAAGACTTAACCTGGGCTTTCCTACCTCGTTATATACAGCAAGATACAGTTAAGGACACTTCATTAGCAAATAGGAGTATGCAAAAGGATCAAAATTGTGAAATGGTACAAATATTGTCACTACCTGGAGTTTAGGAAAATTATAAGGACAAACAGGTTATTCCAGCAGACAAACAGTCCCCCTGACTGACCGCCGATAAATGAACCCTGTTTATTCTACTGATGACCAGAAGGTGGCGCGAGTGGGTAATATTGTCATCCAGCCATTTAATGATAATGATGTTTAGGGAGAAGAAAAAATCACAAAGCTTACCTCAGTTATTTGTGCACATATAAATAGAGAGGTTCCAGGTGAAAATCTATCTATCCATCCATCCATCCATTCATCTTCTGTACCCGCTTGTCCCATTCACGGTCGCCGGGGTCCAGAGCCTTTCCCCAAAGCTACTGGCCAACCACAGGGCACACACTTCATTCAGCAACTCCAATTTACTTCAGAGCGGGGGAGAGGGGAGTCGATGAACCTAAAGGAAACCCTTGTTGGAAATATATTTTCAAAATACTACTTCGTTTAGCGGACAATACCTTGCAATCAAATTGCTTTGGGAGAAAATAATTTGAGTACATGACCCCAGCTCGATTTGTGGGCAGCAGAGCTTGCTGGTGTCAGATTAAACTGTGATCCCATATCACTTTTCACATCTTTAGCTACCCACACAACGTTCATGGATTTGGAGCCACCTCGTTGTAGATACTACGGTTTATCTCAGGAATACTATTGGAAACACACCAGTGGGAGATTAGAGTACTGCCTGATCCATTATCACTACAGGCTTAATACAGCTGTGATAATTTCTCTGTGTGCTCAATATCTGCAGAAAGCAAGAGTCTGCGGCAGGCACTTTTCAGCTGAGCTTTAAGAATTACCCGCATTATTTATTGATCTACACTGGAGAGCGAGGCCCTTTGTGTCAGCAGCCCGGGTACGGGCAGGGGAAATGAAAGCTGGCCTTTCAGACACACTGTTCTTATCTTCTGGCTCATTTTATGCATCCCTTCAGTCTTTCAAAGAGCAAACATGATCCTCCAAGCCATGAAGTTGGCTGTCAGCCACCTCTGAGGCTGCAGTCCTTCGCACATAGTCATCACGTAGTTTTCAGTAGATCGTTGAGGATTTTGCACCGGGTATCAAAAGGGGCACTTGGTAAAATTCACTGGCCTGGGTGTGTGGTGGGGAGATAGTCTGTCTGAGTAAATTTTGCAGGTTCCCCCTGTGGTGGACCTGCTTCTTTCTTTCTGCACTATTGCAGTTTCCCTATCTGGCCCTCATGGACCCTTAAGACAGTCTATGTTTTTTGCTCCCTCCCAGCAAAAATGTGGACCATCTGGCAGGGAGCTCAGAGGGAGCAGAAATGTGGACCGGATTGGGAAACACTTCATTACTGTGTTCATCAATCCCCAGCCTGCATTTCCATGCAATCGCCACTCCCTATTGGTCACTTAACAATATCCAAATTCTGAAGTTTAAATACCTACCCAGTCAAGAAGGTGTGTGTGTGTGTGGGGGGGGGGTATGTCATCCAGCTTTGCAGTGCAGTTAATCACACCAGCACTGCTGATCTGGTGTGCAATGCCTTCCATAGCTGGATCTGTGGCTCTTTTAAGACTTATAATCTTTCTGTTTTGAATGTCACAGCAAGGGATACAATCTCACTTTGCTGGAGACCAAGACTGGGAGGTCTGCAACCAATACCGCCCAAGTCCAGGACCAATACAAACAATGTGACTTACTATCCTTTTAATGCACAACAGCAAAGCACCATGCTAACCGCACTTAAATTGTATTAAGCTAATGCATCTAGGCAGGAGGCACAGCAGAGACACAGCGTGGAGCTCGGGTGATCTTTTGGTGTTTCTATGACGATTGATCACCAGTGTATGCCTACAGGTAACCTAGCTAATGCAGCCCATATGGCTACAGTTAAGTCATTACTTGGGGTTTTCATGAGGTCAAATGTGTGTCTTTAGGGGAGGAGCGGGTTTTAGAGGGGGTCTGTGGTAAAAGGAATGATGCTCTGCATATGGTTCCTTTATGTCTTTAATATTTTTTTGAGTTTGTTTTATATATAAATCCCTGCTGTTCTTCATTATGATAGACCACGACCCAACCAATAAAATAGTGCTAAACTGTAAGCACAGATTTAAAGGCATGTATTTGGTTTGTCAGACAAGAGGCATCAATCTTCAGCTCTTCAAAACAGACAGTCCCATATGGCTTAACTTCACAACGCTCTATAATCAGACTGACAAAGAGACCGAACTGGATGTGTCATTTTGTTTATTTAAAAATGCGGACCATCGGGAATTCTGTATGTGAGACAAGATAAAAAGTCGAGTCACTGGAATCCATGACATGGTGAAACGAGAGTTAGGGTAGCGACCACAGGACCTCGAAGGCATTCCCTGTGTACAAGAGTCCAAAGCCATAATTTAATCTAAGACCCAGACTAGGATCTTAGCTTACTTGTTCCATTAGATCGGTAAAAAAGTAACCTGAAAAAGGTCCTGGAACAAAAAGTGCCAGGGTGAACAGAGGTTCAGCAGTTTGACTGATGAAGTAGCACCAGAGGAGAAGCAGCCAGACAGCATTGATCTTCATGAGACTATGACACCATGCATGGAGAGTCTGATGAGAAAGACAGGATGGATGGGCACTCTTTGGCTTGAGTGGGATAGATCCGAATCTAGTAAGAATTTAACAAAACTTTCCATCCTTGCACACATTCAAATATCAAAACCTCTGGCCTCTGTGCAAATGTGTAAACAGTCAAGAGGAAAAAGAAGGTTGGAGCCATTCAGCTCAGTCCAGCTCCAAGGTGTCTTCTCTACCTTCCTGATTGTTCGTAGTGCTAGTTGCCGAGGTGGGCCTGTGTGAGAGCCCCAAGCATCCAACGCGGTTCCTTCCCACCCGCGAGAGGCCGGTTCCAAAGGAGCCCTTCCAGCGGCTCTCGCTGTCCTCACCATGGTCACGCTTGTACAGACCTCGCACGTCCCAAACCCTCATGGTACAGTCATGGGACACTGTGTACAGCATCTGGTTGTGAACCTGGTGGAGCAATTGATTTTAGTACAAATGTAATTACAGCTCTCGTTGTATAATCCTTTATATAACAGTTTCACAGTTGTGTTCAGTCAATGTTGTAACTAAATAAGCGTCTCAAATGCAAAATAATGTTAAAACCCAATGCACAAACCATACAATGGATCACCTGTAAACAATTGATGATAAATTTATGTCCCTTAAAGACTCTTCTCAAGATGCCAGATGTGGTGTCGAAGGCCCTTGCACGCGAGTCTCCACTTCCTGTAAACACTGATGCGAGATATTTTCAACGTCAATGTTTTTCAATCCTATAAAACGACGTGTCCCATCACCATGTTCCAGTGGAACACAGATGGAGTAAATTTTCTGAGGACATTTGCCAACACACTACTACTGTATCAAGTTAAAGTCCTGAAAGGTTGTCCACATGTCCTAAATTCAATCTGATGTGTAACTAATGCCAAAAATTACAAATTTGGCATTGTGATTCAACTAAGAGTCATGTGAAACTCTACGAAGAAGTTAGCATTCAATCGAGACCATTATAAGACACCAGTGTATTGGAATTTTACAGACAATTTCTGACATAATGATGCACAAATACCTTCATAAATATACAGATGTTGACAAACTTCTCAATAACTTCTTAACCTTCCTAAACCAACAGGTAAATAAAAGCTGCTATGTTCTACAAACTTCCTGTGTTTTTTTAATCTTCATGCATAATTCAACATTGATTGTGCAACAATCGCGTTAAAATAGCAAGATCAACCCTCTTTGAAATGCAAAGCAAGCTGCCATGATATGAGAAAATAAAGGCAATTTAAAACCAATATCCCCCAAAGTCCGCTGAGGTGTTTTTAACTGGAGTCCCGAAAAAATCTTCAAACATGTGATAAGACTCTATGTTACAGAAAGCAACACATCCCTACCACTGCTGTGGAACTGCTTACCAAGTTGAACTCAGCATATGGATGGTTTAAATATAATATTCTCCCTCCCCAGTGTTGGCATGGGACAGAAAGAATGTCTCTTGACCACAAAGTTTCTTGCTTAGCGAATGCGGCTTTGGTCATTTCTTTGTGCTTTTGGATGGGGTTGTGCAATGCTTCTGTCATCGTCCCTCAAACGTCCCCTGAATAAACCTCCGCTGCCGTCTTGTCACGGAGCTGTTTGTAATTTCAGAAATGTAGAGTTTTGGAAGCAAATGTGGTTTCCTTTACCGCTGCTCTACCACTGGGGCGATAACATGGGAGAACTCTCCTCAGAATGAGGGCCAGAAGAAAATCCTCTAAGAGGATCTCGCAGAAAAGCAAAGAACCAGTGGAGAAACCCCGCCCTGTCTCCTTCGGATACATGGAGTGTAATGGTCATCTAGAGAGAGGGGGTGTTCCTTACTTGACCGTAGCTGTGTTTTTGTGTACCTATTCTTACATCATCTTCCATTACCAAAGACCACTTCCAATACTAAGAACAGAAGTACAGAGGATAGTAAAAATCCCCGGATGTCATTCTTGCCCCACCCCAAATATGAAGGATTCCCATGATTCACTGAGCCCCAAGTTCGTTCTTCGAAGGCAAGTTTCCAAGACCCTTCTTGCCAAGACCACAAGTATGATCTTTGTTCTTGGTATTGAGAAACACCCAGGAACTCACGGATGCCCCCGTGGAACGTCAGCGTGCTGACGGTGTGCCTGTGGGACTTGTAGGTGCGGACGCACTCGCCGGACGCAGCCATCCAGCACTTGACCGTGCGGTCGGTGCTTCCAGAATACAAGTGTCTGTTGGCAAACTGGGGAAAAAAGCAAAAATCATCACTCATTAGGAGGCCATCAACTTCTGAGATGCTACTCCAATAATCTAACCCGCTTCTATCCTAAAGACTAATTTTCTTTCTTTTCATCTACCAGGGGCACAATACCCATCATATTTTCTTTGTCTGAATAAAATGAACCATTGTAAACTGGGTAAAGGGATTTCAGGCAAGATCATTCTTGAAAATAAGCATAATTGACTATTGTTCTCTTTAGGCTTTTGTTTGACCCCCAACGTAATCCCTGGGAGAGGATCAAACTGGACTAATTCAATAATACAGTAACAGGACACATGAAATGGATCCAGGGTACAAAAAAATACTTTCTTCTGAGGTTTAACATCTTTAACATGAAGATATCCTGGTATTATTCATCAGAATGAGACTCCCAGTCCGTTCCATAATTGCAAGAGATCCCCGCACCAGAAGCAGAGAAGCAATGGCTGAATTGCACTTTGGATTATCATGTGGAAACAATGGATTTCTTAATTAGTTTATCTGCCAGCCCCCTAAAGATCGAATATACTGGAGCCAATCTCCCAGAAGCTAAAAAGCCAACCTGATCTACCCGTATGTCACCTTAGTGCTTTAGGGCCTCTTCCAGTTGTCGCATTCGTAAAAAGTCAAGTTAGCATGAAAACATGTGGTTGAATTTTTCTGTGAACCGCGTGTATCTTATTAAATACTGATGACAACAGCTGAAAAGCCAAATACTGGAATTATCAGCCACGAGCCAAGAGCGTATAAACAGAGAAGTGCCCTTAAAAAGTGGTCTCCTATTTGGGAAGATGAGGGATGTATCATATTACCGATTTTATCCTCATTTAATTAAAGGAGGAAGAGATTAACATCTGCAGCTTGCAAATTTGATCTAGAAAACTGTTCAATGTACAGCTTTGCCAAACTTCCCGTCATGTGCCCTGTCCTTAAAAAGGATATATCAGTTACTTTCAAGCAAAATTGCTTTAACGTTTTTTAATGAAAATCCAAGCAGTTTTATTTATTTATACATATTCATTATTGTAAAAACCAACAGAACTGATTCTACAGCCATTCGGTTAATGGGAAAACAGTCTCCAGCATTACTATTCACATTATCTATGACGCCACATCCTTTGTCCTTTTAAACCAACCAGCAGATTGTCATCTTTGCAAAGCACTCATGGTGTAAACAACTCCCCCTCGTTTTGGATAACTTGTGCTTCTCCTACTGGAGCGAAGAACATGAGGTCCTTCCTGCTTGAACCATCAGAAAGTCCTAAGAGTTCAAGGCCCACCACGTGGATCATAACAGCACCTCCCATGAACCAGAAGAATTTGATGCTATTCTGTAAATCGTTGCAGAGTTTGGCCTCGGAAATGTCATACGGCCTGGATGGCAGGATTGCCCCGGCATTTACCTCCAGGCAGATGATGGAGCCCTGATGATCCTGCAGCACTCGTGTCTGCTCGCCGGTAGCAAGGTCCCAGCACCGCACCGTATGGTCCCTGCTCCCTGTGAACAGGGCCCTGCCAGGCACATCCAGCAGCATGCAGAGGATTGCCCCCTGATGGCCACGGAGGGTATGACAGCAGCGGCCATCAACAACCAGCCACAGCTTGACAGTGCAGTCAGTGCTTCCCGTAACCAGGAAGTCGCCACCCTGCCCGACACTCAGTGCATAATCAGGCACCAGGTCCGGAGCGGAGAAGTGAGCCAGTGCCAAGACGCCATTGCGGTGACCCCGGAACTCCTGCAGCAGCCGGCCACTGTCGGGATTCCAACAGCGAGCGGTGCGGTCATAGGAGCCGCTGAACAGGCATCCGCTGGTGGCCAGGACCCTGGGAGAATAAGCTAGTCTCAGCTTTAGCCTTATTTCTCACATGCACAAACATACACTGTACACTGGCATAGTAGGGTTACAACGGGGCCGAAAGGACCCAGAAACCTTCCATTACACGTGACTTTGCAGCTCTGGAAATATTCCAAGTTGGAAACTTTCCATGGCAATTAACGGGGATGTATGAGAATTAACAGGAAAATCCCCATGATTTTGAAACCCTAGCAGTAAAATGCTTTTTCCACCTGCTTTCTGGGTTGCGCTCAAAAGTTACTATGCAACATAAATAAAAATAATATAAAAGGATACAAATAAAAGCAATAAAAATAACAATAGGAACAAAATTAGGGGGTGGCATGGTGGTGCAGTGGTTAGCGCTGTTGCCTCACACCTCTGGGACCCGGGTTCGAGTCTCCGCCTGGGTTTCATGCGTGTGGAGTATGCATGTTCTCCCCGTGTCGTCGTGGAGTTTCCTCCGGGTACTCCGGTTTCTCCCCACAGTCCAGAAACATGCTGAGGCTGATTGGAGTTGCCAAATTGCCCGTAGGTGTGCATGTGTGAGTGCTTGGTGTGTGAGTGTGCC
>JABFDZ020000107.1:317232-329272 GCA_019775955.2 Pollimyrus isidori
GACAGCGGCTGCCCATGCTAGAGGCTGCCCATGTTAGCAGCCTCTCATGTTAGCGGACAGCGGCTGCCCGTGCTACATGCCGCCCATGTTAGCAGCCTCTCGTGTTAGCGGACAGCGGCTGCCCGTGCTACAGGCCGCCCATGTTTGCAGCCTCTCGTGTTAGCGGACAGAGGCTGCCCATGCTACATGCCGCCCAAGTTAGCAGCCTCTCGTGTCAACGGACAGCGGCTGCTCGTGCTACAGGCCGCCCATGTTTGCAGCCTCTCGTGTTAGCGGACAGCGGCTGCCCATGCTAGAGGCTGCCCATGTTAGCAGCCTCTCGTGTTAGCGGACAGCGGCTGCCCATGCTAGAGGCTGCCCATGTTAGCAGCCTCTCATGTTAGCGGACAGCGGCTGCCCGTGCTACAGGCCGCCCATGTTAGCAGCCTCTCGTGTTAGCGGACAGCGGCTGCCTATGCTAGCAGTTAACCCCCGAGGGCTCAGTTCCTCACACTGCAACACAGCTCGGTGGTTGCCTAATGATGGGTCACCTCCTTTGCCTGATAAAGCACTCTGCCTCTACACAGCATCAATTTACACGCAGCTAAAGTACTTGAGGCACACAACAGGCAGGCATCCATTGGCCATTAAGTGGAAAGGGTCTGCCTCCTACAGGAGACTCAGAGAACTGCAGTCTCAGCCCAAGTTCTGATGCTCACGCTGAACTAGCTTGAAGGACAGAGGCTTCCTTTGTACTCCACCTAGTGATGACTAACAGAGATTAAATTCTTTTGAGGTCCTAAAGTAAGAAAGGAAGTAATTATGATCTAAAAAAGCACATATTTCATACTAATGTAAACATATACCTGACACATATTATAAATGAATTGGTACTGGATGATATGTTATCATTTAATTCCTGTTATTTTATGATCATAATATGTGGTGAGACTTTTACATTTTAATTTACCCCTCCCCCACCACCACCACCACTGCAATGGACCTGAGGTGAGATTCCGCCCCCTTCATACAAGGAAGAACTGTTTTCTTTGGGCTGGCAGCCTGAGTCCTAGGTCCCGACCCCTGCCGCCCCCCCCTGCCCCTGCCCCACATGTGCCAACAGCACTAAAAGCCAGGCAACATGCTGTCTAGGGTTGCCTGTTAACCATAAAGGGACTTTATGGAACTTAATCATTTCACGGAAGCAGTGTCCTGTAAGGCCGCCACCTATGTGTGTCTGCGAGAGTTGTGTCCGCGCTACATATCACCAGTGGCTCTTGAAAGTAATTTGGCACTTCTTTGGGCGTCTGAGCAAAGCATGGGGTGACCGCAGAGCTCTTAGAGCAGCGGAGGCAGCCTTGAGTCATTACGGCCCTTAACGCTCGCCGGGGCTCCTCAGCGGACTGAAGCACGCAGCGGTATAAAAGGAGGTGATGGGGAGGCTTGGGGAAGCAGGACCTCCACTTTCCGTCTGCTGTAGTTCAAGATGCCCATTGTGACCCCCCTATAAAACCCAGTCGCAGCAGGAATGCATTAAAGCATCCACCGGAGAGACCCTTAATGCCAAGAGGACCTCAAGCATATCAAGAACCACATCGTTACACTCTCACCGGGTTCCGGATTGATAGTGTGCACCCTTTCTCATTTTTATACCCGTATTTGAGATGTAACCCCAAGCTTTTTACTCTGCCAGGCTGTACCCAGGTCCCCTGCAAAAATCGGTGATCCCTTCTCCCCCTTTTGTGCCTCACACCAAGGCCATCTGTGAATGTTTGGGTGCTTACCCACACTAGGAGCTAAAATTGGCAGTGTTATTTATCTTTTTAAATTTTTTTTTTTACTCTTACACCATAATATTGCTCAGTGGTACAGCAACTAATCACTAAGAAGGTGGGTTATTCTTCTTTAATAACATCGCTATATCACCGTCAAGGCTCTGCTCTGGGTTCCATGTTAGGATGGGAACACAAATAAATCCAGGTGGCCCCCTCCTGGTCCGGCCTCGCCCTTGCTTGGCCTGACAGCTAATAAATAGACTGGAGTCTCGCCATAGGTGACATGGGCTAATGATGAATCAGTTTTTGTTAAAAACAATGACAATGGATGTCCCTGTTTTATAAATTCATTGAAGTAAAATTCATTTAAGTACTTTCACATCCATGTGAAGTAATGTAAAAAAAAACTGTCGATTCTCAAATCGATACTAAAATTTAGTATTGAGTTCGAGTTAGCACTGGTATCGATAGTTAAATGCCCGGTTCACGGAGATCACCGGCAGACTACAACAATTTTCAACAGGCATTGCAGTGGGAAACCCCTCGCCTGACAACAGCTACCTAGAGGACCCATTGTTTTACACACTTAAAACATGGCAGCGGACAAAAGCAGCATCAAACTTGGTAGGGAATGTAAAAAGCAAGATCACTGTCTGGAAATATTTCGCATATGAACCAGGTGAATAGGGAAAACAGAAAGATGTGGACAAGCCTAAATGCAAGAGGTGCTTGAAAGGTGTCGCGAGCAGCACCACAAATTTAACGAAACATTTGAAAAGATCATCACTCAGAATCATACGCAGAGTTTCGAGAGGCGAGTAAAGTCATTCAAGCGTAATGTGAATGTTTTAAGTGCCACTGTCAAGCAATACTGTTGAAGCAACTATAACTATAAGAATGGCTGTGTATTCGCTTATCTCCCCGCGTTTTGCGATTATCTAATTGCACAACACGCACATATTTTTCATTATGGTACAATTTTTTATGGACCAGATCTCTGTCTACACTGTTGAAAAACCTGGCTTTCAACACATGTTACACTCCCTGAACCCACGGTATGTTCTCCCCTCCTGAAACCACTTCATGTGCACAGAAGTTCCACACCTGTACACCAACACAGCAAACGATCCTGGCACAACTTGGGTCAGAACCCTACTTGGCAGCGCAACAGCCTCTGGACCAGCAGAGCTGCATCTTCATTCATGGCGGTTACACTGTAGTTGTTTTTTTAAGCCCATCCATAGAAGAAAACTGTATATTTGCACAAGCTAATAGAGCTTTAAGATATTTTATTTATTTTACAGTGTTAATGGATTTTTGCTATTTATTAGGTTTATTTTTTCATTGTATTGTTTGGCTTTTTATTTTTTTGGTGATGTTGTGACTTTATAAAAAAAAAAATCCTGTATTTGTTTTTTCTCCCTCAGTAGTATCGATAATAGTATCGAGTATCAAGCACCATCCTTAGCATCGGTATCGTGTTTGAAATGTCTGTTTCATGATAAGCCTAATGTTAGTTCTTCTCTCCGAGTTCCACCTTCTCCGGTTTCCAACTGTTCTCCGTTCCAGCCCTAACAGCATGTTTCACCTCTGGAATCTACTCTAATAAAACACGCTGTTCTTTAGGAGACACCAGACCAACAGCATCATGGAACAGGAGACTATCATGTGATAATGGAACAAGACATAATAGTGTTAACACCTATGGCAAATAACCAGGGGCGGGGCTACAGAAAAGCTGATAGGCCCACGGAGAGCCCACTGCCCTGCCACTCAACGATTCGAAATATATCATTGGCTAATAAGGGTGGCTCCTCTGTATGAAGTACGGCCCACTTGTAGAACTTCCCTTATAAGTAGAGACTAGATTTCAAGGCGATTGCTTGCTGGCGGTTCGCTGGTACCTGGTTCTCCTTAGCGGATGACTCCATGAAGGCGGCGTTCCAAGATTCGGCGAGTGCCTTCCCTTCTTCACAGCTGATTACGCTGAAAGACAGAGGTGACATTGTGTTTCCATGTACAGGACAGGAGAGCGACCCGTCTGCTGCCAGAATCCTGGATGCATTTACAGGTTAGAGGTCAAAATACAGGGACAACTGGTCCAGTCTTTTACACACTGTTACACTAGGCTCACAAAAAGAGGTTTCAGTCTAATGGTGCTTTTCCACTGCCACCCAGAACCAAGTCGACACCTGATCAGTTGGCTCAGCCTCCTCTAGGTGCTTAAGCCCACCTCCTGTACAATCTGATTAGTTCTGCTCTGAGAACATTTTTGTGTAAAACTCCCACAAGCAAAGGCTCAGATTGAATTCAAACTTCAGACTAGATCCACCCCTTGGACGTGATGCGTAAACCAGGACTCAACAACCTGATCTTCAAACCCAACAATCTAGCTGCCTTTATTAAATAACCTGCTTCCTGCACTGTAAATTAAGCCATGTTTTAGTAAAGTGCAAAAAAAGGAAAAACTTCTTTAAGGATGTCGTATTAGCAGCCAGGGACGGGATCAGCACACAGCTGTGATCCTCGATGCGGTTTCTGCAAAGTCTCTTGGCATCAAGAGAGACGAAGTCCCCATCTCACTAAACGCGCTGTTAAACTTCAGGCTTTGATGTCTCATCCAGCAGAACCAGAAATACTGCCATTGAAAAATCACTGGCATTAAAGCAGGGGGAGGCCAAGAGAAGAATGACAATTTGCACAACAATTAATGCCTTAATTCATATCAGTGTGCCCAGCACATGGAGATGAAACCAAAATGTGATGAGAAAGAAGATCTGAAGAAGGGTCACAGCTGAACCACCTCCAAAGGGTGGCCCATAAAACTGTTGCTGCTCTCGTTTAAGGCTGCCTCAAAGTGACTCCTCCCAGAGTGAGCTTGTGGACCAGTTCTGCGCCATTGACGTCTTCTTTCTAAACGCATTCGGGGTCCTCTGGGTGCCCACGTCCCATCAGGATGGAGCCCCTCCCCCAGAGGCACTGTCACTCATGGACTCCAGACTGTGGGATTCTGGGAGTTCAAGCCGAATCGGGGGCACGTGGGATCAGGTCGGTTACCCACTTCCCGTGATCGGCCGTGAGATGCCAGGCTTCTTCCAGCACCCCAGATCATCTTAATAATAAATTATCCAGAACAAAATCCACGCAGGCCGTGTCGCCGGGAAACGCTCTCCGGATGCCGGCTTATCTTTCAGGCATTTGCTGCGGCAGCTGCCCGTTTATCGCATTCCCTGCATCGAGGGTCGCATTAACTTCTCTTCAGCACCACTGCGAAAAGACCAGAAACTCGACAAGCTGGATTCTGCAGACAACCTGCTCCTTCTGATGTGTTTATCTCACGGGAACAGGCTGATTTGCCCCATTCAGATACACCCGGTCTCCAGTTGGCACTGGGATCGAATTCCGCCAAGGCTGACCATCGCAACGGGCTTCAGAGTGCTTCCCGTGGCCGTGTGGGGTACCCACCGTTCCATGTGCAGGTCCTTCTTATTTCCGACCAGCATAATGGGCACTCTGCAGGAATAAAACACAGTGCCAGTTATCGAGCGTCCTCCCACATCACCTGAACAGAAAAACAAGGAGAAAACCAGGTGATAAATACTTACTGGACCTTCCCCACCATATCCAACAACTTTTCGTGGATGACTTTTACTACCTCGAAGCTACGGGACGAAGGAGGAGCAAAGAGATTATGTCAGTTTGGCAGGCGAGCAGCACTGAGGAGGAACTGTACTTTCGGTGCGACGACAAAGAGTTATTAAATCCGAACGCCGGCCAGCGTTCCCCAGAAGCTGCCAGCAGAGCAGACCCATGGAGATTTCATCAAAATCATAGGTACAAACCGGTGTTCAGGACTCATAAATCAGCACCGCTGCAGTCTCAGCAAGACCCGCACCTCTGTCTGACAGCGCCCCGCCCCCCGAACCAGACGACTGGTCAGTGTCCAAAAATCACCCACAAAGCAACTCACATACTCTCTACAGTACAGGTGTCTGCCAAAGTGCAGTCCTGTGGCCCTCTTGGGTTCACCTCTAACTGCTACACCTGCTGCTTGGACTTTATACCTCCCATTCCCCAATTAAGACACCATGACGGGGGAGTACCATGCAGTGCAGACACACTTCAGGCCCAGTAGGTGGCGCCCAAGGCCACTGAGAACGAGTGGTTCCGGACGGGCCCCTTCACTAGGTCCACAGTGTTTCTGAGCTCACGCCATCACACATACCGCCTCCCACGGCAAGAGAAGACCCCCCCCCCGACCCTCAGTGTCTGTGCCGCACTGGGGTGGGGGGACTGGGGGGGGGGGCACGGGGCCGGAGCAGCTCCTGGCAGATGACATGCACAGATGGAACAGAGATGGGGGGAGCCACCTTAACGCTAAGTTTTCTTTAAATAGCCTTATTCTTTTTCTAGGCCATGAGAGCCCATAACACAGGCTGTACCAAGCGGCATGTAAAGCGTGAGGGTGCTCAGGGCGGCTGCCGTGCGGTGGGGCGATGCAGACACACATAAATGTGCTCCGGCTGAACTCAGGTCAGATCCACAGAGCCCCAAGTAATAACAAGGAAACAGGGAAGTTACTGGGAGAAAAGACATTTATGTGGCAGATAATCGCCTGTTATTTTCACTCTTAATATAAAAACCTTTATCCATTTAACAGCTGTGATATTTTATGGGACCTGTACACAGAATTCAGTCCTTCTGATGATGCACAACACAAGTCTGTAAATTTAACAGCCTGAAGTGAAGATAACAGGCAGTGAGGATGTCTCTAAATATAACATGGTACGAGTACCTGCATGCGACATGTCCTCGCAAACACAGATTTGGCTGCTGAATATTCATGACAAATCTCCTGGCCTCCCGTTTGCCCTAAATGCGTCCTGGTCCTGTCGCTGACATTGAAGCGCACCTGTTTTAAAATGCCTGTGTCAGCCAGAATCCATCTGACGCGTGTGTCTGTCTGATGACCCTGTGAGTGTAAACCCAAAAAGCTACACGTGTAAGCTGATTTTCCTTAAATCTGTCCAGTTAATTAAGGACGCTTGGTTGAGTTTTCGTAATATTCATATAACTGTCTAAAAGTCAGCAGCTCGGGGATCTTTAAAACTGTCTTAGCGGAATTTCCATCCTAATAAAGTCTGATGCAAGGGTGTCACTCGAGATTCATGAAAAAGGGGAGCTAAGCCTTTACTGGGGGGGCTGATTTTAATGAAAATGAATGAGAACACACTATTTAAACCAATTAGTGTATATTTATGGGGGGGGGAAACTAAATGAAGCCATTGATATCAAAATAAATGATTCTGTAATGGAACAAAAGGCTTTAATTGTAGTAAATAATTCTCAAGAACTAAAATGACATTAATTAAAAGCAATTACATTAATTAATGTCTTTTTTCAGTGAGTATAAAACATCACTCGCCTGTTTGTGACTTCACGTGGAATATCCTCTCCGAAAATCTGAATTGTCAAGCCACTGAATTGGGCCCAGTTAAGAATCTGGACTGAACCATAAGAGGCAGAGGCGGGGGAGCCCAGGCTAGGGTCAGAGAAAGGTAGAACCACTGCGTCATGTGTGTTAAGGTATCATTAGCACGGAGGTGTTTCGTGGCCCACCTGCTCTCTTTGGAGAGCGGCCCTGCCAGCTGGCTCCACAGACAGCTCCCGGATATACCTTCAAGAGACCCAACCCCCGCCCCCCCCAATTATGACCATTCTTAGGAACGTGACTCGTAGCAGAAGGGTTATCAGCGTGATGCTGGGGGCTGTAATAACCATCAAAAGTGAGATCATCACTGAGAGGGTCTCACCCCCGAAGAAACATAACGCTAATGTATATCACAGGGCATCTCTCTCTACCACATCATTCTGCATGCGGTCACAGCATAGACCACGGGAAACACTAAGCGTAATTCTGCTTTACCTGAAAATACACAAATAATGGCACAAACCGCAATGAAGAGCAAAGGGTTTGTTTATCAGTTATGACTGTGGTTTAATATGTGGTCTAACGGGCCAGTACACCGCGGTAACGGGCAGTACTGGGTGCCGCAGGCGGAAAAGGCAATTAAAGGCCAGCACAGGGCGGCGCATGCCAGGACAGGGCAGCCACAACCCGACACTGGCACCTCTTCCATACACGAAAACAAAGAATCAGAGCGTGTCAGACAGCTCACGTCAGCGTCTCACCGGGAAGCTCTGCTGCACTATTCGGCCGGTATCGATTTGTCAGCCCCCACAAAATTACCTTCACGCACACCTGAGTTACAGGGAGACGGACCTCGGGAGGGTCGCTGATGCCGGGGAACCGGCCACAGAGATTTCTGCAAGGCCACATTCGGCTCTTTGTGCATCTCTGCCAGCTGGTCGAGGGTCTCGGGGATAGGGGCAGGGATGACAGGTGTGACAGGTAAACGGGCACCGCTGAGGGACCCGAGCTGACGAATCGCGACCGACCGCCCTGGAGGAAAGCGAACAGACTGTGACCCCTCTCCTCACCGACCCGAATCCAGGACACGCACGGCTTCCTGCTCAACGTCATCTGAGAGACAAAATAACAGGCGGTTTTCGAAATGTAACGCAAAGAAACGTAAAGAGAAGCCAGCGGATGCTTCACCTTCGGAGGGGAACACTCTGCGTGAGAATAGGTCTGGTTTCAGTTCAGCGACGCGATGCGATCCTTTAAAATTCAACCCACTAAATCTGCTTTGTCGAACAAGCATTTTCATAAATGTTAAAATGAAAACACGCAAATGCGGAATGGCCTGCATGCTGACCCACGACCCACAGAGATCAGACACAGATCGGTGAAAAGACCAAGTCTGAGAACGTAGAAGATTCCCACACCCTTCACCTCCGTCTCCAGGGATCTCACTGGCCACTACACCATCGGTCAAACATTCCCTGGAGGTACCCCCCCCTCCCTCACTCCCAAAAAACACAAACCCCTAACCACCCCCCCCCCACTGGCACCCTGGTGGGAAGATGTTAAATCGGGAGACTTCAGATGGTCTGTGCTACCACATCAGCTGCAAGAGGGATTCATGGGAAATGAAGCCTGACAGGGAGTTTATATCAGTGCACTCTTCACCCATTCTCCCATCGCCATCAATCAGGTAGGGGTCCTATGCCCACCCCAATGTGCCCCACTAAAATCCTTCTGCCCAGCAGACTCCAGAGAACTTGGCTTCCCACGTATTCCGAGGCCTGATTACTCCCAGACTGGAATGGTAGCATCTGCCCCCCCCCCCCGATAAACACCCTAACAGGCTCTGCACGGACCAGCCCTCGCACCGAAATCCTTATGATTCACGCTCAGCTGTTTCATGCCAACGCCAAACCGCCGGGGGGGGGGACAAAAAAACATAACAAGCAGTCTGTTATCCAATCGCATTTGCCCCCTTAATTGTTATTTTATAGCCAGGCTCAGAATGCCAGATTGCATTGTGGATGTGGGCGCTCCCCCCGGGATCCAGCTGGTGGCGCTATCTATTCTACTAGCTGTCCCGCCTCCAGCCCTGTTTTTTGTCGGTTGCCGCGGTGACGGACCACTCGTCACCGGACGTGTTCCTACTCGTTTAACGCACGGAGTAAAAGAGCGTGAATGGAAGAAAAAAAAAAAAGGATGAGAAAGCCTGCTTACCTTTTATTAGACGTGACAGAATACACCAGAATGTAGCCGTTGATGTCTATGGAGTACGTCTGCGGGAAAATCGAGTACTCATCCTAAAAAAGAACAACGGACAGATGGCTCAACGGAAGAGAAGGCTGCAAACAAAAAAACCAGTCATGAAAAACTGTTGGCAAACCAGAACTGACTACAGATTCATAGCGGTTACACTGGTATCACACGGTCATTTTAAGGGGTTTAAATTTAAAAGGTGTGGGGGAAAAAAATCTTAAAATTATCTGAATTATTTACATGGAGCATGAGCTCACACAAAGGAATGCAGGTTTTACGTCACCCATGGGGAGGGAGACGCATCACTGGAAAAGCCACATCTTTCTCAAAGCGGGAGGGCAGATCGCCATGACGACAGCAGCCCTATTCTGCCTTTTAATTAGACACTTTCAGAGAATGACCCCAGTGCCCTTCCCGACCGGGCAGCAGTGTGCAGCACTACATCTCCCAGAATGCACTGCGGGTCATTACAGGGCATGCCCTGCTCTCCATCTTACCTGTCCAGCTGTGTCTACCAACTGTAGGTGGTATTCCTGTCCATTTACTGTGATCATTTTCGTAAACGCTGCAGAGAGAGGGAAAGGGAGTTGTTGGGATGGCACAGCTGCTATCTAGGTCGGCCTTTGCAGACCAATCTTTGGCGAAGGAGAAGAGTAACTTTCTTGGAGTGTCACTAAATCACAAGTAACATGCATAACTTCATACCGTCATATATGGATGAGCCCAGATTTTATTAAATGTTTCTCAAAGTGAGCCTAGAAAACATCACATCTTTAATAAAGTTAATGTTATTTCTACTGAATTTTGCTGTATTAAACATAACAAAGCACAAGAACGAAATGAGAACTTTTCAGTCAATCCCTGGTGTGGGTTAGCATGACTCACAGCGACACAGCAGCAATTACTCTGCAATCAGACATTACCAATCACCCCCAAGCAGGAATGCAAATCAACACCTCCGCAATCAGACATTACCCAGCCTCTCAGAGCAAGAATGGGCATTACCACCTCCAGAATCAGGCATTATCAATCATCCTAGAGCAGAAATGGACATCATGACCTCCACAAATCAGACATTACTGATCATCCCTGAGCAGGAATGGGGATCCCCCCCTTCACAATCAGACATTACCAATCACTCCAAGAATGAGAATGGCCGTGGCCATTTCTGCAATCAAACACCACCAATCACCTTTCCATAAGCAGTAATGGGCAATGCCACATCCTTAAAGAAGCAGTACCAATCAACTTTCATGGAATCCTTAACAAGAGCTAACATCCTGCCTCACGGTAAACCAGGGCATGAGCGCACACACACACACACAAATATACGATAGACTCTCTTGGACTAAACCTTCATTCTGATTTATTCGCGTCTCTTTCCCAGCAATGGCACTTTGCGTGTTATTCAGAGAAGCACGTGGCTACAATTCCCCACCTTGTGAGAAGGTAGCACGGCGGCACCCCCTGGCCTCAGCGGGTGCGTCCCGGACTGCCTCGACTCACCTGCGATCCCACTGGAAGCCTATGGTGTCTGCTTTAGGCTGCGAAAGAACCGGCCAAACAGCCAGCATCGAGCCCTGTGACACTGATCAGACACGAGTGCGGAACGGGGAGCTGCTAGCGTGGAGCCTTTAATGGGACATGGGGGGTTAATTGAGTTCAGGGGCACCTCGTTAATCAGGCCAGTCAAAGAGAACGTGAACTATAAGACAAGCTGGTGTTTAGAGTCATAGAGGCAAAAGCACAGTAAATAATCAGGGATATGTACACACATACACACACACACATACATATATATTATATATATATTATATACATATATACATACATATATATATATACACACACATATACACACACACATACATACAGAGATGGATGAACACAGAAAAGAGAAGGGGACCCTACCATTTGGGGAGCACCCCTCCGTCAGTCAGCTTTCAGCATCTGGCTTTGCCAATTCACATCCCAAGCTGGACCCTGACGGAGTGCCAAAGCCTGCGGAATGAGCACCAGGCTGGCAGGGGGGGGGGCCCTGTGCATTTTGAACCTTGATACGCCTGGTTCCCATGCCTACGGATGCTGGATTAATGAGATCCCAGCCAGGGGCTTAGATCTGCAGCCCAGAACGGAGACGCTGTCCGGGGTGACGCTTACTGGCTCCCGAGTCTCGCTGCCAGTCCCGGGGAAGGCGTGGCCGGCGCTTGGTGACAGGCTGCCAGCTGCGCACTCTCCCCCCTCTGTGCCCCCCCCACAGAGCCTGGGCATGCTCACCTCAGGCGACCTTGCTGCCGTGGGGTGAAATTGCACAGCAGTGAGACGTGGCGGGCAGAGATTGGCTGGCGGGGTACGGTGACGAGCGGGCCATGGTGAGTGTGTGTGTGTGTGTGTGTGTGTGTGTGGGGGGGGTTGCCGGATGAGGTTAGTAATGCTGACGCCTCTGTGGGCTCCAGTGGCCTGCCGCCACCGCTATTTATAGCCTCGGGAACGAGCACGCTGCATTGAGGAAGGGGGGGGGGGGGGGGGGGCCCCGGTGTGGTGGGATGTGGGCGAGGGGGTGGTTCCGGCCCCAGAAACCACCCACAAGCGCACGGCGGGC
>JABFDZ020000107.1:376307-389006 GCA_019775955.2 Pollimyrus isidori
ACACTCATTCAATAAAAGAACAAAAACAGAACAACAGGGAGCCGGCGGGTTGATGGTTGGGGTGGGTTGGGGGGATTTGCTGGCTCCTTAAATGAGCAGAGTGGCTGTGACCCCTGCAGCCAACACTGCGTGTTGAGAGGAGGTGGCCTCATCGCTTACCTTGGGTGGCAATGTAGTGGTTGGGTCTGTGGTAGCCCTGTGACAGAGACAGAGGACATGGGGAAGGCGCGTTAGAATATTCTGCAAGGGATTGACAGAACAGACAGTCGGATTTCATGCTTTCAATCGAAACTGAAAGTAAGTTTTGTATTACATTACATTCATTTAACAGATGCTTTTATCCAAAGCCGAGCAGTACTTTTGAGAAGCAGCCAAATCTAACACCTGCCTTACTCCTTTGAGAAGACATTTCTACATTTTACTTATTTAGCAGACGCTTTCATCCAAAGCGATGCACATTTTCAAGAAAGCAGAGTCAGTCTGTCCCTGAGGCAGCTGAAGGTTAAGAGCCTCGCTCACTGAAATTGATCTTCTGACCTTGGGACTTGAACCGGCACCCTTCTGGTCGCAGATACAGTGCCCTAGCACAAAGCCCCCACACATACAGTAAAACACTGTAGTACAACGTTTACAGTTTAATAATCCTGAAATCTGGTTTTGTAAGCCAGCCACACATCTAGTCATGAATAAGGCTTGTGGGGAAACGTAGAGCTGTCACTGGAAAGGACGCATGTGGCATGAGAGGACCTCAGACGGTACACAGACGGGTTTATAAATGAAGAATTAAGGGCCGTGTACACAGCACATACATACACACTATGTCTATGTATTCATAACGTTGCGGGGACACTCCATTCATCTCTATGGGCATAAACCTAATTCAATTCATTTTTGTATAGTGCATTTCTACATTTCCATTACCTGAAAGCACTTTACATTATCCCCGCCCAAAGGCCCCAGTGAGCAAGCCAGAGGCGACAGTGGCAAGAAAAATCTCCCCAGAAGGAAGGAACCTTCGGAGGAACCAGACTCACAGGGAGAGCCCATCCTCCAGGGGCAGGCAGGGGGAGTCCAAAGCAAAATCCCAATTTATAAAGTAAAATTGTCTACAATCCAGAAATAAATGCACAGCCATCTATGACAACCCTAACCCCCACGCAGCCTTAACCGGAACCATAAGTAAATCAAACAATATTACAGGAATTTTTTCGACTGCATTAAAAAGTAAAACATTTTTTTTTTTTTACCCACAATGTGATAAATCCAAACCCACACAGAGGTTGAGACTCCTCCATCGCACAGGCAGTTTTCTCTGCCATAGGTTCACTCTCCCTGGGATCGTTCCAACCCCTTCAAATTTAATTTCTGCAATGTCTCATAGTCTCATGAGAGCGTCATGCGACGACACAAAATGCGGTGAATTAAAAGTGCCCCCCTTCCCGGCATTGCAGTGAGCGCCCCCCGCCATCACTGCCTATCTTCACCATATTCATTTTAATTTGACTGTAATTAATGTTTGTAAACCGGAATAAAAGGACCTTCACAAAGAGTGGACCTGACTGGCGATCCTCTGGGCCATTCCTGCCCTAGAATTACACCCCAGCTTCAAAATACCCCTTTATCTACCTGGACCACGTACGGATTTGTTTACTCTTTCGTCCAGGGGGATGAAGGGATGATGCATTTCTGGGTGAGTGATCTGTATCTAACGCTATTTATTGCTTGGAACAAGTCCCTCTGCCTCAAGGGGGCGCCACGGAGCGACCCCTCTAAGGTGACGAGAGGTGGGTCACTGCCCCCGGCTCCCAGCGCGACTCATGCGCTAATTGTTCTGCTTCTAAATTACCGATGAGACTGCATTGCGGGCAAAAGGAACGCAGAGGTAAAAAGGGATGCTACTCCTCCTTTGACCGTAGGATTTGAGGAAATCTGCACTCAGGCCGCGCTCTATGGGGTTCTATCCACTCATTATTGCCGCTGTTGTTTTCATTCAGCCCTGCCAGATGCCCCTACTTTCCCAGGTTCATTAGCAGAGGAATCGGGGTGTAGTATTTTCCCCTCTCGATTCAGCCTCACCCCACTGGTTCGACCCCCGAGGGCCTGGTTACGACGCCCAGTGCCACAGTAACCAGCGGCAACCAGCATCCGCGAGATCCAGCCAGGGCGGTGAGATCCAAGGCTAATCTGCAGGGGGGCCAGGCTCTCATTAGAGGAGCGGAGGACCGGATCGGCAGAATCAGGGCAGAACAGCACCAGACACAGAAGAGGAACCTTGTAAGTTTGGAGAAAAAGGCTAGCTTTCTTAGCTGCAGGAACAGGCTTGGTGCTGGTGCGAGTGGCACAGATAGCCTGGATACAACAGGGCTCATCATTAGCTATGCACTATTAGCTCGCTGTCCTTAGCACGTGAATAAACACGGAGAGCCGCGCTATGTGATGCTCTGATTCAAAACAGCTCCTCACCAGTGCATTAGGGGCGAATCTTAGTTGGATCCTTTGGGGAAAAAAGGTGATTATTTTTGTGATGGAAGGAGTGCTGTCTTCTTTTCATACATAAACATGACCGTCTTTTCTTTTAAGGGGAATATTTATTTTATTTAAGAGTGCATATTATGGTGGCTTGATAAATATTGTATGACTGTTCTGTATACGAGGGTTTATTAGTTTAGACAGGCCCGGCGATTTCGGATTAAAGAGGTTTTTTTCTGCAAAAGCAAAAAAAAAAGTCATTAATCAGTCAACATGGCTTCTAAGTACTCGCCGAACGAGGCCCCCGGCACAGATTAAGCCATTTTCAATCAGAGGCCTCTTTAATATGCATATCTCCTTGTCTAATAATGGAGCGCCTTTGTGAGCTTCTTTCAAAAAGCACTCTGAACATTATGTGCCACGCACTAAAACGCGGCCTGTTAATAATTAAAGACCCTGCATTTGCAAGGTGTCCCACCTGCATGGTGAATTTATAGCGCCCTCTGAAGGTGTCGCTATAGGCTGTCACTGCTCAGCCACTGGGAGTCACGGTGCAGTGTGTGGGGGGAGGGGGGCACGTGGGGGCATGGTGTACTGCCAGGACAGGGCCAGCACTGGGTGGGTTTGGATGTCTGCATCAAGATATCATGCTGGATCTGTGGAGATGGTGCCGCGGAGAGGGCTGGGGCAGCCAGCGAGTCACGTGACTACCAAGTCACATGACCCCCAAATCCCACTAGATCTGTACGTGCGTCTGATAACTGGCCCTGACTTTTACAAGCAGCTTGTGTTACACTGGCTCTCGGAACAACACACCCACCTGAAAGGATGGGGTTTATAGGGATGGGAAGGTCAGCTGACAGGGGCTGTGTGTGCACATCCATGCCATCTATCCGTCACCGTGCTCTGTCCTGTCCTGCTCTCATGCGCTCTGCCCAGTCTGATCTGGGGCCACCAGCAGCCCGTCGGTGCCTCGGGGAGGCCGAGCGCATGCCTGTGTGAATTGGGGGGGGCTGTGGATCTGCGGCCCTCCTGCCAGCCCCCGCCAAATGTCACTGACCTTCACGTCGCCGCCCCGGCCGGCCGGCCCGCATACTCACATCAACGTAATTTGCATTAATGTAATCCGAGCTCTGCTCGCCCTCCAGGGGCTGAAGTCTGACACGGGAATGATCATCTGCAAAACAGGGATGGGGGGGGGGGGACAGAGAGAGAGACAAATTAATCTCTGCGAGGAGCAGGAAATCTGCTGAGGGTTACAGAAGGAGACATCACCCGCCCTTTCCGAGAAAGAGAGAGACACACCGGGGCCTTCTCAGACATGTAAAGGTATTTATCAACAGTACCTCATGTCTCCCCGGACAGGTGTGAAATTGGCTGTTCATAAAACTCAATCAACTGAAGCCCGATATATATATGGCAATGGCCATCTAAGCAGACATATGGGGGTGGGGGGGGGGGGCAATCATTTTACAGGTAGGGCTGCCCCTGGGGTTATATTTATCTCATATATATAACCGACAAATCAAAACATTTTTACGAGAGGTAATAAACCTTTGCAGAAATAAAGTTACTGGCCTAGGACTGAAGTCATGTGAAGTCAATGGCCGTTTCTCACTTTTCCCACTTAACACCCCCCCCCCATACAACTATTAACTAATAATGATATTTAATTAGAGTTTCATTGTCGCAATTATGCTACGCTAGCAGCAGCTACGTCAGAGGTGGCGGCGGCAGGCCATCCCTACGCACACGCGATGATGTTTCCATATCGATTCTTCATCCTGTTCTCGTCTTTCTTAGCGGAGTCCCACGGCGCAGACTGTCCTTCAAAAAAACTCTGAAATGACAAAATGAGACAGACAAGAAATGGGAGTTGAAACGAGGCACCATCCTGCCAGCCCCCCGCCCTCCTCCTCCTAAAGCCTGAAACAATAACCAAGTTAAAGGACTGGTCCCTGTTCAGCTCCACAATGGAAAATCGCTTTTAAACGTCTGCGTCCCCATCGCTATTGGACATGAAACACCAGAATGAAGAAGACCCTTGGAGTGGTGTCAAACAGAAAAGCCCATTAGGGTGCTTGCAGCCTCTGGCTTGCTCCCTGAGTGGAGCCCAGCCACTGACAGTTTGAAGGACAACAAATAAATAAAAAAACAAATGAATAAATAAACGGGAAAAAAACAAAAAAACAGTACGGCCGGTGGATCAAAACAGGCCTTCTCCATGGACGCCCATGAAATATTAATCAGGCACACGCGTGAGTCTACCCTTCTGATCTCAACCGGAGAACAATTACAGTGAGCATGAAAATAAAGTTTCAGGGCCCCCTGCGAGTTACTGTTCAGGGAGAGGGCAGGGTCATGGAGGAAAGCTTCCTGCATGCCGGTGTCTGTCAGCGGAGGATACGTGTCCGTGAATTTGAGTGACTGACGGCTTTGAGAGGTGTCTGGCGGAGGGATACGGGGGATGGTGGTGGCGGTGCTCAGGCCACGCGTTTCCATCAGGAAGAGCGCAGCGTGAGCGACTAGAAAAACAAATTAAATATAAACACCAAGAAAATACTCATAACACGTTTCTCAAAAACATCGCTACTGGTGCTCATTAAAAAAATGCTGGAGTTTTAACAGTTATTCAAAAAATGATAATTTGATATTCTGATATTCTGACTGTGAAATTTTTCCACAGTTTTGGACAACAGAACTTTGCTGTATAAAATGGCCAATTTCCAAATGCTGTCAGTGAAACTGAAGGTTCCGGGAGTTCAGACGAACTGCCCGAAGCGAGGATAAAGACCTTCCAGAAGGCGTCTGAGGTCAACGATAAGGGTTTAGTACACCAGCCGGAGGATGCTTCAATCACCCAGGGCAAGAAGATACAAATTCAGCATTACAGACGCTCCATGGAATGACCTTTGCCGTCTGGTGCCGAGCCTTGTCAAAATGTGCTTTCTTGGGCCTTGTAAACCGTCACTACAGGGGATGCTTTGAAAGGCAGCTGTTTCGTTCCGACTACGTCCCCTCAGACGACCGGTGGCCCCAGAAGACATTAAACGTGGTCCGATGCACGGCGATAGTCAGCCGTGCTTCTAGAGGGGGCGTCGTCGCCAAGCTCCGGCGATTTAACGAACATCACCAGCGTGCTGCTGACCAACACTCAGCCGACAAGGTGGAAACACGGGGGAATGGGGAATAGAGAAGCACGAGAGGTGACCCACACCCAAGGATAAAACAGGACATTGAACTGAGAGACATCTGGGCAGCTATAACTGTATAAAAAGCAGGAGCTATAATGTAGACGCCCTACATCTTCAAGCATAATGGGGGGGCTCAGTGGGATAGGACTCACACTGGTAGCTGTGACTGGAAGGTTTGGCGGTTCAAATACAAAGGTCAGCAGAGTGATTTCACCACTGGATTCAAGGACTGGCTGACCATAATTTCCCGATTTTATGTTGCACTGGGAAGATGCATCCAGGAAAGTCAATGTTTCAGCCCTTCATAAGTGAGACATAAATGTTCATAACTGCCTCTGTGAGCCCTGACACGGTACTGGGCCACCATCTTATGAAAAGCCCAACAAGGCAAGCCCCTAAGCAACGCTATAGCCTTTAACACTCACACACAAGGTGGAGTACAAAGCTCACACATACTGATATTGCCTTTGGGATTCCCCTTTGGGTGCCACCATCTACGTTTTTCTAATCGGAAATACTTAAACAGAAGAAAAAAGACTGAGTAATTTTATCAGGTTTTTAAAGATAAGTTCTCGACATGTCTTCAGTGTCTTACTGACAGCATTATACATGCAGAAGTCCCACATGTACGATAAAGGCCCTTGAACACAGCAATCTTTGACATCAAAACCGAGGCGCGGTGCTTGACACGTTCACAGTACGAAGGCTGGGTAACTATCAAATGTGTCAGCGAGAGTATTTTTAAAAAGGGACACCAGAGGACAGAAACCCAGTACACAAAAAACAGAATCCTTAATCAGGGCATCCATTAATAATGAAACATTCAAAACTGTATTAATGACAACCCATTCACTTTGATTAGGAAGTATTTGTAGATTAAAGCGATTGGTTATGAAAACAAAGTATGCAATTCTTTAGATGGCAGAGACCTCAAATATGGGCTCGTTGAGCCACAAAGTCATTAAGGATACAGACACAATCCCTGATTTCGCAGGACCAATTTAGCACACAATATAACACCTCATCCAGCCTCGATTATTACAAAACTTATTTTCCCTGAAACCTCATTCCTTTTGTATTGCTGTTAAATTCTGCATAGGAATATGGAACATACATATTAATAATAGTCGGAAATTAAGACAGACCCGCTATGAGGGTGCTGGGGGCCATCACCTGTTCTGTTGTCGTCGCTGGTTCTGAGTAGGGCAACCTTGCCCCATAACCCGCTGTTGGGTTTCTGGAGAGCTTAAGTTCCACCCATCCTCTAGCCCCCAGTAGCCTGGGGGATGAATGGTGTATGTGATTGGCTAATGAAACTCATTGGCCAATGAGACCTCAGGGTTCACGGCCCACAGAGGGGAACAGGAGATGGGATGAGCCCTGTAAATGGTACTTTCCTCTCTCTGGGTATGAAATGTGACTGGTCCAAGATGGGACAACTTCTAGGTCTCAGGCAGATAAAACGCCCCCCGCCCACCCCTCCTCAGTTTCCTACTGATGCATAATATTTTATTTTTTAGTTTATATTTTTCTCACCCTAACTGTGCTGGATAGTGATAGCCAATTCAACTTTCATGAACCATTTTCTATATTTTCGACTCCACTAGAAGGTGCTCTTGGTTCGCTTTGGGGCATGAATTGAGCTCCTCTTTTGAATAGCGGACCATCTATTGGTGTCAGAAAATACAGCAAATGGTTCATGAAACTTAATTCGGTCATAACTAGTGCTGGGTTATGCTGTTCTGTTTCATGACATTATATTTTATTTTAGTTTCTTATTTAGTTGTTCTTCCTTGTATTCATTTGGGTATCCAGGCACCTAGGACAGCTAAGGGGTCCTAGAGGAAAGAAGGGAGTTTGGTTCAGTGAGTGATATGCTGCATTCCATTTCATCCCATCAGCTGTAAATGACGCCACACTCAGTTAACCACATTCCAGTACAAGAAGTCAAAAAGCATTTAGCAGTACTGGTTCTAAGCAGATTCATTGTTAGCCATTATTAGCAATACCAGTTGATAACACACTATGGGAAATTTTGAGCATACAAACACCGTAGCAACATGTCCACAGGTAGGGGTTGTAATACTGTGTGAACAAATGATTAAATAAGACACAACATAAGTAAAACATAAGCGCTGATCAACAGTATATAACTACAGCTTTCATTTCTGTTGATAAAGGGGCGCAGCCATCTTGAGTTCTTAGGTCAGGGGTATACAGGTTCCACCGAATTGAAACTGCAACCTTAGGGCAGATCATAGTTGAAACGTCTGACTTGGAACTCAGAAATTCTGACATCCCAGTTCAAATAAAATGCACCATCCTACTTGCAGCATGACAAGTTGTGGCTGTTTGTCAGATATCTAAAGAATGGAGAATTATGTGATTGTTTTCTAACATATCTCACACCTAGCCTGGGATCAAATTGAACCCAAAAAGGCACATGTCAGGTGACTTCTCATAGTTAAACAAAATTATTGTAGGAACGTGTAAGAGTTAAACATGCCTCACAGGCTTTGATTTTTCCACACATGTGTAACAGTAGCTAATCTGTTCCTGGGGGAATCCATCGATGAGACGTTACAATGAATCACGATTCAAATGGTCCAAAGGGGGGCAGATACTGTTTTGACATGATTAAAGGCCAGAGTCCTTGAGTCAGGTTCCTGGCAGAGTGAGACTGGATGTTTCTCTACAGTACACTACCGAACATGACACCAGGGTAAACGCGTGTCATGGTCTGCAATGGCTGACCATACAGCTCCTTCTGAATGTAATGAACATCTGACAGTGCTGATGTCTCCCATGGACTGGATCAGTGTGGCTCGTTCTTTTTTCTGGAGTGGTACTCAAAGACATACAGCAATAGAACATATAACGTACAGAAAAAGGTGATTTCTCAAGTCCAGTGGTTGCATTTCAGTTCAGAGATAGCAGGTCTAGACAGACCTTATACAAGGTGACATTTCACAGCTACCTTCCAGGGTATTACCGTACCTGCAGATAGATACTAACAACATAGGAAAGTAATATGCATTATTCATCATACGGGTCAGGGCACTATTTTTTAAAGCAAGATAAATTCTCAAAAATTTGTTCAATTTAAAGTTAAAAAAGTAATAAAAATCACCTTACCCTATACTTTCTTGCGTAAAACACTTTGGAGAAAATCACCCTTACAGGTACCTCTAGATACACAGGAATCCAGTTACATGATAGCTAATTACCAAGCCATATCACGGTGGCTTGACAGATTTCAGCATTTCTTTAACTTATTCTTATTTCTTATATGTTATTTCTTACTGTGTTACCACAGTCAGCCAGTCGCTGTGGTAACATAACACATGTGCTTCCAAGCCTTAAACATGCAACAGCACACGCAGTGGCATGGCACATTACTTAAAGGGATTCTTAAAGGGAAACTAACATATCAGAATGCATGCAACCTCTGACTTAGCACACTATCAGGGGAAAAAAAATCACAATCGAAGGCAGAAAACAGACAATTAAGCTCTAACAAACTCTCTTAGAGGAAGTCCAAAGAGCTTCAAACCTTCACAAGTGGTTACACTCTGAACAGTTTGTACACAATTTGACAGAAAGGTGTCAAACAGAGGAAATTACTGTAGAAAAATGAGGCGCTTAATATTCCTTTTAGCATTAAGCAGTTTGTTTTCCTGCATATTTTTTTCTCAAAGACAACGATATATAGGAAAAACTTATCTACGGAATCCAGCTGTGCTCTGAGCGGGTAAAGCGATTCTCTGCTTATAAATCCCACCTTTCTCCTCGGTGGAACCTTCAGGGGCAGTTAATAAGCCACCAGCATCGTCTCCAGACAGAAGAAACTACGGATTAATGAAACATCTCAAAAAATGGGAACATTTTGACATTATGTTTGGGCAAAAGGTGCTCCAGCATGTAGCAAAACAAAACCACTATCATTGCCGGGAGGGAGCAGGAGACACTTTGCCAACATGTACATTTATCTTCCGATGGCAGTTTCCAGATGCATTTATCCCTAAAAATATTCATTCCTTACTGGAATAACACAGCATTACCTAAGGCTACAAGTAACTAGCTTGGTAAGACTATAATGTGACGATTGCTACAAGTCACAAACAACCAAAAGAGATCAGCTTACCTCGTTAATCTTTTCCACAGTTAATGTACAGATTAACAAGAAGCATGGGTCAGAGAGAAATAAGCGAGCATTTTAGTAGTGTGTTTGGACACCATCCTGGTCAGTCTTAAAGGTCACTGGTTTGAGAACATCACACACAAATGGGTTACTAGCCAAACAAGCCGGTCTACATTTTAGTTGACAGGTCTACGAATAAAGACATTAAAAATAACAGCCAGTCGGAGGAAGCATCCAGAATGGTGTTGGGGTGGTGGGGGAGTGGGAGCGGGGGGCGTGCATCGTTCATCTGCCCAGCCGTGTTGCTGCCCCCCCTCAAGATAAAAAAAGAAATGAAACCCTTAAGACAGCCCCAAATAGTCTGCCAAAGACAAGGCAGACTAAGGAATTATGGGATATCCCCTGGATGTGGTTGCTT
This sequence comes from Pollimyrus isidori, assembly GCA_019775955.2. Classification (NCBI taxonomy): domain Eukaryota; kingdom Metazoa; phylum Chordata; class Actinopteri; order Osteoglossiformes; family Mormyridae; genus Pollimyrus; species Pollimyrus isidori. The sequence continues at coordinate 386,530 of JABFDZ020000107.1, forward strand.
TGTTTTTTTACAATAGGGGGGCTCATTATGGATAAACGTCTCCCACACAAAGTGTGCGCTTTACAAAGCCCCGAGCCCCCTAAGATGAGAGAGGCCAGCAGCCCGTCACAGAGGCCAACTGCGAGCAGGCAGCGCCGGCCAGCGCTGTGACCCAGTGTGCCATCGTTTAATGAAGGACACAGAATTTAAGCCCAGTGCTGGTGGGGCTGCCTGTTTCCTGCCTGTTTTTAATTTTTTTTTTTCGGGCATCAGACAGTCAGATTAAAGCTCGCAAAGTGCTGAGCAAAATTCTGCAGAACTCAAAACACAGGAGCGGGAAAAATCAGCAAGGAACCTTTCGCACTGTGACGCCCCCCTCAGATAGAAAAAAAATAAGGAGGACAGAGTCTGCCATTCGTGTTCTCCATATTTACAGCACAGGGCCGAACGTTAAGCCCCACTATGGCCAGAGCGCTGCCACGCGCCGGTCAGCAGGGGGCAGGAGGGTGACCACAAGGCACGAGGGGCACACTGAGGGCAAACGGAGCATGAGAACACTGTGGGGATCTGTGTGGCGAGGATGCAGATGCCGTGCATGAAGACTGAAACGGCACCACAGAGACTTACAATCGGCACGGCACGGCGGGGGGGACAGGGCGGGGGGGGACAGGGCGGGGAGGAGCGGCTGACATGCGCCCCTCACCTCATACTCCTCCTTGAAGCCGTAGCCCTCGGCGCATTTCATCTGCGTGATGTGCTGCAGCAGGTCGGCCACGCGGATGGCGGGATGCAGCTGGCCCGTCTGGTAGGGCACGTCCGCCACCTCCCGCTTCTTGTACGACTGCGCCAGGCTGCTGGTGTCGCTCGCCATGGTCTGGCCCTCGTCTGCAACGACATGCCATCACCGCGCGGTCAGCACTCCCCGGGGCGAGGAGCCCAGACCGGGCCGGCCGCGACACGGAGAGACAAGGAGGTGGCCGGGTCATCGAGATGAGGCTATGTGACGGAGAGATTCAGCTGCTACGTCTGCTCTGGGGACTAACACTGAGCTGCCACAGGAGTGAGTGAAGGACACAGAGGAACGTGGTCGGGAGGAACTTCATCATCAGCGCAGACATTACAGCACTCGAGAAAAATAAACAGTTATTTTAGGGCGACCACACAGAAAAGCGTCCCTTAATCCAGCTACTTTATGACGTATAAAAACACACATCACATCCACTAAGTCCTCCAGACTCTGTGACTGAGGTGCACACACTACTGGCTCTGGGCATAATTAGACCGATGGTGAGATGGAGGCCTACGGATGCTTTTAGGGCCGTGGATGGTAGAGATGAGGAGCGGAGGGGGACTGACGGTCAGCTACGATGGCGGCATCGCATGGGACCTCCCTCAAGCTGGGGTCGGAGGCTGAGAACGTCGGCAGGCGTGTCCGGGGGCGCGGTGGGATAGTGCGATGGGTCATGGAGCTCGCCATGCTAGCCAGCGGCTGCGCTGTGTGCGGCGGGAGGCCAGGCGTGGGATGGGAAATGTCAGCCGCCATGCAAGTCAACACACATCAGAGGCAGCGCCCCGTGCCCCCCCCAACCCCCCCTGCATGAAGCAACACAACCTCCTCCCCCAATAGGGCAGACTGTGAACTTACCATTAATTGGCACTTTATAAGGAGATAGATAACAGGTTAAATGTGAAGAGAGAGAGGGAGAGAGAAAGAGAGCAGGAGAGAAAGGAGACAGGATATAAGCAACAGTACAGCATGAGCACCTGCACAGATTCCTAGCTGAACTCATCTAGGCATTCCAGGCCCGCAGTTTATACCTCCGGCCACTGGGGGCATCGCACATTGATGGAATAACCTCACCTGGCTATTTCAGGAGCGAAAATAAAACAATAGCTTAATATTAAAATTTTATTGCGCAATATTTATTGTATGGCCTTAAAAACAACAAAAAACATTTAAGAAAGAGAATCTAACAAAAGTGATTGTTTGTGACAAAATATAGCTAAAAGCTTAAATGTAAATCTAATTACAGCATTGTTTGTGTGTCTAAGTATGTGCCTCCGACCCTGTCTATGCTGGATGTTCCATTTACTGCTGTCACTGACTCCTCGCTGACTCCTCACTGACTCCTCTCACAGGAAGACTGGAGCCTGACTCCAGACCGGCGTGTGCACTCCCCCTCTTGCAAGCTCCCTTTCCTCGTCAACCCTGAACCGCATGCATTCATCATCAGGAGAACATCCTCCTGCAAATCACCCTTCCCACCACATGCTGCTTTTTCACTAAAGGCCAATAATGATTAAAGTTAAAATATATACATATTTTATTATTCCATTTTATCACAAAAAAGGATAAACACTGCCAAACAAAAACGAAAAACAAGTAGGTCACCAGCGGTTGGCCAGAGGCAACAGCAACATTAAAAGGAATAGCAAACAGATCCCTCTAGGAATGAGAGACTAAGGATTCAATAAGGGAGAGGAGTGTAAATCTAACC
>JABFDZ020000107.1:405869-429358 GCA_019775955.2 Pollimyrus isidori
TCTCTATTGCTTCCTGCTGGACACTGTCTCACCTTGTCTCTATTGCTTCCTGCTGGACACTGTCTCACCTTGTCTCTATTGCTTCCTGCTGGACACTGTCTCACCTTGTCTCTATTGCTTCCTGCTGGACACTGTCTCACCTTGTCTCTATTGCTTCCTGCTGGACACTGTCTCACCTTGTCTCTATTGCTTCCTGCTGGACACTGTCTCACCTTGTCTCTTTCACCCCCCACAGGACACAGTCTCATCTGGTCTCTACTGGGCAGCATGTCTCTGTCATCCCCTGCAGGAGGTTCTCACCTGGTGTCTATGCCTCTCCCCACACCCAAGAGACTGTCTCACCTGATCTCTACTCCCCCCAGCAGGAGACTGTCTCATAAGGTCTTAGTCTCTCTCTCCTAGGTTTTAGGCCATTCTGTTGTTATCTATGCTTCCTGCTTAGACAAACACCCTCCTACTTAAAGAGGAGTTCGGCCTAGCCCACTCAGTCGCACTGAAAAAGACAAATCTTCTATAACTGACCACTCTCCTTCTCTGTAGCTCATGGTTCCTCTCTCAAGAGATATATTATTACCTAAAGGAAGGATCACAGATCACCAATGAGACCAAGGCATCTGGCTACCAAGGGAATTCTCAGTTTTTTTTTTCACATCCACAAAACAGAATACATAATTCAGCTAAAAATCTGGAACATCTTTCAAAGATTTGCAGAGATGTGCTTGGACGTGCTGTAGCCATGGAGCCCAGCCCATCTAATGCCAATCTGTGGCAAGGTGGCCGTCGTGCTAAACACCCCCACTCCCCTCTCCCGAGGGGGATCTCAGGGCTGCACCCCAGCGCTCAGGAGCCACGTGGTCGGATGGGGTATGACTGAGCTACAAACATCGATGGCGGCAGCTGCTGTGAGGACACTGAACTACCCTGATTCCCTCCAGGTAAAAGAACAACAAAAAACGGGGCCAACCAGGCGAAGAATCAGGGGGATAACGAGAACCACAGAGAGAGTAATGAAGAAAACCACAAGGGTGACTGGAAGGAGAACCAAGGGGATAACCCTGAGGAGAAACATAGGTAGAGAATCAAGGAAAGAACCATGTGGAGAACTATGGGGGGACCATGAGGAGAACCACAATACAGACGATGAAGAGAGAAACGTGAGTGTCAGAAAAGATCCACCACCACACACACCATTCTGTCTTCCTTATGATTATCGTCCCAACTTTCATTATTTCTAAGAGCACATGGACCCTACAACATGCATATTTGTTTTACAGGCCGCTTTTAGTGCAGTACACCGGCGAGAAGAAAAGCCGTTCACCTTCGGGTGAGGAGCACAGTAAATATTTAAATGTAATTCCCCGAGAGCTGGCAGAACATCACAGCTTTTTTCATGCATGCTTAAGCCCCCTGCACAATGTTTTTCAGCTGTTCCACACCCACACACTGACACGTTCCCACTTTCACGTTGCAAGCCGGACATCAGCGATGCAGAAAAACATTGACATTCGAGCTCCAGTGACACAGTGCCTGCCATGCAGAGACTGGTAACTGTACACCTCCTGACACCAAACATGAAAAAGGCACTGGACTGTACTATTCAGGCGGGAGAAAAGCCCGGAATTCTGAACTATTAATGGGAAGCGGGAAGCGGCAGCAAAGCGACACGTTTCAGTGACGCTCTGCGTTTCCATGGCAATTGGTCTCCAACTCTTCCATGCCTAAATGAAGTGGGTTGAAAACCCACATGACCCTTGGTGAACCGCTCACATCGTTATGGTTTAAAAAGGGTCAGCTTTGTTTATTTGAGAGCCTCTAGAGAGTTCAGGGAGAGAGTCTGTACATTCCTTACGATTTCATCTAAAGGTGTCAGGACACTAATTTGTTGTTTTTAAGCAGTATTGTTTTACGCAGTGTTGTTCTTAAGCAGCTTATTGCTATACTTAAAGGGTGTGCTTGTACCCTGATAGATTTGTCATGTCATTAAAGTGTCCCCAGACCGATTCTGCCATGTTCCTGTCCCCTAGGCAGGTCTCTACCCCACATCCGGCCCCAGCCGAACAACGCTGGTGGATCAGCACAGACACAGACCCACTTACCTGTAAGAATGCACTCAGACCTCCTGGCCAGGAGAGCAGAAGTGCAGTGGGATATGAGTGTGTGTGCGTGCATGCAGGAAGACCACATGCATGCGCACACACACACACACACAGGTTTGTATTTATATCTTTTGTGGGGACCAGCCAATCATTTCTATGGGAAAAACCCCAACGCCAAGAATGCCAACCTTAACCCCTATCCAGCCCCTGAATGTGACCATAAGTAACCAATCAGCATAACAAAGTGAAATGCTTTAATGAGATAATAGGGAAATCTAGTCTCCACAATGTAATAAGTATAAAAACACACACGGCAGGCAGACAGCACACATGCACGCTGGCAAGCAGGAATGCATAAGAGGGATCTGGGGGGGTCCCTCGCATTAAAGCTCAGGCACCCCCCATAAGACATATGACTGTTGTCAAGCCCCCTTTAAAAACTTTTACTGTGCCCTTCCCCCTTGATTAACATCTTTTGCCGCTGACAATTCACCAGAGGTGGAAAGTTCAGGTCCAGAAACCAACCAATTCAGTATAGAGTAACAGCCATAGAGTGCCAGAACTGGCTGGTTGAAACAAAATTTTGGGTGTCACTTGTACTTACTGGACGTGAACTATCCACCACCCCCTTTAATATTACTCCCTACCAGCCACCCCCCAACCCCCCACAAGACCTCTAGGACAATTCGAATACTGCACATAAACATACGATACGAAGTACACAAATACACATGAACACAGAGAGCAGCGTGGGTCAGGCCCTATGGAGAAGGCAGTGAGACAGACATGCTGGGAGAACGACAGGGACAGGAAGAGAGGAGGGTGACGTCATTCAGGAGGAGCAGGAAGCGAACAGCTGAAGGTCTGACCTGTTAGTTGGTTTTCACCAGCCGCCGGGGCGATGCGATTGTAGGGTGTGGTGAGCTGGGTCACTATGATGGCAGCTAAAGGCCAATCGGGATCCAGGCCGGCATGCAGAGAGAGAGAGCAAGACTGAGGCAGGGGCCTTGCAGCCCCCGCAAGGCCTATGAAGCCGCGGCAGGGTGAGAATTATCATTGTAGCGAGACAGCGAGAACTCGCAGGCTGCACAAGCGTTAGAGGAGCACTGTGAGGCCACTGGAATGGAGGGAAAAGGTCATTTCAATTTGAATAATATCCTGTAGGCGTGACTGGCTGGCCGGCAGACTCGTTAGGATCCCTGGCACAGCTTAACAGACGCTCCCTAGCCCTGCCTCAGACCAGATGCAGTTCAGAAACGGCTCCCCAGGCGATGGAGACTGAGAAGTGCTTTCCCCTTATGACCCAACACCAGGAGGACAAGTAACGCTTTCACTTTCCAATAAAAACAATTTTACTAGGCTTCGCCGTGCTTGGTCATAGCACCGCCAGTTTACAGGAAGTGACATCACAAGGTAGCCTGAGCCTGTAGCATCTATAATGGCTTTGACTGTTCAGAAAGTCTGAAAACACTGATTAATGCGAGTGCAGTGGAGCACACCGTGCCTCAGACCACACTGCCCAGGGCCAAGCCTTGCTCCTCAGCTATCTGGGGAGGGGGCTGCCAGTGGCCCGTTAATCCCTCAAAGGGTCTGTTAAAAAAAAAAAATGCCGGGCTGATAAAACATTTCAAACAGTTGAAAGTAGCTGAAACTGAATGTGCTGGTCTAGCTATAGCCATTAGCTCCATAGCCAAATCAGCGCTCGCCCTCTTAAAGGGGCCACCATGGAAAAACAAGGTAACGGTGTCGCAGGCGGCGAGTCTGTGCTCTGTCATGGCTGAGATTCCCCAGACGGGGCCACGGCGGCCAATGAGCTCTCAGCGCCGTCTTCACCCCGCGTGACCGAGGCAGAGGGTTAGCGGAGAGAAAGGCAAACGAGGTTTCCAGACAACTTCCAAACTGCGGAAGCAGCCGTGGGATATATATAAAAAAATCTCATGCCAATAGTAAGGGTTCAGAGAGAAAGATATCCCTAGGTAGCGGTGTGATGAAGAGAGCAGAGATAACCACAAACATAGGTATTAGTAACTTTCAAAATAAAAGTTTGGTAAGTTAGAGACGGTTCTGGAATTTGTTTTCCACCCCAGGAAAACCAGAACGAAGCGACAAACAGGTGTTTGGAGCCCATTGTGTTGCCCCGAGCAACCCCCCCCCCCCCTCCCTTTAGCGACCCCTGCAGTCCTACCTTTGGTGGCCACGCGTACACAGTCAATCTTGGTCTCCTGGGGAAGATAGAGAAAGGGCCAGATGAGTCACTGTCTGGCTGGTGGAGATGGAGATGCACCCTGAGTGAGGAAGGAGCCACAGGCATGCTAGGGGCTCTGCTAATCCCTCCCCCGCTGTGCGGAGGCTCTGTGGAGCGTGAAACACACCAAGCCGCAGCCCAGGAGAAGCCCCCTCGCTGTACACGCTGCCTGGCAGGACGCCGTCCCCCGGCTCCCCAGGAGAACCACCCCCCCCCTCACCCGACGGAGCCGTAGGCCATGTTCTCGCGACTGTCACACGCCGCTGCTCAGGCCATGATCCTGGGACCTCCAGGCCCATCAGACAAGCCAGCGTATGAGGGGACGCCCAGAATGGGACCAGCAGGTTACAGACATTTCGCGGAATTGGGGAGCAAAGCCATACTGGTGTGGCCCCCTCCCTGCTCCACGACCCATTCCGGCCCCAAGACCACGCCTTGTCTGAAGGAATCCATTGTTCTCAAGACAGGAGAGCATGGGAGATGAGGAATAGGATCCCCCTCTGTTACCATCAGAGCCACTAAAGCTCATCAAGCTGGACAGATAGCGGCACAACGAGCACTGCCATTAAACACGACGGCCCCATCGATTCCTGTCACATTGGGCCGGCCCGGTTTCGTGTGGTAGGGCATGTCCGCACGTCACGACTCGCGGTCCATTAACAGCGGCCGGCGACAGGCAACGTGGTGAAGAAAGAGGTGACAGGTATAAGTCGCCGCTTTTTACAGCACTTACAGTACATGAATAAGTCCTTAAAGCTAATAATAATAATTCAGAATAGGCTTAAGTAATTACGTTAAACATGCTACACAGGAAATACAAAGCAGGCCATTTCCACGTGTGAAATCGCTTTATCGTTATTATAGATGTTATTATTATGGTTGTTGCCTCATCACTTTATATGTACATATTAAATCTGGAGGCTTCTTTACTCGCAGCCTGCAGCTGCCACTGCTGCAGTCCAGCTTAGACGTTTTAGACTAATAACAGACTAAGTTCTCTCGCTCAGAGAGTCTATTCAGCCGCTCTAACACGCAATTTCCTCTCTTTTCAATAAGTTCCAGGCCATTTTAGTGCGCAGAGGGAGGTCCATAACGGGCCTCTCTGTTCACCAGCACCCCTCACTCCAGGAGCATGCTGAGTACATTGACTTTCTGAGGAGGGGGGTAGTGCTACTCTGCTGTCACAAACTGTCCTGGGGGTCACCGGCTCTCACCGTCGCACGGCCTTTCAGGAGACCTGACCTGCCTGACATGCAAATCGTACTCATTTGTATCCGCGGGCCATGAAGTGACGTTAAAACCAGACCTGGTGTTGAAAAGCCAGATTCGGGGACTAAGTGGAGGACACCCAGGGACACGGACAGACTATATGTGCGACAAAATCTCTTAACTTTATATAAGATTCACACCAAGGGAATTGGTGGAATCTACTGGCATGAATGCTGGACGGATGCACCATATTTGACATTAGCTGGAATCTAAACTGTGTAAGCCTACTGATCCACCCTGGCTAGCATTCAGTTGTTCTTTCTTGGTTTCACAAGGCCAGTGAACAACCCCCCCCAGAATCCTCACCCCGTTGGCACTGCTGACAGCCTGGTAGTAGATGCTGTAGCTCTTGTGGGGCAACAGTGGCGCGTTCCAGTAGCCGTTGTAGGTCCGGTTGTCTCCGATGCTGAAGGGCAGGGGCATCTGGAGACCCCCAGCCGGGATCTCGGCCGTGAAGTAGTAGGGCGAGTTGAGCAGTGTGGCGTTCTGGAAGTGGATGGGCACCGGGTAGCAGCGCAGGATCTCTGGGGAGCTCCGGGCCCGGCGAGGCCGTTCGTCTTCCACCACCACCTGGTACACGCTGCAGGGGTGTAGAGAGAAGGGGGCCTTTACCAACCACACCCTCAGTGCTCGACGGCACGAGAATGTCTACCTTTACCCATGAGCGAGCGTGTGTTAGTGTGCATCTTTTTTAGCCGTTGAGACTGGGGAGCATCTGTGGGGTCCACAGCAAACCAATTACGGCGCGACAGAGCAAGCTGTTCAGCAGCTGGGTCCCGTTGAAGCAACAGGCCGCTACCAGAGCCCTCGACGCTGCGCTCGGATCGAAGGGGAACGCGCTCCAACATCTGCGTACTCAAGGTATCTGCAGATTAACTGTATCAGAAGCCAGCCCCACCGGTACCCTCCGATATCTGCGTGTATCTGCAGTTTTGACAGTATAAGAACCTCCAGAGCAGCACACAGACGACCAGCATAGAAGCACCATCCTTGTCTGACAGTGTTATAAAAACCTTGGTAGCATGATGCTGTACCAGGCAGGGGGTCGATGGCGGCTCGACAGAGAATTACAATGCAAATTGTTTACGATTCGCGAAAGCCGGCCGCCTCGATGCAGCTCCGGAAAGCGCGACTTCACTTGTGCGTTACACGGATGCCACGAAACGCTCCGGAAGGCCGTATCCTCCAGTCCAGCACGGCGTTTCCTTTAATTGACCAATAACAAAAGAAGTGACCATTTTTATCTCGCCAGATAATTGCTCTGAGTTTAACAACTGGGAATGACGCTAGAGGAAAAAAAGAAAAAAATAAATAAAGAATGAATGAATGAAAGGCTTTGCTGTGCTGACGCCTGATCAAATAAGCCTGCCTCCCCGGCCTCGTCCATACCCGGGCGGCGGGGAGGATATTGGCTGCCAAGGAGCGTGGGAGATAAATGAAATCGAACTGGAATTACAGGGAGGCCACGGCGACAAGGCCTTTCATTAGCACCCGGCACACGGGCAGCACGGGGGACGGCCAGAGCTGAAGGACCGCAAATAAGATTCCTTAGCTCTCCGAGCGGTGCAGGACAAATTAGCTTTGCGAGCATCCAGACCTTCACTCTATTTGCTGTTTAATAATTTAAACACCTAAAGGTCAAACAGCTCCTTCCCCCCCATCTCCTCCCTTTATCAAAGCCCAGCGGTTGGAAAGAGTAGCTTCACTGTGAGCGGAAACCAAGTCGACCCAGTTGGGGGTTTTATTTCACCTCGTAGCGCGTGCCGTGGGAAGGCTTAATGCAATCGAGTGCAGCTACCGAGCGGCTGTGGGTTGACGTACAGCTGTGCGTTAGCTGCAAATCGCCAGCGAAAACATGTACGGGCCACTGTAGAATTAGGAATGCGTTTTGTCTTCAAAATTAAGAACTATTCCTGTTTTCCTGGGAGAGGATTCATAATCTGCCGGAAAATGCTGGCATCCATTGAAGTGCTCTAATTATACAGTTGCCTGAAGAAACAAAATTAAAATGAAGATTACAATAAAAAAAAAAAAACGGATGCATTCTGGCCTGTGACCAGTAAATGGATTCGATTCACAACAAGAAAGTATTTCAGCAAACTCAGAAATTCCATTAAAATATGAACGACACCAAGAGTATATAAAATGGCTTCCAACGGTGTGTAACACTCATATTCTGACAATGACATGCTAATTTGGCGATCATTATTGTCTTAATTAGTTACATATTATCCTTCATTTAATTTAGACTTTCATGCCATGCACAGTCATGCTTGAATTAACTTCTGTAAAATTAGTGGGATCTTTCTGTTCCACACAAAAGCATTTTTCTAATTACCAAGTTATTAATTACAAAAGTACATGACCAAGATAGAATACCTTACTAAGAAGAAAGTGAGACCCCACCACCAACTCTACGACACATTATCACCAACTCCACCTGCTGCCACCATCAACCCTAGGAGACCTTAACACCAACTGCACCTACAACCAACAGCGACCCTATGAGACCTTAACATCAACTGCACCTACAACGAACAGCGACCCTATGAGACCTTAACACCAACTGCACCTACAACCAACAGCGACCCTATGAGACCTTAACACCAACTGCACCTACAACCAACAGCGACCCTATGAGACCTTAACACCAACATCACCTGCGCCCACCGCCAACCCTATGAGATCTTAACACTTACTCCATCTGTAGCCACCATCAACACTATAAGACCGTAACAGCTACCCCACCTGCGACCTCCACCATCCCTACAGGACATTAATGCCTACTCTGCACCTGTGTAACATATGTCCTGCTGGGTCCATATTTGAAAGTTCAGCTGCATGTACGGAAAAGGCAATCTTCTTGACAGATAATCCTAAGTGCCCAGCTTCTGATGTCTTCAGGACCAGTGAAGCTGGATACCCTAACCCTTCCACATAAGCGCCGCCAAGCTCAGCCCAGGCTGGTTTCACGAATCCACCCTGTCCTTCCTCAGCTGAAGCTCATTACACAGCCTTCTCCATATCAACCCCCCCACCCCCCACCCCCTCACCCTGACCTTTCGATTGGCGGTCAATATGATGCAGCACTGCACCTGGGTGATAAAATCACATGATGTGAAATATTAATTGCTGTGGATGTGCTAATGTGAAATATCAAGTTAATTACAGTCCCATACTGGAAATAAAAGCTGCAAGGCGGGAACAAGGCCACCATAAATGGTCCCCTAAAACAGGGGAGTGAATGGGATATTTACAGCAGATACCTAAAGGCCAGTCATAACACACGGGCAGGAGCTGAATTATCAGAGTGAATCATGCAGCGTCCTGCGGACACTCGTACCTCTCCCTGCAAAGGCAGTATAGAGAGGCGGTGCCAAAGGGGCACAAGTGACAGCTGAAAGCTGATTGGTCTCCAGAGTCACTCACCAATTCAAACCACATCACTGGCAAATGATAAAGTAGACCCCTCTGTACAAATTAAGGTTCCACTTGGAACGTTGCTGGTTCAAATCCCGTGAATGCCCGGAGTGATTCTACTCCATTTAGACCTAATCTGCAATTGCTTCATCCTGGGTGTGACGTTAATCTACAGTACATCCAGCCCTATAAGGAAGGTTGGTGGTAGCATGGGGTACTCTAGCCACCGCATGGCTGCACTCAGGTCCTGATCTCTCCGTTACCGTCTTTACCTCCCCATAAAAAAAAATCCTAGAATTGCCCCTGCTGACTTAATTCCTCTAACACAAGCAGAGCTGGAATTTGCATGACTAAGAAAAACGTCAAGCTGGAAATTGTGTAAAAATTGTGTAAAAAAATATAAAATAAAATAAACAAAAACATCAAATTGACGACGACAACAGAAACATTCAAACCCCAGTAACTCTTCATGGTGGAGAATTACTGTTTTAATGGTGCTATTATGAAACACATGCTGATGTTCATGATCTAATGGCATCTCTACCTGGGAAAAGACTATATGGCCACTATATAACACACACCTTGCAACCATTACAGCTTATCAGAATGGCTCCAATGAAATGAATCTGTTTCCTACTCCTCCTCTCTGCTGTACCACCCTGTACCACCATACTCCCTAACCTCACTCTGGAACTCCATTTCCCTTTGTTTTTTTTTTTTTTACTTTTTGAAAAAGCGATCATTAGGCAAGTATTTAAGATGAAGTGTACCCAGCCTTGTTTTTGCTCCTAATTCTGACTAAATATGCAGGGCGCCATGCACGCATCATGCACGATCGGGCTTTTTATGCAACAGCACGCATTTTTGCATAATCTCTCCTGAAGCCGGTCTCCGAACGTTTCCGGATTCCCGAGCCGCTGGCATCGCCGTTCCCGCCTGCTGGGCGCTTAGTGCAGTCTGACGGACCGCGTTCATTAAGCGGCGTGCTAAATCTGCTATGCCGTGAGTTCATGAAAAAAGAAGTCTTCCAGTAACACTCAGAAGAATGCCAGCCTGGCTTTACTCAATCACCTGTTGCGATTAAAAAAAGAAGCAACTTTATAATCACCCATCAAATACTTCAGTGTTAGTTTGATAGCTAACATGCCTTCAGCTGAAATTGAGTGGACAGGTGTCGCATTTCAGCAGTTCAACACATATATCCCAATATCACATGTGTAGCGTACATGAATAAATTCACCTCGTCTGTGACCTGAGACCATGGCCACACCCTGCGGCAATGCTTAACACCACTCAAGCCATAAATTTGCATGCCCCCCATTGGCCACACCCTGGGGGGCCAAAGTGCGTTTTTGAATGGCCAAAAATGATAAACCTGCCCCTGTCCCACAGGTCTCCCTGATGCAATGGCTGTGGAGGAGTCTCTACCGGCTGAAGGAAAGGGGTTCACGTTCCAAGCTGAGCTGGAATCAAAATGCAGTACTTATCCCGGCCCACAGGTGGTAGACTACAACAAAAATGCAGGGCACAGAGGACTGGGTTAAGAACCTCTAAAATGGAACCATCAACTGTATGAAGACCAAAAGTATAAAATTTCCTTTAAGTAAAAACATCTCCGACGAGAGTTTGCAATGCCGTAAAAACTCATCACATAACTAGGGAAGAGTTTTATAATAAAAATAAAATTGCCCTTGCATTTTTTCACCTCCATACTCCGAACCGACAATTGCTATTGTATTCTCGGAAGTAAACGTGTGCGATTAAGAACTCGCTACATCATTATGGCGGGAAGAAAGGGAGATGTGCATGAATCAAAAAAGCGTCAGTAAACTCTTTTACGAGATAATTGCCTCACGCAGATTCCACACGGGCCCAGCCCTAAAGTGATGGAAATGCATATCAACACACACTGGTTCCAAAGTAGAACCCCCCCCCCCGGGAGACAAAACCCAAGCAATTATATTTTTTCAATCCTTAGACTTACCAACCATCACTAAACTCACATCTGACGGAACAGAAAACAATGTAAGAAAACAGAATAGAGTCAGTGCACAGAATTATATGAAATAAGCCATTAGAAGCGGGTGTTTGGGCTGTAGGCCACAAGGTCCTTCCTGTGGAGGCCCCCCAAGCCCAAGCTGACACCAATTAAACCCCCCTGAGCAGGAAGCCAGAAAGAGCACAGCGCCACGCTCACGCAGCAGCAACCAATTACCACGGGCCGGTTCCACACCAGCCAAAATGTGACCCGGAACCCGGATTTATGTCCCACGTGGGCCGGAGGCACTCGGCCCCCATTTGGAAGCCCGGGGGAAGGAGGAGAGCTGCACGGAGAACATTTTAATCTCACCCGGCTGTCTTTTAACACTGATTGCCTTGTGTCCCGGGGCCGCTGGTCCCGGCAGGGGGGGTGGGCTACATCTGCCTGATTTAAAGGGTGCATCAAGCAGGCATCTCCCCAGCCAGCATCCCCGTCCCCCCATTGCAGAGACTTCACTCTCATGGTTTCCATTATCCTGGCAGTCTGCTGAAGGCTGGATCAGCAGAGCCCCCCCTTCACGTTCGGACCACTGTTCGTGCTCCGCTCATCCCCAACTTCAGATGCCTTGATGTATTTCGACAATCATGTGGGAACATGGCCCTAATGCCCCGCCTCCTAATGTCCCGCCCCTTCCTTTCCATACAGGAAGTATTGATTACAGCAGGGAAAAAGATGTCTGACAGTTGTTTCAGTAGGAGAACCCGCATTTATTATGCTGGTACAACTTAAAAAGAGATTTTAAAAAAAAAAAAAAACAAGGAAGGGATTAGCAAGGAGAGCTATTGGATAATTAGGACGTTATTAATGGCATGGGTCCCTTGCTGAATTATGCGCACAGGTGTGTGGATAATTTTCTTTCCTTTGAGAGTTGATCCGGCTCATTGCTAAAGTAAAGAAAAAAATGGGGTGAATGACCAGTACCGTGTGAACAGCACCCCCATCGGGTCTGGGTACGAAGAGAGTTTATGAAGATGGCAAAAATGTGCATAAATGGATTTGACGGAGATATGAACAGCCAATTGCCTTAAAACAGAAGCCAAGATGAAAAAAAAACATTGAAAAAAGACACAATGTCTCTGCAGGTTACCCTCCACATCTGCGCTAGGCCATTTTAAAAATAATTACTAAAGTTCAATTATATTAAATGTCAGCATACTAAAGGTGAAAACAAAGCTGACAAATGGGTCATGTGATCATGCTTTGAGCGAGTGCAGAGAAACTCTTACATATCTCCTCATTTCTGATGATGCTGTCATTCTTGTTTTTCTTCTGCATATCACAGCCAAACACCGGCTATTTAAATTCCCGAATCTCCTCTGCCACGTCTCCCGTGTATCTGTACAGGGGGTAGGCCTGCTTCATGAGGTCACCCCTGTTTACATGTCACATGACTTTTCAATGTGACATCACCGTTCGTAGGTACCACATGACGAAATCCCCCTGTTCACCTTTCACATTCACCACAGTATCACCTATAATCCTTCACTTATCAAATCGGACAATTCTCATACCAAACTATGCAGTACATAACCAACCGCTAGTGTCCGTGTCCATCCCCCCCCCCTGCCGACAGCAAACCCCCAACATCACCAGGGGCATGTAAACTAGGAAAACACTCCCCCTGCTTAACTGGCCTTTGAATGCCAATTACATGCATCTGACTTAGAGTCTGCAGGAGATGAGTCAGTGACCCTTAGCATCCACCCCAAACTTAATGCAAAATTATAATCATACCGGCAACATAAATAATTTTCTAGAGCGTGCCAATATGCTTATGAAAATGTCAAGTAATACCAACTGACCTTTAAGCGCTAAAAATGAATTTATTTGGTCTTTTTAATCCCATGAAAGTCTAGACACATTTTTGCCTCCGATATGTGCGTGCCACATGCACAATGCTGCCCATTAATATATATATATATGAACTGGGTTCAAATGAAAGACAACTCCAGTCTAACAAAGCATTTAGCGGTAAGGAAGAAACGGCACGTCAAGTAACGCAGGGTACTAATTGCTTACAGTATGCTAATTAAAGCCACAGAGCTAAAGAACTGTAGACCATAAAAAGTCTCAAACTGAACCATCCTTAATCTAACTAGTTTGTGTGATTTTGTTTTTAAGTTAACTAATTACAAATGGTCAATGCACCAGCCAACAGCTGATCTAACTTGCTAATGGCATAGCATTAAGAAATGATGAACACATGATAGACTGCTGTGTTTATCAACATGTTTTAGGTCATTAGGAGCTTGGGGGGTGATTTATATTATACTTACATTTGCATGAACAGGGAGCAGAAGCTGACCTGAAGCATTTCTTGATGCAGGCTTGCTACAAGATCATTTATTTATTCTAACTAGAGTTTAGGAGGCAACAAAAGGTCTCTGCAGGCATCTGAGAGACCGTTGGGCTTGGGAACGTTAAAAAGCGAGGTGGTATGGAAGTTCATGGCTGAGGAAGTCAAGGAGCAACACAGGACCTCAGACAAAATGACCCTTAATCATCGACTTGGAGTGGAGGAGTGGGGCGGACTGCCAGTTCTGGAGCTGGGTTACCACCGCACTACACTGCCGGACGAGGCCAACAGGCCTGCCAGAAAAATAATACATGTGCAATTTTTTAGACATCATTTCTCAAGAATTGCAAATCAATGATTAATAAACTGTGCCGGAGGGGGAGACAAGCAAGGAGGAAATTTGGCAGGAACGATCGATCCCAACTTCAGTCCACGCAGCCAGCGGATAGCGAGAACGCCGATGTTAGCGCTGCCAAATTTTTTTTTTTTATGAAATCACCATTGCAGAGAAGTTTAGCTCTATTACGCTTACTAATGAACATGGAGGCACGAGGAATCGGCACGGTCAAAAGGCAGAGCCGGAAGGAGCGAGCGGACACGCTACAGGGTCCTGACGCGAGCTTTAGGCTCCGTGGCCTTTTGTTCTCGGCATCAAAGGCCAAGGTCTCTCCGTAGGGATCAAACGCACAAACAATAACCGGGGAGGGAGAGAATGAAATGACAGGGGAGAAGAGAAGAGAAGGAAAAGAGATAAGAAGAAGAAGGAGGAGGAGAAGAAGGAGAAAAAGAAGAAGGAGAGAACAAAACAAGAAGGGAAGGGAAGAGAAGGAGAAGGAGGAAAAGAGAACCCATGTCAAAACATCAATGATTACACCTTGGCAGAGAAACGGCCATCACTGGTTCTAAAAGACAGAAAGAGAGTGTGTGCATGTCTGTGCGTGCGTGTGCATGTTAGTGTGTGTGTATGCACACGTGTGCATGTTAGTGTGTGTGTATGCACACGTGTGCATGTTAGTGTGTGTGTGTTAGTGTCTGTGTGTGCGCGTGCGTGTGAATGTTTGTGTGTGTGTGTGTGTGTAAGCACGTGTGCATGTTAGTGTCTGTGTGTGCGTGCGTGTGCATGTTTGTGTGTGTGTGCGCGTGTGTGTGTATGTACGCGTGTGCGTTAGTGTCTGTGTGTGCGTGCGTGTGCATGTTAGTGTGCGTGTACGCGCATTTGCATGCTAGAGTGTGTGTGTGTGTACACGCGTGTGCATGCTAGTGTGTGTGTGCATGCGTGTGTGTGTGTGCATGTTAGTATGTCTGTGTGCGTACGCACGTGTGCATGTTTGTGTGTATGCGTGTGCATGTTAGTATGTGTGTGTGTGTGTGTGTGTGTGTGTGTGTTGGGGGGTGGGCTCCAGCCCCGGAAAGCTGTACCTGACTGGCGCCCCGCGGCTCTGAGCCGGCTTCAGCATGACTGTCACCGTGCTGTCCGTCTGATTCAGAGGTGTCTCCTGATCGTAGCCGGGCATGCTGGGAGCTGCCAGAGGGAGTCAAATTGGCTTGGAGGGTAGACCTCATCCCTCAGAGCTACACACCCGGCACCTCATTAAACGGCCCAGCGATAAAATCCATGCTGGCACAGGTCACCCGTTACAATTAGAGCATTAAATCTAAAATTGGAATTAATGCTAAACGTGATTTAAAGGTACAAAACCAAAACATTGTTCTTAACAAGCAAATTATATGTGGGATATATATGGCAGTGGTCTAAAAACAGATTTATCTAATGGTGGGTGATCTATATGCGAGATGTTCCACCCTGTTCCTGCCTTGGAACTCACCGGAGATCTTGGTAGTGCACTGGGTTGTCACCGGCGGCCCGTAGCCTTTGACGGTGCTGGCTCTGATGGTGAAGGCGTAGGTGGAGCCTGGGTAAAGGCCCAGGAACATGTGGGAGGTCTCATTGCTGAGCTTCAGCACCTTCCCACTCTGATTAGACAGGTTGAGCTCGGGGTCAAAAGAACTGACGGCTTTATAGGAGATCTGTGGAGAAGAAAAGGCAGGCATTTAAGAGGTTAAAACGTAGGGAAGCAGCATCGTGTACAGATGATTCACAGTGAATATGGAGCAAAGACTCAGTACTGATAAATACACAAATGCATGAATGCAACAGCCATCTTGGCATTTACCTAAACAGACTCCCTATTATATTAAAATATTAACACAAATGCTGCTGTTCCAGCTGCCCCATGGCCCCCACACCTGTACTTTAGGTGCGATGCACACACACCTCACAGCTAACAGCACCACCCTTCCCGCCCAGTTGTGAATAAACACTGGCACCATCTTGGTTGGCATCAGCGGGCTGCTGCTGTGAATGTGGGGAGTGGCAAGGTTCCTCTGGTTATAACTTCATCTCCCTAAAAAGCTCCCTTTAAACGAATCATTCTCCTTGTAATAGGCAGCCTCTATTATTCCATTTTGATTCCAATTAAAAAGTACAATGGGCGCCTCAGATGAGCTCAAACTCATCGGGTGTGAAATTCCCCGAGCTTCTCCATTATTCTGCGCTCAGGAAGTGCATTTACCATCTCGCTCCCCCAGCCCCCCCACACCCCCTGTGAAATCGCAGAGCATTGGGGTGCAGGGGGTACTGAGTGGCCATCCTGAGCACCGTGCCAGTCTGGTCTAGTGACGATACGGGAGAGACGGGGGGGTACGCAGGGAGGGGCGAGCAGAGGCTACATTATACAAACATTATAATCGTATATTGTTTGTCACTAATGCATACAGTATTAAAGAAGTTCAGGTATGTTAAGATGCTAAAGTCTACTTACATGCTGCTTGTGAATGCTCTACGAATGCATTATGAATGCATTATGTAGGTGCAGTTGATATATAATGTTATCCAATATTATGTCACTATACAATATTATATATACACACAGATGGTTTTATCGGAAGTTACAGTGCTAATGCTCCTCGGGGAAATGCAAGAAATTTTTTTAAAAAAATAATTCACTTAAATAATAACCCATCAAATCCATGACGTGATAATTTGATCGAGATGACAACAAAAAAAAAGAAGGTGAATAAAGGAGAAATCAGCGAAACAATGAACGTTGCTGGGTGGTGATTTGAGAAACGGCTGGCGGCTGGCGGAAGCGGGGAGGCGAGCCGCGTGGCGAGGCTTCGCCGGGGAGCGGGTATGTCGACAGGATGACAGCACGTCTGCCTGTGATGGTGCCACGCGACGGCGCGGTGGACAGGACCGGCAAGCTCGAGGCCGAGACGATGATTAATGAGCGCGTTGACGGGCATGTACGAGATTATGAATTATGAATTTCGTGGTTCCACGGACAGATAAACAGCAGTTTGTGCGTGCCTGTTTAACTAATTAAATTATTGTACTCATCTTCAAGAATAAATTCCACATAAACCAAAACTGGGTGAAGTAGGTAAAGGGAAATGGATGAAGCCCGTGAAAGATTTTAGGTCAGAGGAAAATGGTTTTAAGCATCTTTTTCATAAGAGCTCCTGTCAGAAGCTTCACATTTTGAAAGCTCCGACACTGTCAAATCAAAGAGAGTCTGACTTCCTGTTACTAGATCCTGCAAGACTGCGACAAACTGCAATCTGTACCCTGCCACGAAGTAAATAAATGACTGGAAAGATTCAGAGACCATCTGTTTTGGAAGACTAACCTACTCTGCCGTGGAACTGTTACTCAGATATTTTGTTCGGGATTTCACATATGAATGCAAGGTTATGTCAAAATGTCTAAAGACAAAGGGCTTGTTGGAGCCGGCAAAACTGTCATCAAGCACATTCCACTACACACATCACAAGCTGAACATTTACTCTGTGAAGTCAGAAACCCCTCGAGATCCATCAAGTGTGTGTATTTAGGGGGTGATTCAGGCTGTCCGCCCCCAGCAGCTGACCTCGTACTGTGTGATGATGCCGTACGTTTGGGCGGGCTCCCGCCATCGGAGGGCGATCTTCTCCTCGTAGGTGCTGCTCTGAATGGAGTCCAGTGAAACTGCTCCTGGGACTGATGGGAGGGGGGACACAGGACTGTCAGCACACAGGTGTATCATGGCAGCTGGATGCAGGAAGGCGTCACCTCAACACACATAAGGGCCCAGATGTGGCGACGCGCGTGTCCATCCGGTACCCACACTAACGTCACATCTGGGCCACTCAGAGAGGATCAATAAAAAACCAGCAGATGCTGTGAAATAAATAAAACATAAAGTGTGAAAGATTAAAAATAAATGAAAAGTAATAAGGACAGCTCTGGTAGGTGTTTAGCTGCAGTCCTGGGGGAAATTTCAGCTTTTGGTCTGCTTGCATAAATTTAGCGGCACGCCCACAAAGCGCCCCCTTTTGTCTGTAAATGAGCTGGGGGTGCTCCCAGGGGACGGGCTGGCCCCCGCTCTTTTTATCCAGCCCCTAGGATGCAACCGAAAGCCTACCTGCAACCCGTGGCAGACGACGGGCTCCTACAATGCAGAGAGAAGCGCCTGTGGTACCGAAATCCAGCGACAACCAAAACACAGACTGAACATTCGCTCATGTTTACCCAGGGCATTGTGGGAAGGGGCTATGGGGACAGGCATCCCTTTATATGCAGTCTTTTAGAGCTGCTGTTTAGCAGCCCAAATGATCAGACAGACAGACAGACAGACAGCATGTCATTCCTTTTGGATGTCTTACTGTAAATTTTCCCCAAATGAGAAAATATATATACAAATCGCTGTATTAATTTCCAAAAACCTCATAGATTAAGAGGGGGGATAAAATTCTTCCGGTGAAGCTAAAAACTCGATTCCACACTATATTTCAAGGATGTACAATTGCAGCAAGCGTGAAATTTACTTTGTACAATGTGACAATGGCTGTGCCGACAGGCCGCCAGTGACTGCATCATTCAAAGGGATCGCTCCTCCTCCCATGACCTGCCGTAAGGGGCGGAGCCTCACCGTCCTCGTCCGTCTGGAACGCCAGCTCCAGGCTCTCGCGGACGCCCTCCGGGTTGCGCAGCACCAGCCACACGCTGATGTTGGTGTAGGGCGGCAGGTTACGCATGCTGTGCTGGGGGGCGGGGCTCCGCGTGTCGTAGCACACCTCCTCGCGCGTCTCCTCCTTGGCGCCGACGCGGTAGCGGTACTGCACCGTCAGGTTGTAGCTGTGGCAGCGCGTCACGTTGTAGCCGAAGGCCTCCCAGCGCAGGGTCACCTGCTTGGATTGGATGTCCACCACCTCTAGCTTCTTGGGCCCATGCATTGGCTCTGTGATGGGGGGGCACAGAGAGATGCCTGCTTAGTGACGCTCACGACAAGCATGGCCGCCAATCTGTGGCCCACTGGGGTAGGCCTTGGTGGCCATGATCAGGAGGTTGTCAGCTCAAATCCTGCCATTTATAAAATAAATGCCTGATAAACAGCTCACTCTTGTCCAGATGGCAAATAAAGCGACATTTTCATTTAATGCTGGCAAGTGGCCGTTATAGAATTTCAGGCACAAACCTAGGCACAAATCGTCATTTCCTTCATGATGGAGACATTGACTGAAAAAGAAGAAAGAATAAGGGGCTGGTAAAGATGGGAGGATGGGTAACGACTGGATGGATGTAGAGGCTAGTGGGATTGCTCTTCTTTGACAGAGAACCCGCACTGTTAGGAAGGTCTAGAGATCAGCAATAAAAAGGCAGATTAAATTCCTCAGCTGTACCCCTCCTCGATCCAGGCAGACCTTGGCCACTACATACCATGACCCCTGTCCATAACACCGAATATAGGAATCCTGCTGTTTCCACGATACCCCCCTTTTCAGAATAATACCTACCAGATCAGTAATGGAATCAATTCCCATCGCAGGTTCAGATGGCAGGGTCTCTGTGTGGAAGCCAACGCTTTACCACCTATTACCTGCAGTCGGAGCCCATTCCCACACGGACACACAGACAGGCGACGGTCGGAAGATCTCGGCATCAATGTTTAGTGTTACAGGGGTGGGTAGGAGGCGCCGCCACCCTCGGTATGCACCTTTAATAAATGCTTGGCAGGTAGGACCAGCTGAACGCAGAGTGGGGAAAGGCAGCCCGGGTATCGATTGGAGTGACTCTCAGTAGCCTCGCTACAGCGGCGTCATTAAATATTCACGGCCATGGCTGTGTTCCCGTCCGCCAGCGACGACCGCCGGGATGAGGCAGAAACCAAAACCACATGCTGGGCATGCTTCTCGATTAACAGGATGAGGGGCAAATGATGCAAGGTGTTAATGATGGTCAACAGTCAGGCAGAGAGAGAGAAGCCGTGTGTGTGTGTGTGTGTGTGTTTGCGTGTGTGAGAGCTGTCTTAAAGTAAGAGATGCCATGACTGGAGTCCGCTCACAACAGACTGCACGCTTGCTTTTGTTTACAAAAGCACTTCCCACAAACAGCTGGCAAGTTCATTTTACGGAAAGATTTCTGTTCAAGGACTGTCTGCTTACACACTGGTCTGCTTATCCGGTTGGTGTTCAGCAATGAGTCCACACATTCCAGCTGTCCCATTCTCATGCTTGGTCATCAAGAGCTGAGGACTCATTAGTCCAATGCTAAATGGACAATCACCATAAACGTTAGAGCACTTAACAAGGATTGTTTAGCATGTCATGCTGTTTTTATATCAAACTGCCGGAAGGCACTTTATGAACAACATGGTTAGGTGGACTAATTATCCATAGCATGAAAATTACACAATTCCCAGATTTCAATACTAATGCTACATAAATGATCTGAGCTACGCTAATGTTACTGAGAGGTCTAAAGGTACCAAAGATTTCAGGAATATTCCGGAAAACACACTCGGATTATGGAAAGGATTTTAAAGACTGTTTCTGCTCAGTCTGAGTTATCCTAAGCATTACACCCCTGGTCGGATCTTTTTCGAACTGACATCCATAGAGTGTAATGAGAGGCTTCGCTCTGGGACCTTATTGGAGGATTCCACAGAAATAGACCCCGCCTTTTGCCAACTGACCAATCATGATCATCAGCACCTTGCTCTGCCCTCACAGAGCACAAGTTCTCCAACACAACAAGACAATAAGCCTCGGGCAAAATCTCACCCCTTGACCCCTTTTGGCAGTATTTCTCAACCCAGTCTCCTAGGACCCCTAGATGGTCTATATTTTTGCTCTCTCCAGGCTCCCAACACACTTGTACCATGTATTCTATGTCCTGGATGGGCAAGGAGCTGGGAGGGAGCAAAAAAGTGGACTGTAGTCTGGGGGTCCTCATGGACGGACACTGCTTTATGGGACCACAGCATCGCTATTTGCTGATCAGCTGGAAAATATAGACTGATTAATGGACTGCATGTGAAAGGTAAAGTCAAAGCAAAGGGGTTAACGGGGCTAGCAATTCACACAAACAACAAGCAGTGAGGCAGACTGAGAGGAACAAAGTGCTTATCCAGGACAGAGAGAGAGAGAGAGAGAGAGAGAGAGAGGGTTACAGAGGTATGTGTGCGTGTAGGTATATAAAGAGCACAAGCAGAATGACCAACACACCGATGGGATGAAGACACCTTTCACAGTTAAACCACATAGCCCCCGCACTCCCACCCCCACAGCACCCGCCTAAACAGGCACCCCCCCCCCGTCGGACCTACACATCACCACCTCGCGTGTCGAAAGCATGACCAACTAATCATGACACACCAACCCCTCAGGCCACCCACAACGGACTGTGGTTACCAGCCCCATCCTGCCACCACCCGTCAGCGCCCAGGCGCCGGCTGATCGTTAAGGGCGGCCAAGTCACATGCTCCAATCCCGAGTTAACGAGCCACTGCATAATCGGGAATGAAGGGCCCCATGATACAGTGGGAAGCCTTCAATAGAAAGGCCACACTCGCTTCTAAGCACCTCCAGGCCAGTCTTTGTCCTGACAGCCGCGACACCTTCAGGTGGGACTCAACCGGCGGAGATGTTCCGGAACCTTCCGGCTTGTGGTGCAGTTTGGACTGAACTTTCCCACTCTGAAATAGCATCCGAAAAAAAAATAAAAATAAAAAAAAATGAGTGTGGCTTCTTGGGTCTGTGAAACCGGATTGAAAAAATAAAAACACAGCATCTTTAGCCTGCAGGACACCTTGAGCCCCAAGCTGGGGGTGGGGATAACATGAGAACCAAACAAAAGGCAGCAGACCTGAGGACGAGGGGGGGGGTGATGTGCACATTTGATCTCCATCGCACTTTAATAAAGATAATTAAACAGCCACATGAGGCCCCAAAAGGTATTGTGAGACCTATCAGAAGATTAAAGAGACAGTGTGTGTGAAGGATAAGAGCCAACCCCTCATCTAAAGATCCCCCCCCCCCCCCCCAGTACTCAGCAGTCACTAGCCTGGCCCTTGGGGGTTCCTGCTCCTTGCCGTACTAGTGTCACACACCCGTCACCCCTGCGGTCACTCTCCGCAGGTTCCCACCGGGCTCCACAAGGTCCAAGCGGGATCAGTCGTGGTGAGGCACCTGCACTGGGGCCCGGAGGCTTAAAGCTTCACCCATTCAGCTTTACAAACGTACCCATGATTCCTGTGGGGTGGCTTGGGTGAACACATGACTGTGGCTATTAACCCAGAGTGTTTATCAACATGTGCATTTCACTGTACTCCTGTATCCACATACCCGCGTGATGTCATCTTCCATCACTGAAGTACCATTCCAATACTCAAGAACACAAGTACAGAGGACAGCAAAAATCCCCGGATGTTGTTCTTGCGCCCCCCCCCTTCCTCCCCAAAATATCAAGGATACTTCGGTTGCAAGTGAGACCAATCCTGTAATTCATTTTGATTCAAGTTTATTCTTGAGAGGCAAGTTTTCAAGACCGCTCTTGCCAAAAACACAAGTATGTTCTTTGCATTCCTGGTATTGATAAACACCCCAAGCCTTACCTCCATTAACACCAGGCCGCTCTCAGTCCTGCATTGTTGAGAAGGAATCTAAAAAGCCATCCTTTGCACATCCAAAACAAAGGCAGCGCTGGCGTTTCCTGCATCCTACTGACCAAACTTTGACCTTGGTGCAGTTTGTGACAACAAAAGCTTATAAAATCCAATGAACGGCTGTATACACAGAGACAAGAGTGTCAATAATTGACTGTCGCTGAATGCATCTCTGTTAAAATAAGGTTTTGTATGAATGTTTTGTCTCACAGCCAATGTAGCCAGTATGGGCATACATACTCAAAACCAATATAAGCTTCAAATCAAGATGTTTGATATTCATTTTTACATTCCTTCTGATTCAAACACAACAACTGTACCTACCAAGAGTTACAGTTTTATCATTCAATAAACACTAAAGAAGCAATATTCAGGAAAAAGCTACCAGGGGTCCAGAACTTTACGAGAAGAATCGCTTGAGCGTACAATCTGTAGCTATGTGTAGTTTCAAAATTAAGTCCCCCGCCCACCGCTGAGAAAGCAAGAAGCATTGGTCTAAAACAAATAACCAAGGACACAGGGCACACAAAGATAAGGGAGGGAAGCACTCTGTCGCCAAGCATCAAAGAGCGATAAACGTAGGAGAGCGAGCCGAGAGGGCTGTGGAATTGAGATCAATTACTCACACGATGCTTTCATATCAGCCAGGATGATAATATATTCACATCCCCACCTGGGAGCGAGTGCGTCACGTACAGGCGCTCCGTCCCGTTGCTTCAGCGATGCTAGTTTTCACAACCACTTCCTTTGTACGGTCAGCAGCTATTAAAATAATTAACGGGCCCGAAAACCACGCGTGATCCCCTAAGCGGGACGATCAGAGAGAGGGGCAGGGCGGGCCGCACGCCACGGTAGAACTATTTACAAAAACGAGTGTTTTTCCATCTCAGAGGCTCAACGATTGCTGCACAGAAGTAGGGAGGCGAAAAAACAGTCATCTGTCACACGTCGTCCCTCTTTACTCGCTACCTTTCAGGGGCAGAAGCGGAAAATGGGAGTTTTAAAAGCGTCTATTTCTGGAACTATCTGGGAACCGCAACCCCGCGAGCGGCAGCCCCACCGAAGGCCTGGGGGGGGGGGGGGGGCCAGGCAGGGACAACTAATTAGGGGGGGGGGGCACCTGGACGTGTGCGGAGGC
>JABFDZ020000107.1:449922-463680 GCA_019775955.2 Pollimyrus isidori
AAACACACACACACGCGTGTGCGAGGGAAAATGGTACAGTCCGACCCAGATGAAAAGTGCAGAAGCCGTCCTCACAAGCCATCCTCTCACCGGCTTTGAGGCTAAACCAGGATTCGACATCACATAGCTACGGCTTGGTGGTCACATGACCTCAGGGGTGCAGGAGGTGGCATACGACCAAATCCCAGATCAGAGCCGAACCAACACTAGCCATGAGGGGACAGTGCTCTGATCAGAACATCACTCGTCGCACAAACCAAGGGCGTGCGTCTCCCATCCGGCAGTTTGCATGCGGGCGTTCCAGGGCTGATGCGCCCAGACCACCCAGCCGACACCTCCCCCGTGTTCCCAGCAACCCCGGCTAGTCGCAGACGGCACGCCCCGAACTTAACCTTGGCGCGCACGGCAAGGGGGGGGATGGGGTTCCACAAAAACACAAGCTAAACAGTTTGAGCACTAATTAATTAGCAGCCTTGACCAGGGAGTCATGCTCAAGAAAGGAGAAGAACATACAGGGCCGCTGGCCATGCCCACAAAGGACCGCTGGGCAGCGCCAGCGCTGCAGGCCGCTGCCTCCTGTTCAAAGGCACAGCTGTCAGCTGACAGAGGGCCCACTCAAGTTCTGCTCCCCTTTCGAACCTAAATAATGTTCATAGCGACATGCAGACACATCCAGAAGGAGGCCCTGGTGTGTCAAGTAGAGCGATGCCTTTACCATAAACCACGAAAATCTGTCACTAAATGCACTTAACCACAGCAAGACTAGCTATAATCAAACCGGAATATTCCCCTACCAGAGAATGTTACTTCTTTAGCATAATTCAGTGAAAGTTTGTGTTCTTACTGAATTTGTGTCTTCAGCTGCTTCAAGAGTGCAGCATATTCCAACAATTTCAAGCAATTATACCAATATAAAATTATAAAACAATAAGACAAGACCAAGAGGAACAATACAAGATTTTTTTTCCAGTTCAGGAGTGCAGCACTGAAGGACTGAGCTCATTCAAATGAATGTAACGTAATCAATTAAAACTTTTTGAAGGTAACCTGGCACCAAAGTAATTATTATAACTCACGGACTGTTTCACGTACAGGAAATAAAAAATAATCTAGTCCCTAATTACAAAATAAAGACAATGTAATCTGCAAGCACCAGGTGGTTTGATTTTGACAAACACTGCACTGTGCAATTACAGATACCTATAATTAGGTCTACATTGCTAATTAGGTATCATTTTCAAGATTACAGTTTCTCGTACTCAAACAGAAGAGTAATAAAAAAAGAAAAAAAACGTGATCAGCAGCCTCGGTAAATGATTGTCCGTAACGCAGATTCAGGGAGGATGCACAGATTGCCAAAGACAGACGGCCCCTTGTAGCCCCTGCGGCAGATGCAGACAGCCCCCCCCCACCCCCCACCAGGGCACCCTGTTTGGGTGCGGGGGGGTGTGGGGCCAGCACCGTGCCGCAGCTAGGCCCCTTTAACGAGGCCGTGGGTCTGGGGCCCAGCAGCCACACGGCATGATGGGACACATCTGTGCTGGTGCAGTCAACCAAGTGGGGGCGGGGCCTGCGATGGGGGCGGGACTTAGGAAAGGGCCAGGCCTCTCTGGCTGCATGGCTAATCCTGCTGCTTTTCTTTTAAAGCTGGAACAATGAAAGATTTTCTTCTTAAATATATGCTGGAATGAGCCCAGCAAAGCCCCTGAGAGCAGCTCTGAAGGACCAGGTTATGACGTCAGCGTTTACATTCTTAGCAGATTTGCAGCTTCCCTCTTAACATATCGACCATCAAGCGCTTTTCTAGTCCCCCCCCCGCACACCCAAGCCTCCCCACCGCATAAATCCAGGCTAAAATAAGCCTTGCTGAGAGATGCCCGGCTTTATACTAGATCCTAGACGAGGTACTGCCCCCCCTCCACATCGCTGGAACCATCCTCACCGTCATGCGGAAAAAAACAGTACAAACCCTCATGCCATCTTTAATTGCATTCCGTCCAGAACAATCTTAAAAATGCCCCGCTGCTGTTCAGGAAACAGGAGGCATGCTGTCCAGGGCGGCCCACGGAGAACACGCGGAACCCACCCCTGCTCTGTTCCCTTAATTGCATTCCCTTTCTGGAAACTTCTCCAGCTCTCTCATTAGCCATGAAAATTCTTAAAAAAAAAAAAAAAAACTCACACTGGCCAGGCTTTGTTCCCTTCCACTTTCCAGCAGCCATGCTACGAGCACCCCCCGCCCCCCCCCAAAACACACTCACACAGACACACACCTGTTCTCATGCAGAGGGCCATAATGAAATAACTCCCAGGCTCACAGGAGGCCAATTTTTTATTGGAAGGCAAACGGGACGTCTCTGTCAAATAATATCCAGTCCCCAGGAGAAACAGAGGTAAGGAGAGCGAAAATCAGGCAGGTGTCAAATCACCCTTCCCAGACTCCTTTGCTGTACATTGTCAGGTGCGAACGCGTGTTCAGAAAAGACACTAATTAGGGAGAGGTTCTGATGTCTCTGACAGGAAGTAACTTCTTCCTACAGTCACTTTGCATCACAGTCACACAGAAGATAGTCTGAAGGTACCACACAGGACAGACCCCAGGGAGGAGCTCACAGGAGCTGCTCATACGGGTTCCACCTGAAGAAGCTGCTGCCGCTCTTCATTTTCCCCGGATTCCTGGTCCAAGATCTACTGATAGATCTCTAAAAAGGAAACCGCCACGGGGTTTTCGAACGAATACCAGAATTAGCCGGCGAGGCTGACGTGCGCTGAAGTTCAGAGCGTCGATTCTCACCTGGTAGAACTTGGGCCAGAAGGTGCTGACAGCCAGCTCCAGCTGACCCCAGGTCCGAGAGGCCGGTCCCGAGAAGTTCCACACGGGGAAGCCCAGCGGGCTGTTGTTCTCCTTGACGTAGATGTTGAGCTGGCCCGGCACGGTGCCCTCCCAGCCAGATACAAAGTACTGCAAGATGAGGCAGTGGGTGTCATTCTCACGCAGCTGCGGCATCAGGAGGTGGGCCTTCTGTCCCGCCGACCGGCCGGAGGCGTTCACCATCATGAAGGCGGATCCTGAGGGAACGAGACAGGAACACGGCAAGGCTTAACGGCATCTCTCTCACCGAGCAGAGATCCAAACGGAGATCGCCAATTAAACTGCGGTTTGGCGGACTTCAGGCACGGGAGAGCGGCGGTGTAATTGGGGACACATTCCCCTGACAGATGGGCCCTGCTTCTGGGGGACTCTCACAGAGATTGTGCCCCCCACGGAAAACTAAGTATCCTTATTTTTCCCCTAATTAGGTGCAACTTACTGAAACTTGGGTCTGTCAACGGAGAAGATTGCTCCTGATGGTCCAGAAAGTTAGCACAGGTACCGACCAGGAAGCACCACAGAATATGAAGCCAGCATAATTACCAGCAAACGCCCCCGTCTCTATTCTGTGTTCGTTGCCACCGGAAAGCTAACTGGAAGTCATGCGAGAGCTCAGTTGGTGCCCAGGAGTCGGGTGTGTGGACATCACAGGCTCAGAAACAGAAAGTGGACCTGGATAAGGGTACGGTGCTTTTCCAAAGTCCTCATACACACAGACATGAAGCAATCACGACGTCAGAGTCACTGCAGGCTATTTTGAGACCTGCTCTGGGTGGGGGGTGGGGGTTAGGACACCTGGGAACAGAACAGGGACTGTGCCATGAGAAGGCCTCTGATGAACTGAGTGGGAATGAGGCACAGGTGTAGGGGCTGAATGGACTAAACAACCCCCCCCCCCAGCCGCATTAAATAGTTCATAATCTGTTCAAACGCCACACCTATGGCTTTGGCTCAGATCCCACAACGGCTCAGGGGGTCTCTGGTGCTGTTCTGTGGCACACAGGTACTTATGGGGGACGGTGGCAAGGCCAGGCTCCGCCCCCCCCAGTGCGCACCATGGCTCCACACGTCTGTCCCAGATTCACAGATTGCAGGGGGAGAGCGTGCACGTTTACAGCATAAAAGAGCTGCAGAGCCATGGGGGGGTGGAGGTCATGAGGCCCCAGACAAGCCCCGCCCAACATCTTCCTCACGGCAGGGACAAAAAGAACCTCAGACAGTGAGTCCATCTCACTCCGTCATTCGCCTCCGTCATGCTGCCTTATTTCATTATGGTAACGCCCATGGCTGCCTTATTTCATTACGGTAACGCCCACGGCTGCCTTATTTCATTACGGTAACGTCCACGGCTGCCTTATTTCATTACGGTAACGTCCACGGCTGCCTTATTTCATTACGGTAATGCCCACGGCTGCCTTATTTCATTACGGTAACGTCCACGGCTGCCTTATTTCATTACGGTAACGCCCACGGCTGCCTTATTTCATTATGGTAACGTCCACAACTTCTAATAACGTCACAAAAAAAAAAATCATAAATAATGCTGACTAACAATGAACCCGTCAAATCGGCGATTCGGCTGAGAATTTCCCGCGGATGAACCCCAGTGACCATCAGCAAACCTCAGGAAACTCCAAACCACAGAGTGGCGAGATGCCAGTTTCCCAAACTGCCGACGACCGGAGGGTACAAGGGGGGGGGCAAAGTCGCACTCCAAGCCCCCTAATGCTGCCATCTGCTTGCCTACTGGGAAGCCCCACCCAGGTATCCAGAGGCTTGACAATAACAACTCAAACTGCATCCAATAATCACACGACGATCAATCTATACTGAGATAGACTTCAAAATCCCAGGCGTTGCTGATTCTTCCCCGTGACTGAATGACATCCTGGTTATTGTCACGTCATCTTTCTGCCATCGAAAGGTGGCACATGCATAACGTGACCTTGCATTGTTGACATTCAATCTTTTACAGAAGGCTACCCCCCATCCCCCCCAGTTACATGTCCACCCTTGTGCGTTTCGGCTCCTCTGTTTTTTATTAAATTGCCGGGCACTTTTGCATTCACCAACCCCCCCCCGCCCCCCCCCCCACTCCGACAGGGCAACATCGCTGTTGATCCCCATTAGCTCCCAGCACAGTGCGCTAATGTGATCATTTATAACAACAATGCTATTATCGTCCAGCCCCCCGCCACCCGTGTGACACGGCAGAGCATCCTGAGAGCCGCTTCCATAACTTACCGCCTTTATGGGCATGGGGGGGGGACTGGCTATCAGATGACCTGCACTGACATTCCTGCCAGATAGCAGCGTACGGCCGTGAAGTAGGACAGCCACAGGGCTGCCAACTCCTACACATCTGGCGTGGCACTCATACTTTCAGACTCTCACGCTCACACAAGAAATCTCACGGTAAATCAATATTATTCCATTACAAACCTAAAATAAGCTACATCAAAAGCGTTGGGGTAGCCTGCAAACTCTGCAAGGTAATAAAAGACTATTTGCAAGGTATTAAAACCGTTACATATACGTAAATGCACATGTAAATCTCATGCCAGTCAGCGGACTAAAGTTGGCGACCCTGCAGCCAGCTTCATAGGAAGCCGCCCGGTGGCTTAAGTAGCAAATCTAAGCAACGTTTCATAATAACTGTTTGTGTAATGCTTCTCCTGTGGTACACATCATAAAAAGAAATGTCATATTATGTTCTAAAATACGCAGTGAAGGGATTCTGGTACCCGGCAACCCAAAGATTACCGCAGTGAGCAGAAAAAAAAAAAACGGAAGCAGGAGACTGTAACCACGCACACAAACAGGCAGGGTGGCCAAAACGCCACGGATCCTTCCAGAATGGGGGAAAAAGCAGACTGAAAATATAACTATGAAGTAAACACGTCTGACATCAACAACCAGCAAATAAATTAACATCACGGTTCGCTGGCCAAGAAAACGCCTAACAGTGCCAACCACCATCATCGATTCATCTCCAGCAGGTTTCCCGAGTTTTACCCTACTGCACCGGTACCAGTGTTACCACTAAGGAAACAACACTCTGGGGGACCTTCAGTCTGCTGTGCTTCTTCTTGGGAAGTTCAGGAGCTGCATCATGGAGATGATGGAGGGCCGCATGGCCCAACAGCCCTGCCGTCTGACCGTTTCCTCTCTCCAGCCTCATTGGTCACCCCAGCCAAAACCTGCCCTCACATCACACGCCCAGCGGACGGCACACTGAAGCCCCGCCCAGCACGGGGCGAATCGGCGAAGGCACAGGAAAACCAGCAATTAGGCAAGACGGCTGTGCGGGCGCACGTGGGTGTACGTGTCCAGTCAGAGGAACGCTTCGCACAAATGTGACTCATCCAGCACGTCTCTTGGCACTTTAGACCTCAGCGGACAGATGAGCTAGAATGGTTAAGAGCTGGAATGAAAAGCCACCCCACAAGGCTGGAAAAGGCACCCTCTAATAGTAACCCACAAGGTGAATGAGCACTGAAGGCACCATGGAGATCGCACAGCACCCAACACACATAGACACGCAAGCGTGGTCCCACCCTGCCAATAAACACTTCACCGCATTGCTCATTTGGCTAGGCCTTTGTCCCGCCCCTGCCCTCCGACGCCAAATAAATCACTAGGTAACCAGATCATAATAACACGGCGACCTGCCTCACGCGACCCCACCTATTCTCAGGCCCGCCGTCTATCATCCTCCGCCATCCCCTCGCCTGCCATGCCGCGGCGCAATTAGCCGGCTATTTTGAAAAGCGGAACACAGCGACATCGTTTTAGTGCCGCCGCTACCACATTTTGACGGGAACGTTGCGGCTTCCCGGGGAGGAGGGGGAGGCGTCCTCTGCGTTGGACCCCCGCGAAAAAAAAAAACCACACTCGTTTATGGGAGGAAGTAAACGAAAACACAGTGGCTTTAAAGTGGCTCAGCGGCACTAAGAGTCAGACGAGTCCCAATGAGGGCAGGGAATGGATGTTAGGCACGGCTTTCAGACGAGCTCGTCACCCTCCACATTCACACGCCGACGGCTTTAAGCGACGGCACTCAAGCGGCTGATGGAAAAGTGGAAAGTGGCCCTCATTTTTTTTCCTTTTGTGACTTTATGGGCGAGATGAATCTTCCACGGTGAAGACAGAGACCGCATAACTATGGGGACATAATGAGGGATTTTTACCATTTATGTCAAATGGGGGGCTCAAATTCTGAAAATGGGTCCAAAAAAAGGCAGCGGGGAATGACTGCCGCTTTTTAACATTTGACTAAAAGCGAGAAGAAAAAGGGATGTTTAAGACGACGGCGCGCCTGCTCACGCACAGACGACCATACGGGGGGGGGAGGAGGGGGGGTGTGGCTGTTCTGGCTGTCTCAGCAGCCCCCCCCAATTCTGTGCCGCCCGGACTCGCCGCGCCGTGTAAACACCTCCGTGTCAGCTGCCGGGAGCTGTAATGAGATTTTTCTACCTGGGAGGAGGCATCAGCTTTCACTCTGTGGACAGATCGATGAAACCACAAGCAAATAAAGGATTATAAAGGGGGGGCTGTAATCACCCCCACTTTCCCCGGCACCCACCTGAACAATAAATCAATTGCTGATTAAATCACTGAATACATAATCACATGCTCATTCTCCACCACTTGCAGTTTCTGAAGCCAGTCAGTTCATGCCAGGGCAGATGCCACTTTCGGAGGAGTCGGGGGTTAGGGGGTCGTTCTTGCTTCCGAACCCAGCCAGATGACCACACTCCTGACGATTCAGCTCTGCACTGACCAACAACGACCCCCACGTCAGCTCCATCTCCTTAGGCCACAAGTTCCCGCACCCATGAATGTGTGTGAATGAGTGGCTGATATCATCAAATCAATGGAGAGACTCAGAGTGGCATAGCCTGATAGAAATCCCGAAATCCACACGTTCGACCCACGACCCAAAAGACAGACAC
Organism: Pollimyrus isidori; assembly: GCA_019775955.2. NCBI lineage: Eukaryota > Metazoa > Chordata > Actinopteri > Osteoglossiformes > Mormyridae > Pollimyrus > Pollimyrus isidori. The sequence goes on from JABFDZ020000107.1 coordinate 457,750, forward strand.
CAATTTCTTGACAAGCTGACGTCTGTGATTGAAATCGAGACGGGAGATTCCTCCGCCCTCACCCTACTGGGTTCCTGGCGGTGCCCAGCCGAGCCGTAAGCGGTCGGCTTTAAAGTGAGGTGTTGTCGACAAGTTATCGATTAACGTTCGCGCGCAGCACGCTCTGTAATGCGATGGCAGGGGCAGATGTATGATGGGTAATCGAGGGATTGACGTGCACGGTGTGGGACTATTTACCATTCATCAAGGCGGCCTAGCAGGAAGGATGTAATAAGGTCTCCTCGACAGGCCCCAGAAGTGCTGCGTGTGAGATCACGTAAGACGAGGAGATTAATTACCGAGGACAGATAATAATGGGGGGGGGCACCCAAGCACTCGGGGGTCACAGGTTCCAGTGTGTGGGGTTGCGGGTTGGATTCTGCCATTCTGCAATGGCCTGACGAAGAGCAGGTCAGGCACGAAACGTCTTGAACCACTCACATCGCATGCGTCTGTAAACAAGCGATATCCGAACTGAAGAGGAGGAGGGCAGTCCAGCCTGCGGCATTCCTGTCTCTCGACGGTTCTTGGGAGTTTCCCAGGATCCTCGACCTGTTACAGTCCATTCCAGTACCTATCGGCAGGGTGTTCTGACACAGCTCAGACATGCTGTAGAATGGTTTTAGATACAGCCTCCCACTTGGACTCCCTGAAATTCATCTGACCATCAAACGGCATCCTGTGAATGCTTCTCTTCTGAAATCTCTGCTGTTGGCAGTAATACTGATGAAAACGGTGCGGTGGCTGCTGTTTGATTAATAGCTGTCGTTATTAGATAGTCATTCATTATTAATACTTTCATCTTTTGTTAATACTAGCTCACCTTACAGTCACATTAGGACTTTCCGAGTCTTAAACCTGTTTACAAAGCGAGGTTTTGTTGGAAGAGACAGTTCTCAAGGGCACCGCTCAAGGCCCGGAAGTTTCTCTCATCGCTGATTCCAGAAACCATCAAGCGTGTTAACAAAAGTTTACAAAACAGCATTTTCTTCTTAAGGGGCACCACGGGACTTGTCCTTAAAATGTGCAAACGGCAGGCATGTCAACATCAAGAGTCTGTCAGCCTCGGTATCACTCAAGCTCCCCAGAGTCGGAGTCGGGCAGCCGAAGTTGGGGAATCTGCCACCATAATCGGGCCACGCCTCCCAGGAGCGCCTTGCGAAACCGCATACCAGACAAACCCGTCGCTTTCACAGCAGCGGATGCCGTCTGTGGCCTGCGTCCATGGAATGATCAGAGTACAAAATGTGGACTCCACAGGCAGTGAAGACTAGCGCAATAAAGGAATATTCATCTTTGGTGTCGTGGTAATCTGCCCAACGTACAAGGTATTATCGGTAGCTAGGAAAGTAAACAAATAAAGAGCATCCATCTAATACCGACAAGATTAGGAAGCATCTGGGAGAGAAAAAAAAATGAAAAAAAGAAGCCGTGAAAGACTAATAAGCCTTACTCAAATCATTTAGATGAAAGGTGAAATGCGCTTCGGCGATGGGGCTGAAGGTGCCGCCGGTGGGCCTGCGAGCGAGGGAACAATCGCCTCGCTGGAGCGGCACTGCCGCTCATTATCTGCAGCTCGTTCGGGTCCTGAACTCCCACAAAGGGCGCTCTTCAAATCGGAACCCTATCATTCTGGTGCGCTCAGAAAATTCACGGGGGTCATGCGGAGAGATAAGAGCGTGACCACGAGCAGAGAATGTCAAGGACTGCAGGTTATTATCACCGATCAAAAAAGGCTCGGTCGCGGGGGAGAGGGGGGTCAACTTCGTTAGCATGTAAACGCCTCGGCCGGCACTGCACCTCTGACGCCTGAAGTTTTTATTGGGACTTTAACAAGCGGGAGTGTAACGCTGATCCAAGCGACAACGCGACGCGGTCCTGAGCCAGTAACACATCAGCACTGACGGCGCTGTCTGAGACCCAGCGGAATCCCACCCGCGATTCAGAGTCGTTTCTAGGCCTTTCCTCTCAAGTTAGCAAGGTAGTTCTGTCGTGGCCCCGAACCCAGGGCCCCCCTCCTCGTTCCTTACCCAACCTTGGCTGCTTCCTGTGATTGTGGGCCCCCCCCAACACGTGCCACCTGTTTCCTCCAAAAGGAGGGGCTTCCCCTTCTGGCTCCCATGAGGAACATGAGGACCAGGACACTCTGGACTTTTAGTACCTTTGTTACAGGATGGCTGGGGGGCATCTACAGGGGCGGAGCCACTGGTAATCTGTCCCCAGCTGAAAGCTGATTGGCCCCCAGCAGGTCGCATCCCAGGGCCGCTTTTAAGGTTCTATAGACGTCAGTGCAAGAATTTGTCATAGGGGCCCGGCTGACCATTTTGGATCGTCCAAATCTTTAGCTAAACAACTATCAACTCTCCAGTCCAAATCACATTAGGCCTGAATTGCGATCCCCCCCATCCGACAACGACAGCAAATCATGGCTTTAATTTAATATGTGATAGTGATTTGTGAACCTAAAATATTGTTGGCCATGTTCATTTATGTTCATTGAGTCGTCGTCTTGCTTTCTTATGTTTGCGTTCACCTTATTGAAATGGTGGAGTTTGGAGAAACTGTTATTAATTGTAAAATTGTAATTAATAAAGTACATTGTAATAAAATAAAATAAATATAGAATATCATTGGATAAACTATATACTCTATTATTTAGACAAGAATTTAGAATTAAATGAATGGGTAGTCTTAAAGACTAGTTTGAATGCATATTATTCAATGTAATTATATTGAATAAATATATTGAATTCATCATTCTTATCACTGAAAATTCAAATTAGCGATGACATTTTAGCTACTGAAAGTAGGATCAGTAATTTACCAACTGTAACTGTATTCCTAACTAAGACGGTGCCCAGAGTCCACATCTTGATTTCTTGATTTTCAAAATGTAGCATCGGTATTCGTGAAGAAAGTTTCTGTTCTCTTGCACTGTTTGGCGGATTTAATGCGCTGACATAATGCGCTTGCCGTTCTTTCCTGGCATCCTGATTTGTGTTTATACGGTTCACTCATTGCAACGCAATATTTGTTAAATTTTTAAAAAGCAAGTAAACGTAAAAACGTCGTTGACAATAACTGCAAAATGGCCGCCGGATATAATCGGGCGATTTTTCGAGCCGTATTTGACGTTCAATGAGCGTCACGCAGGTCACGCCCACATGCTCGCCCTGTGCGTGGCGTTGTGAGCACTGGGGTTGCAAGTAAGCAGTGGTGGAGTAAGTAAAAATAAGTGATACTGAACGTAAATAAAAACAGTGACTGGCATTGTGATTTCTCCAGTGAAAAATTACCAATAAAAATTGCTGCGCCCAGACAGGGGCCCGTCACTGCTGGGGCCCGCGGTGCATTGCACCACCGCACCTGTGTGTTAAAAGCGGCCTTGTCACATCCCTGTCATTCACTGATTCAAGTTCTCAAGTTTGCTGCCTGTCCTTCCCGGTCTGTTTATAAAATACTGCAAGGCTCTTAGCGCTATTAGCTATTAGCGATTGGTGTAAATCAAATGAGAAAATAAGCTGGTCCGCCAGAAGCACGTTAACCAGAGAAGCAGGGCGAACCCGTTAAATCAAGTGCCATGTAGAGAAATAGGCTTCATTCAAATATTCAGCCTGCAACGCCCCCCCATCCCACACCCCCTCACCCGCAGACTCTCATTTATGTCTCATGCATCATTCAAGCAATTCTGCAGAAGAGCATCAGCTAAATCTACAAACAAACGCAAACAATTGTCGGCTCCTGTGGCTGGCCTCAGATCATCTGTTTAACGTCTGCAGCATAAATTCCCCAAATTCATATACAAAAACCAAGACCTCCAGACACTTTCCGTAAGTGTTTGTACAGCGCTGGGTCACGGGGATAGCATTTGAAGATACCATCCTGACCAGATATCTTCGGGACCGAGGTTGGAAACCTGAGCATGCATTGAGAGCACCGAGCCGGGGACGGAGAGGACGCCCCCCCCCCCCCCAAAGCACAAGGCGATGGCTACCCACTGAGCTGCCTCCCCGCAGCTTGTCGGGGATCCGCTGGACGAAAATAAGAGCTTATATTCCTGAACGCTGTTGCCGGGCAGATGCTGCTGCGAGGCTCGAAGATGCTCGCATCAGCACCGGAGATGGAGTTGGGTACTCAGAGGGGACAGAACAATCCGGATCCTTCTAAGGAAGCCAAAAAATCCGGATCCTTCTGAAGAGGCCCTTTTCCCGCTCTCCTATCGGGGCCTCGTGTGATACTTCAAAGGACCTGCAGCGAGGCTATTAAATTTTGTCATAATAATTAAACCACGTCTCCACTTCAAACCTTCAATGGCGATGGGTCGAACCATCACAAGATCAGCTTCAGATACCCCCGAAATGATCACCTTCATGTCACTACAATCCCCACACACACACACCCTTTTCCAGCCCCCAATTTTTCCCATTCCCCTCTGCTGATTTGATTTCTATTTTGATTTGATTTCCTTTATACCCCCCCCCCCCCATTTTGCCACCCAGCCCCCAGCCCCGGCAGGGAAAGCAGATTCTCTGGGACCCTCTAATTCCTCTCTAGGGTTTCCCTTCATTTGTTCAATTTAACCAAGTGGTAATGACACACTCCAGAGCCGCCCACTCCACCACCCCCACATATTCTTTTTCTTCTTATTGAAGGTTCCGCGTCCCCATTCCAGTCAAACCCATTCAACTGGTCGACATCCTTAAAAACCGGGTGAGACTGTAGGGGAGCGCAGCCCGGCCGATGCGAGGGGCCGGCTAAGGGCGCCGTGGCGGCTCTTCCCGTTACGGGGGTCAATAAGAGGCGCTGCTCGGCCGGCACCATTAAAACAATGATTCCACCAGAGTACCCGCCCCGCCCCCACCACCATCGCCGACACTAATTTCCGTAAGAGGAGGAGATCGGAGAAGGAGGAGCCACAGTGCTCCCCATCAGGGGAAGTGTCGGGTCGCTTGTCAAACAGAACCAATACTGATTAAACCCGAGTTGGGTGGTTAATTTGGGGAGCGATCAACAATAACATCACATTGGCTTCTACAATGGTTGCAAGCTTTAGAAAGAGAAGCACACACACACACACACACACACACTTTCCTGCACATTAAATAAAGCAGTAACAGAAATCTGTAGCTGGCCAAATCACTGCTCCATCCTGCTGGATGAGTAGCTGCTGTAAAGCTGGAGATTCATAGATTGGGGTAACAATGACCCCTGTCATGTGACCCCAGGACGCTCAAATTGAGGGAACACTTACCTGGAGCCACGTTCCCCCGAGTTCCAGCTCACCAGTTATATTGATGTGAATGATGCAGGTGCCCAGCCCATCTGCAGGCTTGGCAAGGCTAGACTTTAAAAATAGACAAATAGCCAATTTGGGAGACGCCTGCATAGATATTCTAATTAATGCATCACAAGGGGGTCACGTGCCAGCTGAGAGCTCCAGCGTCCTCCTCCCGCCTCGGCCATTATGGTAGATAATGGCTCCGAGAGGAAAGCTGGGCACCGGCTCGGTCCATTTAACCACCCAGAGCAGATGGTGCCACGGACCCAGGGCCCAGATCAAACAGGACGACCGGTACGGCTCAGAAAATGACTGGGACGCCTGCAAGAGGAAATCCCACCCCCTCATCTGACTTCTGATAGATCGTCATGCTGGCATAAGTAACTAAACATGGTTTCCCATCTCAAATCAAGTATCAGATAAACATAATCAGTTCAAAATATCCCACCCCCTCAGTTCCGGGATTAATTGGCCCAGGCAACTCAGGCATGACCGCAACCACGCTTACTGCGGGGGGGGGGGGGGGCGGGGGGGGGCGGCGGGGGCGGCGGGGGGGGGGGGGGGGGGGGGGGGGTGTGGGGGCGGGGGGGGGGGGGGGGGGGGGGGGGGGGGGG
>JABFDZ020000107.1:463719-475319 GCA_019775955.2 Pollimyrus isidori
CTGGCATGCCCCCAACCCCGCTTCCTGCGCCCCCCCCCCCCCCCTCCTGTAAACCCCTGACTGATCGCAGATCATTTCAATGCTCTTGAAGAAAAGCCAGCTTGTGTGTGTGTGTTTCCCCATTTCTTCGCAGTGACTCCCTCTCTCTTGACCCATAAACATCCTCATGAAACCCAGGATCAAATCAAAAACACTGCCCCCATCACACTGATCAGAAATTACAGGTCCATTACTGACGAAGGTTATTCCTGGGTTCTGACACAGAGTCCCCTGACACGCACACTAAAAACAGCAGCTATCAGCAGCGGCAGGGATGCAGTACCGTATTAGATTGAAGACAGAAGGATCCCAGGGACTGTGCCATGAACACGACAGGGCGAGGGGAGGGGGGCGGCTGCAGGGGGGTCAGACCAAAGGATTAGTGAAGGAGGAGCAACAGTATAGCTGAAGGCAGCACTGTAACAAAGGCAAAAAGCACATCACAGATTCAAACCGCCGATTAGCTACAGTGTGCAGTCGGGGCCCAGATCCTCATCCAGTCTGGAGCTTGCTAGTTGGGGGGGTTTAAGTTCACACTCACCACTGTGAGCTTTGCCACACGTCCGCCATCCTGCTAGAGCGACAATTATCCCCTACCTTTCTATCAGAGTAAACGAGGCAGTCGGTATTATCTTCCATCTTCAGGACAGACATCCCGAATCCCGAAGGTGATTAATGTGATGAATAAATAATACGACATTCAAAGTCACATGCTGAACAAAGTGGCAGGGGGTCGGAAAGTGGCCACGTTGGCGCCGAAAGGTGGAAGACAGCTGGAAGGGAACGGGACGAGGATCGCGTGAGACCTCGGCGATGGCTCCGGCGGGAATGGCGATGCCAACATCGCACTGCGTTTACGCCTCCGCCAGGAAAACTGAGGTCTGTGCGTGCAGCTTAGCTATATGACCCCGAATGTGCCAGGCGTCCCATCGGAGCGGGACGAGGACATAAAGAAGGGTGCCCCGCCCTCTAGCTGCGGAAAGAAGCTCGTAAAGATGGCCAGGCCCTCTCCAGGCCAACCTTCACGCAGACTCTTCCTCCCTCAGCTCTCTCCGGCTTTTGCCTGCCTTTCCCGAGCCATCAGGACAGAAATAGACCCTGTGGAGGCCACCAGTGCAGCTGTCACATGGCCGTCCGCAAAGCCCCACCCCCCTAACCGGCAACATTCCGCTGTGCCCTCACGCTCAGAATTAGTGAGGCAGACTGGGGCCCAGGCGGTTATTAGGGGCCCCAGAAGCCGTGCACAGATAATAGGATTATTGGCGTTCCAGCAGAGGTCTTGAGGGACCCATTGAGGGGCCCATTGAGGGGCCCATTCCCCGCATTTAGAGACAATGAGCAGGACAGGCTAATGAATTACAATCCCCTTTGTCTGTGGGTGTCAGCCAAGATAATCCTATAGTTCCATTTAAATCAGAGCATGATACAGTCCCATCTTCGGTCAAATAAGCTCATTTGGCGAGAATATAAAACGTGTCCTTCCGGAAATGGCGAGATTAGCAAGCCCCTGTCGGCGAGGGGGAGCATGGACAGGCCGTTCAGGTGGGGGGTGGTCTCCTGAAAGGGCCGACATTCTCGTCCTCTGGAGAAAAGCGGATTTCTGAACTCAGAGAGAGTGTGTGTATGTGCGTGTGGGGCACAGGGCACCCTGACCCAGCATAATGTAATAAAGGCATGTTTATTCACGCGCTGTTCCAATTACTGCCTGTGTCCACAGGTGTGTGGGGGGGGGGGGGTCATGCTGCCCCCCACCGGGAGCCTTTTTCATTGGGATCTCCCGCTCGCCAGATCTGTTGCCAAGCACCAACGTGTGGCTTTGAACAAAAGAATATTACAAATGGAAAAGGGAGCTGCTGCTGGTGGGGGACAGGCTGGGGGGGCACGCAGGCTGGGGGGGGTGCAGACACCGGTCCTGCACGCTCAGCAGGCTCCCAGACCAGGAAGACATAGGGCTTCAGCCAGAGAGACCCCACACGGTTCCTCCAAGGAATGAGGCCGATCAGCTGCCCATAACAGGCTGAGCATTGCTGGAGGAGATGGCCCAGGGTTGCCCGGGTGAGAAGGTGGGGCGCAGAGCTTAGGAGACTAAGAGATCCAGAGAGTAAAGAACCAAAAGAAAGGTCTGAAGGAAAACGACCTATAGGGGAAAGATTCGAGGAGGAAATCTCTGGAGAGCAATGATCTAGAGAAGGCTCTGGAGAGGAAAGGAACCAAGAAGATGATATCCAGAACAAAGGAATCCAGAGAGAACAGAGAACCAGAGAGGAATGGGACCCAGGGAAGAAACATACAAGGGGCCCAGAAGAGAGATCTGGAAAAGGAAGATCCAGAAACGGAACGTTGATTTAGCCTTAGGCAAGAAACCAGGTTTCCTTCAATAACAATATCGGGCTGCGTACGCTGATGATGACGAGCCGGGCGTGAGGAACTTCACGCATAAACAGCTGTGTTTAAGATTAAGCGGGGCCTGTTCCAGGCACAGCTGAGCGAACAGCAGGCTGTGGGCGATGGCGGCCCGGCCGACGCTCCGCCGGAGACCTTCAGAGAGACACGCGGCGAAGGCTTCCGGGGACGCCAGAGTCGTTACTGAAACATCTCCCCTCTCGTGGCACGAAGGCGTGACGGTTACATGGGACGAGCCCACATGCGGCACCGGCGACCCAAAGCCCGGCTCCGCGTGCGAGGAGGGGCCACCCACAGAGGCAGCACTAACAGCTCACAGGCACAGTGGTACGACTTCAAAGCACCATAGCCCCCGCCATCCCCCACCACAACAGCTCTGCGGATCCAACGCAATGGGGTTTTTTTTTTTTTTTTTTTTTGCGGTCTTACCGACCAGAACACGTTGGTTCACATCGCCACGAGGGAAACACGGGCCCGGTCAGAGTCATTAGCGCATGGGGACGGAGCTGCGGACATGGGTCAGAGGTCAACGGCGACGAGACGGGAATCGGCGGGTAAGAGCGGCGGCCGTGTGCCACAGCCTATAATCACAGCAGCACTGGTCCCTGCCCCTAAATGGATTTAAGTGTCACACTGGGAATTACATAATACCGCGACAGCTTATTCAGGGGGCTGAAAGGATCTCTTCGTTCAGATTTAAGGGGCCACACGGCCATTTAAACGGAGAGGGGGGGATCTCACTCTCCACAGGGCCACATATAGGATCTGTTAATCCCACCAGGTGACACTTCCTACGGTCTGACGACTGCGGCATGAGTCCCACCCCCCCACACACTAATAATGCCACTTAAACTCGTTCCCTTTCCTGCAAAGTAATACTTGTCAGCTCGGTGTTTGACAAGCGATTATTAAGGAGATGTGAATGTCTGCACGCTTCCCACTTGGCTCGCCTTCAGTCAATCAATTACAGCACCCTCCCCAGGCATGAATTCATAAACGTCTGCACTTATCTGTCACCAGGGTCTCTGTTCCCTTCCTGCTAACGACTCATTTCATATCTGCAAAGAGCTCCCGTTCCCCCCCCCCCCCTCCCCCACGTCAGAAGGGGGAACAAACTTCACGTTCACGGTGGACTCCCAGTACCAAACCAGTTCATTTAAAATCCTGAGCTTTCCGTTACATTCCCACGTGTCCTCATACTGCCGTTGGCTGCCTTTAACATCCTAACCTGGAACCAGGGGATTTTTTTTTCCTCAAAATCTCAAATATATGTAATGCGAAGCCCTGTGACGGCATCTGTAACCAGATTAAAGCATCTGGAACAGACAAACACATACAGGATAAAAACGACATCATGGACAAATAGGTGATCTGAATCGTACATGCAATACGGTGGGGGAAGAAGCCTACAAACACACAGAATGAAGCAAAATAAAAATCAATCACATCTCACCCCCCCAGGAGTACTGGGACAGGTTTGCTGCAGGCGCACCTTTTGCCGTTTCAGTTTCTTCCCCCGCTTGGAACCCTGACCCAGTGACTCACGGTGAGGTAGCATGTCATGTAAACAGGCTACGCACATCCTCTTCTACACGCATATTAAACTCCCACTGACTCCCATCTAAGATGTCAGTGTACCGACCGAGATGAGCCAGTTCGTTATCAGGGTGAGCAGCACAGTTCTTCCCCAGTATCCAGGACTATAAATCCCACGCCCAGAGGAGGTAGCGACCCTAACCCGAACCCTGAGAGACGCGCCTAACTAATAAATAAAGGGAGTAAAATGGTGAGGCTTTGGTGTGCCACCTGGCAGCTTTTCCGGTCCAATAGGTTTTCCCTGCCCGTGCTGTGGCATGGCTTTCCCAGGAATGCCCGGCATCCATAACAGCACCACATGGTCCGGGAGAAGTGTTCACAACTAATTGTCTCCAGCGTGGAGAAGAAACACCGGCATGCGCAGCACCGTCCGTCCCCCCCCCCCCAGGGAGAAAACACCAGCGCATTTCCATGCAAATATGGGTCTTTAGGCTGATGTGCTCCCCCCTGAGGCCACTGCCGCGTCGGCGGGAGGAATTTGTAGGTCAGAGACGGTTGTCAAGCCGCGCGCTGACCTTTGCGGCTCTCCTTGTGTACCAACATAAATCAATTTCTGGCGAAACGTAAACACCGCCCCCCCCCCCACTCCCCCGACAGGTAATTTCTCCTCAACAAGCAGCATGCACATTGAACTCTCCTGTGCAGCTCGTCTGAAATTAGCAGCGTCTGCCTAATTAATTCTACTTCTGTCAGCGGGGCCGAGCGTGATCTCCCCATGCGTGATTAGCCATCAGATTTAAAAGGAAAACAATATCCATTAGTCTACAGCATTACCTTTGTTATGCGAAAAAAGTGTTTTCCATTAATCTAATTCCTCAGGCACTGTCCGGAGCATGGCAGTGATATCTCTTTATTCTGGACCAAATGCAAAGCAATCAACGCAACGTCAGGCCACTGTATTGTAAAGTGAATAGAAAATGCAGGGAAAACAATTTAATGGATCTCGGTACACGAGTAATGGAAAGAATTCTTTAATTAAAGTGGACTTTAGAGGTACTTCATGAAGCAATTCAGTCAGAGCTTCCATCTCTGAAAATGCCGATACTAAATCATACATGCAAAAGCACATGCAGACACCACTACACACGACTGCATTCATATCTTTGTGGGGACTCTCCATTTATTTCTATGGGAAACACTAATCCCAACAACCACAACAACCTTAACCAGCCCTAACCTTAACCATAAGTAACCAAACAAAATACAAGGCTTTTGGCATTTTTAGTTTTTGAAATTGCGTTTCCCCTTGTGGGGACCAAAAACTACAATGCCAAAATAACAGGTTTTTAATCACATTGTGGGAACATTTGGTCCCCATAATGTCATATATATATGATCCACACACACACATTCTCAAGTACCAGCATGCAATCCGGCTGTCCTCATAAGGTCACATGCCCGAGGAAATGGTGTCATTGTGCCACACTGTAGTATTTATCGCATAAAAATATGGTATAGGATCGGCAGACTGAGTCACGTGTTCCTCACAAGCGGTACGGGATGCATTCTAGCAGTGCGGCGGTCACAAGGCCCTGAACGGGGCCCATCTAAAGGCCCCTGCATATGCGGCAACATTACACACTATTATAAAGCCGCTTGACCTGTTGGTTATGAAAAGCAGTGTTCGCTTTCACGTCGAGTGCGATTCAAATGAATTAAATTACACTGCTGTGAAATTGCCCTTTCTATTGAATCAGGTACAACAATAAGACAAATATTGGTTTTCACAAGCCGATGGCTGACTGCATACAATATTCTGTGCATCGTCCCCAAGGCCAAACTCATTACTTTGCAGTAGCGGCAGAGCCTGACTTCAGCACACTGTACTATTACAAACCTTCGCATTTTCTCAGCTATCCTCACTCTTGCGGCTCCTACAGCCAGACTCAAGGTGCCCAAGCAGAGGAATAAGCCACATAGACGTAAAAAACACAGGGCACTACAAGTCACGTGCTTCCTTTTGGTGAACAAGAGGTTCTTCTGCATCTTTGAGGTTCCCTCTTCCCTGCGCCGGTCCGTGTTAAGAAAGTAAGAGGGAGAGAGAACCGACCAATGAGACGGCTAAAAATGATAAAGGAACCAACCTGAAGGCATCCAGGGGTCGGGTGACGGCCGCTCTTTGGTGTTGGCCTGCTCCCAGTCGAAGTCGTCATCTTTGCTTTGGCTATATCCACACGTGGTATAAGGCTTCTCAAAGTCACAGTCACCTGTGGGCAAAGCGGAGAGAGCATTGCTGAACAGTCACTGAACTCAGGGAGACTCCAGTTAACGGCGGTTTGGTAGCGGCAGCATGAAGGGTATCTGCAAAACGCGAGTGTGGCGGAACGTGGGAGAGGCCGCACGCCACTTTTACTGCACTCACCGGCAATCGGTCCATACGGTGACAAGTGCAGCTGTCAGAAACAACTTAACTGTCGAGTTTTGAATGAGCACATAAGCCAGAAATGGGCAGGACTACGCCATCAGAGTTCCCCCAGTCATGGGGCAGATGTGGCCTCTCTCATCAGCCACGGGAGTAACTTCATTATTAAGGTCTGTGATGGGTGCAGATGGGCGCGTGCAGCAGGAGTCGTCCACTCACTGTGCATGCGCCATCAGTCAGTCAAGCTGAGCAGAAACACACCCCATCGCACCAAAATATCCAGAACTCAATACAGGGTTGGTGAGTAATGGGTTAGGTCGTTGTGCCTACAATCAGAAGGTTTTTCTCCCAGGCTTGGCGGCAGAATCGCAATCGCCATCAGGCCCTTAAGCAAGGCCTTAGAATCCTTCTAAATGCACCAGAGGGGTCAGATATACAGCTGAACCAGCACTCGGACTCTCACTTCACTCTCACGAAGGAGAGGAAGACGGTAAAACAAATGAATTCCAATATACCAGTAGTCGTACAAATGGCAAATAAAGGTACAGATGTCATTATTATGAAATGCAGTAATGCATGGTATCTATTGTTCTAAGTAAGCTAGTACACAAAGGCCACGGGGAATGATGAAGCGCCATGGCAACCACTCGCGGGCCACCTTCCATCTGAGTCGATATCAATGCATTGATCACATATAAAAATTCATCCTTTATATTCCAGCATAGTCAGGAAACCTCTTCGTCAAAGCTCCCATGGGGGGAATTCTCCTCCAGCAACTGGACGCTATGCGATTCCCTCAAAAAAGCAGAGCAGAATGTATTTAGATATGCCACAAACGGTTTGTCACCTTGTCAGGGCCCATGCGTGTGGGGGCTATGTAATTTGCGCAGTTATTTTTGCACGCCAAAACAAATCTGTCATCACCTATATGCTGGCAACGACGCTGTGACACAAAGGCTCTGAGCCACGTCCCTTTATTTTCACTGAAGCGTCAGTCATTCGCGCGATGACGTTCTGAATTAAAGGGCCGTTTCAAGCAGCTACGAAACTCTGGTCGATTTGGCTTCCCAGACAGAAAAATAAAGCTAATTAATATAGCTAATTAAGATCAGGCTAGTGATCCATTTCTCTTCTGGACAAGCATTAATGACACGAGTCTGTTGTGTGGAATGATAATGACTGTTTACGTTTCATTCATTGTTCACATCATGCCGTGAAGATTGTATCAGTTTTATTACCAACGCAGTTGTGAAGAAAGACTCTACTTGTATTTCACCCAGTTGGTGTTTTGCGTAGGTCTACATCAGTGGACTCAGACAATTTGTGATGATGTCAGTGGTGCAGCCATGTGGACAGTTTGCCCAATACGGTTAACAGATTCATTTTTGTGAAATATCACTAATAATGATAATTGCGATAACCAGCTAACTTCTGAGCCATGTTCGATTGTGCTGATTTGCACAATGACGTTATTCTCAGTGGATAAAAAAAGCTTAAACTGTGGGCCACATTTAATAATGAATTCAAAACACTTAGTGGGACATAATCAACTCCATTATTTTAGTAGTTGTGTGTTTAGCGTCGGTGCTGCTAACTTTGAATACCGATTATGTCTAAATATCGGTAAAGACTAACACGTCGGACCAATGAAAACGTCTTGATTTTTAACAAACGTTGGCCATTGCATATATGTCAGCCAATATACTGGGTATCTCTAGTCCTCTCTCATACAGCATCCAGGGCATTCCTGATGGAATTCACACAAAGCTCCAGCTACTTATTTTACCTCAAATTAACAAACCCAGCAGCGGCAGAAGTAACCCGGTTAAATCGATTGGAGTCCAGCGAGGCCGATGGATGGCCTTGTTTCTCTATTTGGCTGGATCCTACTGCCAGGGGCCCACCAGCCGTGGTCCATGGGCCCCCCAGTGCAATGGGATAAAGAGACCTGTCCCCCCACCCCCCCTCCAAAATCAATAGCAGGCGTGTGGTTTGTTCTGAGTCAGCAGGATGGCTGGGACCTGCCAATGCGGTGTACACGTTATTTATTATAAAAGGGGGCTCACTGCTGCCCTAATCCTGCCCCGATAGCATCGATACGCACAAACCTGCGGGCTTAACCATCTTAGCGATATCAGTAATGATGCGGAATCCTGTGGAGGGGAGGGGGGGTTAAAAAGAGAGAGATCTTTTCCAGCTCAACGAGCTGTCCTTCCTCACTAATTGGAAACGCTTGTTAGTTTTATTTAAATAATTACCCAGGAAGAAGTGACAGGTCTAAATCCCCTGTGGAGGCGCCCTCCATCACAGGCATCTCACGCCACCAATCACAAAACACCCAGCACACCACTCTGGGGTTACAATTCCCACGCTGTACACATTTCCATCATTCATCCGGCTACGTCGTGGATCCCCCTCTCCTCTGGCTTCCATATCCCACATCGTTAAGTGGATAGCCAGGGTCACAGCTGTACTTAAAATTTTGTTATTTCTTTCCACTCTTGTTTTACCACCTTTCTTCGCAGAACAGACCAAAAGTTAACATTCAATTAGCCAATTGCACGAGTCCACACAATGCCGGACTTGTAAAACTAACTTTGATTGGACTACAAAGAAAAGGCCTTTCCTCGTGCTGACACTGGACCATGTGACAGTATTATACTCAAGCTTAGCAGCACGTCAATAAATCTCTGGGGTTGAGAGTGCCGAAGGAACCCTGGGCAACCTCCCAGCAGGATGGGGGTGGTATACGTGGAAAAAAAAAATCAATAATGCATGTGTTGACAAACACATTGAAAAAACATATTCTTTAAATTTTAGGTGGAGGGCTGCTTTTTTCAGTGGAAAGAGCTCATGGGAGTTTTACTTACACAGAAACATTCTGAGGTAGAAGGGAAAATTATTGGTTCAGAGAGATAACCAATCAGATTGTAGCAACTAGAAGAGGCAAGACTAACCAAATCAGATATCTGGGTCTTGACTCTTCTAGTTGCTTGAACCCACCTCCTCTACAATCTGATTAGTTATCACTCTGAACCAATCATTTCTTCTGTCCTCAGGACATTTTTGAATAAGTAAAATTCGACAAGCAAACAGCAGATGGACACCATCGAAAAGCAACTCTGTGAAGGATGCCTTCAATGCCAATGTCTGGTAAGCGGTAAATTTAAGTAGTGCGGACAGTGACTTTAATAGACACCCTAATAAAACACTGAAAAGCACTTCAGCTTTTTTCGCTCTGTTCAAGGATGGGCTTGGGGGGTGGGGGAGTATCCAGGCCACCACCACCCCCCATCTTCACAATCGATACACCTGTCATGTCAGCGGTTACCTTTTCCTGCAAAACAAACACAGAGCCAAAGCCCAGCAAAGGAATATGTGTTATTTACAATTTCAGGCGATTCCTCCATGAAGACTTAAGATAATCATCTGGCATGCAGAGCATTTAAAAGAGATCCATCAGTTTTTAATGCATTGAACCAGCAGCCTGAATCATGCCTCTCCCTAAATTATGAAAGCAATTTCGGCTAAAGTCAGGCGTTCCTTTTTAAAAGCTTTCTCCATTGTGCTCTTGCGCTGAAGAAAAATAAATAAATAGTGCTAGTTGGATTTGCAGACCTGCGGCAGTAAGCCCTAAGATGACCATTAAATACTTTATCTAGATATTCTTTCCAGAACAGAGCTGTAATCATGCTTCCTTAAAGATGTCCTGCAAAAAGCAGAGCAGTAACCATATTGCCTTATAGTCTCTGCAGAAGAGTAATCGTGACATTCTACCTATTCCGTACAGTGCAGTAATCATGTCAGCTTCTAGATATTCTACGCAGAGTAGAGCAGTAGTCATGCGTCTCCTTCCATATATTTTGACAAAACTAGAGTACCGCTTTAAGCATGCAAAGTGCGATTGTTCAGGCTGTCCTCCTCCACAGCCATCACGCCACACAGTCACAACGCTACTGAAGACAATAAAATATCTGAAGTAGGAAGCGATAGCTCTTAGGATGTGTCTGAATCGCATACTTACACAGCAGGTACTGAATATGTTTACAGGCCGACTACTCGACCTTTAACGTAATATGAACCACACACACAGACGCGCGCACACACACACACACACAAGAAATATGCACGGACATATTGCAGTCACCATAGCCAGTGCCGGATTGATAGTTAGGGACGCGCACTTGTAATTGAAAGATTGTAGGTTCAAATCCCTGACCAACAAGGTACCACCCCCAAGCACTGCTCCCCAGGTGCTGAATTAGCTGCCCTCTGGTTTGTCACATACGGGTTAAACGCAGAGAACACATTTCGTTGTTGTGCACTGTGTGCTATGATGTGTCAAGAATTAATCACTTAATTCTAAATTCTCCAAAATTAACTGACCCAGACATTGACCAATGTTGAAACTTGACCCCCGTAAAACTACCAATGAAAACATGTGTTGCACATGTGTTGTCGGAATTTCGCAGAATGTAGGTACCGTTTGCCCGCCATCTCATCCATACTACTTTCATCGCATACATATTTCACCTACTACACAGCAAACAAGTATGCAATTGTACACATACCCTTTCATTAACCAGACCAATAAAAACATTATCAGCACCTCAAGATGATCTCATTCTTTTCCAATGACCATCCCACGTCAACCCAGGTCTGCTAGGGTTATGGATATCAGGGCAGGATTAGGATTAAAAATCTGCCCCGGACTTTAGGAACCTTAAAAAACCCACTATGCCAGATGGCCAGTCCTGGCCTGGCTACGATTAAGTTTACCACTAAAATATGGATAAGGATGGGATTAGGATTGGCATTAGGGTTAGGGTCAGGGACAAGTTAAGCATTAAAGCCATAGGTGATGACAGGTTCAATCGCCCTTACGGTAGCATTATAGTAATGCTAGTATTGGCATTATGGTACAGTTAGGGTTATGGTAGACATGGGGTTAGGGCTAGTGTTGTGAAAGGGTTAGGGTTGGCGTTACAGTAGAGTTAGTGTTGATGTTATAGACGGGTTAGGGTTTACGACATGGTTGGCCTTACAGTAGAGTTAGTGTTGGTGTAGGGGTGGGCAATATAAACGATATACGATAGAAACAATATAAATTTGGCCAACGATAAAGATTTTGACTATATCGCGATATCGCGATAGCGCATGTTGATGATGTCATCAAGCTGCGCCTGTTTTGGGCGAAATG
>JABFDZ020000107.1:475419-490116 GCA_019775955.2 Pollimyrus isidori
ATCGTGATATATATCGTTATCGCACATGCTACAAATTATATCGCGATATAAATTTTAGGCCATATCGCCCAGCCCTATGTTGGTGTTATGGAAAGGTTAGGGTGAGTATTACGGCCGAGTTAAGAATATGGTAGAGCTAGAGATGGTGTCACGGTAGATTTAGGATTATGGTACAGTTAAGGCTGGTGTCACGATAAGCTTAGGGTTGGCTTTACAATTATCTTTAGGATTCTTCATCTGCAGGCCCAGCATGTACAACACAAACCAACAGGGCAAAGAGGCCTCCTCTCTGGAGAGAGGTTCCCAGAACTGCCTCTCAGTCCCAGAAACTGGCTTCCTCTGCAGCATCAGCCCGCTTCCTCCCACAAACAGAACAGCTGGTCGGCTCAGAGCGCAGCCGCATCGGCTGAACGCCCATCCTGTTTGTCCTTGAAATCTGACGGCCTTCCCCACAGGCCGCGTCTGCAGAGACGCTGGGCCCCCGGCCCCCGCCTGCCATGGGCCACCCCGCACACAACCCCACCCCCCCGCACACCCCCGGCTTGTGTCCCCAACCTGTCCCCCCACGGCCGGGGGGGGGGGGGTGCCTGGAACTTACAGCCACGCCATTCCTGTCCAATACGCCTGGACTGCAGCGCTCGTCCTAACGAACATCACGATTTCCCACAACCCCACAGACAGACCACAGAGCACCCCCCCCCCCCCCTCCACCACCTCCACAACATAAATCCCACCTCCAAAGCCATTCGTGGCTGGGAGACCAGAGTCTGCCAAGCCCCTCTCAGCAACGCCCCCTTGTCCACTGCCTGTGTTGGGGGGATGGGGGGGGGGGCTTTGAACTTCAGGAAAGGATTTAAACAGTCGATCTCAATATCATTATCCGCCGCAACGTGCCGCGGGCTCCCATCGATCGGGGGCGATGAAGAAGTCGAGAGAGAGATTCCCATGGATAACGTGGTCGGGCCAATGAAGGAAAAAGGAGAACAGGAGACCCGTGGGATGCAGGGATTGCATCTTTCTGCTCTGGCATATTCATACCATTCAATTATTAACTGGGCAATCCCAAGGCCTTCCGTGGCCAGGCCCGCAACCCGGAATATTTACTCCGGAAGGCGCCGGAAAGTCCGGCGGGGGGGTGCTTTTTCCTCTGCAGCAAGGACACTGGGACCTCCTCCAGGTCTTCTGCATCCTCAGCGTGTCTGTGCCACACAACCCCGCCGGCATGACGAAGCGAAGCCTTTGAGGAACTTCAGTAAAATCTGAGCTTTGGCCAGTCCTGTATTTGCAGTTAAAACCAGTGTAATAAACGGGTAACAGTGCAGTAAACTGCACCGTAAAAACTTCCTTCCTCAAAACGGAGCACATAAGCGTTATGACTGAGTGGTCTTTATAATAGCAATAAACACAAGATTTATTTTATTCACTCATTTCCCTATACGAATTTAATTTAAGCGATGGATCAGAAGGACTGCACATCCGCAACATGTGTGGTCCTTCACACGCTGATTGTCCTCCATCTACTTTTTGTGATAGGACTATATATGAAAATCCTTCGTCAAAAGTTTTGCCAGCCACTGGCTATATTGAAGGAGGAGAGACCTACATCAGAACCATTTATTTAACCAGAAACCTTCTTGTGTTACAGCCACACTGCACTACAAATGCAGAACTTTACAGTGTGCAAATGTTCCCAGCCCCTGCAGTTAAACTGCGTGCGCTACTTTAAATGTACTAGGATGGGGTGTTGAATCGACATAAAATAGAGGCCAACTTGCCGAAACCCACTATTTCACAGCCCAAAAGTATCCACAGACCACTAACAGCCACTTTGTTGACATTTGAGTCGTAACACCGAGTCGTAACATTAACATTTAACAATTCAAGGGTTGGCCAATTCTGTCAATAAAGGGGAACCCCAAAATGCATTAGGATGATAAATGTGTGGTACAGTCGGCGTGGGAGCAATGAGCCACAGAGCAGATGTAATTAATCAGTCTCACGTTGCAATGCAAATATGATGACACACTTAAAAGTTAAACGTCAGCGTTTTCCATACTGGGGGGAGACGACGCATTCAATCCCAACAAGGACGCCAAGCATGCCTTTTGGAAATTGTATGGGTGCAGGAAGAGGTCCTTTAAGGATCTGAACTGGGATGCATGACAAACCCAAAGAATAGAAGTGAGAAATATCTAAGACTCTCGGGAAGCTACGTTTATCATTCACAATTATCAAACACTTTTATCTAATGTATCGTACAAATAAGAGAGCAGAGTCAGCCAGTACCTAAAGCAAATGGGGACTAAGGGTCTTGCTCAAGGCCCAAAGAGGAAATCAGTCTGCTGACCACGAGATTTGAACCAATGACATTCTGTAACCCACAGCCCCCTCAAGAACAAGGCCCTCACCACTGACGGCATTGCTGAACAAATCTACCCTGGTTAATTCACAGGTCAACACAAAATGAAAACTTCCCATGCTTAATCCTGGGCGGTCTTTAAAACATGAGGATATAGCCCCAGTGTTCCTGTGTTCTTAAGTTGGGGTCGAAATATGGTGGACAGGGGTGAGAGGGCAGCTGGATGGAAATGCGACTCATCCTCAGGCCACCCCAAGACGACCCCTGAAGATGGTCCACAAGCCTGTCCACCATGTACCACCCCGACAAAATAGGATGGAGTGAAACAAGGAACGCACCAATCGTCTGCATGCTAAAAACAGCGGGACTGTCCCAAACTCACACAACATCTGAGCAGCATCAGAGTCACACCTACAAACCCCTCCCGCCCCTGCCCCCGCCCCAGGGCCATCTGACCATGATGGATGGTCACCTGGTCTAGATCCCTGCACGGGCCACTTAGAGTACATCCAGTCAATGATTGTGCTCAGTCCATCTCCATTGTGATAAAGTGACACCACGCGATTAGGACCAGTCTCCCTGGCAGATTCCCATGGAATCATTGCGAGCTCAGTGACGATCAGCCCGTCACCAGGGGGCGCCATCATGGTACAGTGAAGGAGCATTTCTTTAATAGTTATACAACTGTTCGTTCTGGCTGTATATCGGAGGGAGACAGAGGGCGGATGTATTAATGGTTACAACCCTCCTGACCTGCGGACCGCAAGTAAGCTTGAGGGCACCTTTGTAAACCATATTACAGCAGTATTTCCCTGCCCCCTAAATATGGTTTGGTGCCCCCCCCCACCTCAGCAGGGGACCGTGTGCACATCCAGATTTCAGCATCTACACCCAGACTCAATGCAACACTAAAGCAGACCGTGACAATGGAGAAAGGCACTTGGTGATGAGACAGCGTGTCTGGGCATGAAATCCCTGCCATCTCCCAGACATGACCCCCCCGCCAAGTGCATCAGGATCCAGAGAGGAAAGAAAGCAGAGATTCATTCTGACACGTGTACTTATGTGAGAAAAGTGATCGTGACAGAAGGGAGCAGGACGCCATTGCACTCAATTTTCCATTTTCCTCTGAGTCTCATCAGATCGTCATGACAACACCCTGCTACGCCCTTTTAAACCCATGGTGGAACCCTGATGGGGTGGCAATTTGGGTATGGTGGGGGCACACCAGTGTCAAGGGTAAAAAGTGTCGACTGGAAGGGGGTTAAATCTAGCTTAGTTTATGTCTGTTATAAGTAGGTAACTAATCTGGTTCAGTGGCCACGCCCAGCCCACGTGTAGCCAAGCCCAGCCCAGCTGTAGCCACACCCCCTTTTAAAAGCGCCAGCGCAGGGTGTTACGGTGCCAACTCCTCACCCTCCTAACCGGGTCTCCCCAAACCGAGGACCTCCACAGCTGGATACGGACGTGTGATTGGGCGAGATGTTCTGCAGGCCTGATTCACACACGCCAGGAAGGTCTGATGGACAGAGCCATGCTCCACTGGTCTCATCCACAATTAAACCGCAGACAGAGAAGGTAAAATCACTCCAAGATAGCAGGAGTATAGAGTGTCATCTGCACCCGCATAAATGACTGCTCAGCGCGAGAATTCTACCAAGGAGAATAAATCATTCAAAGGAGCATGATCTCGGGCTGTTCTTCCAGCCTGATTACCATTTCATTTCTCAAAAGACACCTCCAATCAGGATGCTCCCACACTGAAGTTATGACCTCACCCTCTCTCACACTAAAAAAAGGGGGGTGGATTTAAGTTTGACACCGAAATTGCTTTGTCTGTTTATTCCCGGGGTTCTAGAATGAGCAGAAATCCGAGCACGAAGGCGCGATTACCGTCGGAAATCCTCACAGGAAGGAAACACAGTGTTTGGTCAGGCGTGCTTCACAGAGAACGCGCAACAGGGACCGATAATGTATTATATGCAACCGATACATGTCTCAGTAACACAAACATGAAAGCAGATAGTAGGGAACTATTTGGGGGGGGGATCCCAAACATGACACTCTCACACGCTGGAGGGTGATGGCGGAGGGGCACTTACAATGTATCAGTGGAGCTTTTATGCTCTTCTAGTCTCCGTGCTCCCATTCCCCAAGACCCATGCGCAGATCCTCGGGGTCCACGAGGCCCCAGGCTTTGTTCTCCAGGAGACTTACAGCTTCAAAGAGAAATTAGTCCTCCTAATAGCTAGACGTCAGGCCTACATTTTCAGCTGCTTTGGTTGCCTGAGTTCAATATAAGTCTCCCCAATACAAAAAAAACAGACAATTTAAGTATGTTATTTAAAGGAGAGACTATGCCACACTCTTTGCTTATGAAAGAATCATGGATTTTGCTGTAACAGGCTAATGTCCTAGTTATATTATGGGAATGAAGGATTGAGAGGCTAACATGCTAACGAAAACCCCAAGCAGCAAGAACACTGTCATAGTAATGACAGGTGAACAAACCTAAATGCGGAAAAAGCAACGTGTGGTTCAGCTAAGCCTGTGTGCCTGCGGTGGGAAGGTCGCTGACTGGAGCCCGGCCTCGGCAGAACGCTCACATCGGTAGGTCCATGGGCACCGCTGCAGACGGCTGCCCGTCGCTGCCAAGCTTGCTCTCACCTATACGCGTGTATGTGTCGTGGAGAGCAAGATGGGAGAGACGAAAACAGATCAATTAGATCAATTAAGCATAATTATTAAAATAAACACCACAGAGGTGGTCTGTGATTCACTAGGAGGCAGCGGCTCTAAGGAGGGAACCTGAGAAATTATTTATCCCAGGTCTAGTCCAGGGGAATCCCGGACCCTCCAGCCCTTTCAAACTGACCCTCATCCCCCAAATCCTCTTGCAACAGCTCCGCACAGACCTGCTTATGCAGGGAAGAGGGCCGGGAAGGTAGGGCATTTTGCCATTTTTAATGCTCTGAAACCAGCAGGGAGCAAAGGCAGATCGCCGGGCCGAAGAGCGGCGGCCAAGATAGGGCAGCCTGCTTCCTAATGAGGGGGCAGGCAGGGGCTCTCTGCACACCTGCACGACATAGGGCCAGCATCAGGTCCTATCCGGGTGTAGCGCGCTGCATTCCAATTAGGCATCACATGAGAGACAGGAATAAACAGGGATTGCGAGTTCAGAGCACGTAGGATAGGAGCCTTGAGCGCGCCATTAAGGCCTGCGGTCAGGGCGGCCCCCACGAGCTGGAGGATTCCTCCGTCAGGCGTGGCTGCAGACGCCCTAATCCCAGTGGGGGCTTTGGCAGGCCCCCGCTCAGCCTCTCCCTGCACTTCAAAAAGCACGGCCCTTTGTTTCACAGTTGACCCACATAAATCTCGGACTGGAAAGCTCCTGGCCGGCTTACAGGCCCCCGTCTCACAGGGTCGGCGGCAGCAGAAGCCGGGCTGGCTTAATGGCCCCCGCATGAGTGTTAACCAGGGGCCCGGGGCTCTACTAAGCTCCGTGGATGGGCTGGGCCAAACTCAATTTAAAGGAATGGCATTATGCCGGCGCATGTTATCGCTCAGCAAAAATGACCACCCAGAACCCAGACAGGACCCACTAATCCTACACTCAAACCCAGGCACACAGCTGCCGCTCACGGCCCTCAACTCCGCCGCGTCCAGCCCAGACATCAGCGGCTCCTTTCCAAATCAAGCTTTAAAAATGCAGCCGTCTTGTGATACGCAGGCTAATAACTTGGAACAAATGTTAGCCTTCCATAGTTAGAGGAACCAAAACAGCATAATCAGCATGCATTTTTAATTGCAGCCGTTTCGCGCTGTCAGCAGTGTCCGTGGCGGTTTTGTCTCAGGGTAAACCCTGGCGGCTTCTCACGGCCTGCCCTGCGTGGTTTATGCGTGGTTTATGGACAGCTTCCGCACTTCCAGCGGCCTGCATTTCAGGGTCCCCCGCCCCAGTGCGCCGGAGGCCTTCTGGAGATGTGTGTCGCTAACGCTAATGCAATCCGGCACACAGCCTCTGAAATGTTTGGGGGGTGGGGGGGCTGGAGAAGGATCCCATAATCCCCGGCGAGAGCAGGGGGCGAGGTTCCGCAGGGATTCCAACCCACTTCCCAGGCCACGTGTCAGGATGCATCCCGCAAAATCCAACCGCAAGTCAGAGGTTAAAGCTTGGAGCGAAACCAGCGGCAGCGACATGGTGCTTGCACACAAAGACCCATAACACCCGTAAAATAAAAGGGTCAAATTAATACGTCACGCCTGATTACATTTCAAATTAATTCATTAATCCCATATTAATAAACCACTCGGATGCAATTAAAGAATCGTACAAAGGATGGAGTTCTTAAAGCCAGATTATTTTTAATTATCATTTCCAATTAGCGTAAAAAGGCTTATGACCTATTTTTTCCATTTATAGCAAACACGCAGCGTGCGGTAATAAAAGGACGCGCAGCTCTCGTCACCGATCAGCCAATTCGTCCTGCCGTCCCGCTGCATTGCATCGTGGGTCGATGGCCCGATTCGTCATCTTGCCACACGTCTTGGGGATTAAGCGTACGGATTTAGGTGGGAAACAAGCTTTCCGCCATGCGCCTTTACAATGCACCTCGTGCCGCTGACCTGGCACGGACGGAGACGCCGACACATCCACCTTAATCTGCCAGGATATGCATGTGGGGGGGAGGGTGCTTTTCAGAGATGAAATACTCCACTACACGCAGAGATAAATTTTAAGATGCACCCTGGACTATTTTCATAGTGCTGTAATAAAAAAGATTAGACATCCATCCTTCATTTACTAAAGCCAATTCTAAAGATTACCAGACAAATGCACTGGCTTGGCGTGTCCCACATAATAAACTGTAACCCTAGACAAGCACATATTTACTCCTGTCGTCGTGATTGTCATGAACACCCCACTGTAAACGACACGGGATTAACGATACAACCATCCTGAGAGGTTCCCGTCGGCACAACTGTTTAAGACATCACTGGGGGTGACGGTGGGTTCAGCGGGGGGATCGATTTACATGTCCCGCCCCCGCTAGCACCAGACGGACACGGCCCTGAGAAAAAGGTCAACAGCTGGGGCCGAGGGTCGGACCGGCCCGCTTCAGCTAAATAAATATGAAGGGAGCCTAAATAAGGAGGAGCGAGGAAATGGACCCGTTCACAGCATTCGGACGGTAGTGCTCCTCTAACCCTGCCCCGCCGGTCTGGAAATGCTCCGGCTTCAGATAAACCTCATGGGACCTAATAACCAGCCACTAGAATGGCTTTTGCAGGACACGGGTGTGTCCCAAAAAACACTCCCTCCCTCTCCGACTCCTCCGAAGACAGATGTGATTTCTTCATGTGTCATGATGCCGTGTGACTCAGTGACAGTCAGAGCAGACTTCCAGCAGTATACCACCACCACCCCCCCCCCTCCGGGGGCACACGAGGACGTGGTCCAGAGCCACCCCACTACCCCCTTCTTGGGGGGGGCACAGAGGCATTCCCTGAATGGCGTGCAGCCTCGGCCATCAATCTTAGTGTTTAACAGCTGGGGGGGGAGGGTCATGCTGGGTGACAGTCAATGACACTACTGAACTCAGCATGGCTGGGAGCGTGCGGGGGGCACAGGGCGTGGGAAACCTTCCTGACTGCGTAGATAACGGCTATTGAGCCGCCTCCGCAACCACCCGGTGCTTCCTTTACTTCAAGAGGAAAGACCCAGCATGACCACCCCCACCCCCAAACCCCTCGACAGCCAGGGTGGTGATTCTGACTTCTCCAGCTGGGAGAGCCGGTGCCACAGATCAAGTGCTGGAGCCCTATTAAGAAGATCACTTATCAGATGAGAACAAAGGAACAGGCCTTCCTGCTTTTAGTGCCGTCCATCCACACTCGTGTCCAAACCATCGACGCTAACGTTGTTACTCTACAGTAGGGCTGTCCAACAATCCAGAGAGGGAACCAATCAAGAGCTTAGGTCAGTAGAATTGAGGCAACTTCTCAATCTGCATAGTTCCTTAGCTGCCTCTAGGCATGAGGACGCATATGTCCGCCCCACTCCATGTGTAATAAGCCATAAGCATCTCTGCCTGTAAAAACTCACACAATCAAACTGGTAGCTGAACACCGCCGTGTCTGTGTGTTTGTTCACGGATAACAAATGATTCTCTGCAGCTGCCTTTCTTCTCTTATCTATGTCGACCTCCATATTTATGACTAAAGTCTGACATTCCTAGTGCAACATAAACATCCAGTGACATGAGACTAAGACGACTGCCAGCACATCCTGTTTGACTCAGACGGGCAGGTGGTTCCCTGTTAATTGTTACAGTTTCCTTGTACTCAGATGCCCATCACTGCAGTCCAGATGTCTGCTAGCGATGAGGTCACTTCCTGTCATTATTCTTCGCGACTCCGTGGGGAAGGAGGTCCATTACTCCAGTACCCTGCTTCCTGTGATAGGAGCAAAGAGGAAAAGAACCCAGCAGGGAGCAGCAGGCCTGGGTCGCTGAGGGTTTGTGTTTGGAATGACTGGCCACTGCCCCTCAGAATACCACAAGCACTAACCTTGAACACCATGTGGATCCTGTCAGTGAAAAATCTTCAACATGGACAAACACAAAGCCTGGAATTACAAAGCTTAAGTTCACGAACTCAAGCATTAGAGGAAAAAGATCCATTAAAAAAAAGAGAGATCAGATCCAGAGCACCACCAATCAGAAGAATCCAAAAACAAAAATTAACGAGCGATACGTCTGAAGACTAAATCTGCCGCTGGTCACTGACTGAGGATTACACATCCTAAATCCAGATAATCTTCAAGTAAAACATGAGCGTAGCTTCCTGTTAGCACTCAGTCTCCATGAGGCTACTCTCGTGCTTGACCTTCAAAATAACATCTCTTTAAAAAAAAAGGCTTATTCGGCAAACACAAAACAACCGCACATGAGTGAATAAATTCATTAAACAGCAATTAGGGAAACCAAACTCTGCTACACAGAGAGTATGCTGCCTTAGTGAGAAGGAATCAACAAATGGGCTCAATTTTATTATTAATTATTTTCCTAAACATCTTTCCCCAACCTTTAAGTGCATTTGCAATTACCATAAATTAAACAAAAAAAAAGCCACAAGCAGAAACAATCACATTATTTCTGGGAATCTAGGCATTAATAAAACCTCCACCTAATTAGCCAGTAGCATGTAGCTTGGGCTGCGAGTGCAGCGGAGCAGACAGCGTGACTGACGGCGACACCACAGCGCTCTGCGACGCGTGTCACTGCCCCCCCCCGGGGCCCTGCAGGCTAACCCTCCAAACGAGGGCGGCTGCAATAGACGGGACCCGATGGCCGCGGTAAAACGGCATCTCCGGGAGACCGGAGAGATCAAGGGCCTACCGGCTATTCTGCTAAGAATGAGGAGTAGCCCATGCAAGATGCCAGGTTCCACCAGCTCCCCAGAAATCGGCCAGTCGGCAGGGGGCATGGGCTCTCACAGGAGTCTGTGCCACTGAGGCATGTCCCGTCGCCCGGCCACCGCAGAGACATGCAGAGGTCTCACCGACTACGAGCTCCCCAGAGGGGCAGAGACGGGACGCTTTGGGCTATGGTCCTCTGCTGGGCCAGTGCCCACACACGTCAGCACCGCCCAGCTGCCGGGGCGGGACAGGCGGCCCAGGACTCTGCTTTTTATAGCCGCCTGTAATTTTGCCGGTACCCTGCGCCGCACCCTGCTCCAAGGCATGCACTGGCAGCATTCTTCTAACAGTCTGTGTGTGTGCACTCAGGCTACAGGGAGTCCTTGGGGTGGGGTGGGGCGGGGGGGCTGTCTGCAGGCTCTGGTTACAGATTCACCCCCCAGGTACCACCGGCTATATCTGGATCTCTACAAATGCAGCACTGATTTGGTACAGGGGCAGCTTGTTTCGAACCACGTGCACCGCAAATCGTGTCTGCGACGGGACCTGCCGCCGTGAGGACCGGCCCTCCCAATCCGATCTATCCGATGGGCTTCCTCCCTGCATGACACACCTCCTGCCCCCAGGGGGAGCTCTTCCGGGGCCGCTGTCCGTTTCAAGCATCTGTCGCCATCAGAACTGGAACTCCCAATCAAGGGAGGACATTAGGGCCACCAAGTGGTTCCCCACATCCCCGGAGTCCCCTTTACATCACTCCTCCAATGATCTATGGGGGATGGCAGCACTAGAGTGCGTCAAACCACAACTCAGGCTCTGATGCCCAGCTCCCCGCTACCCTCTCCCTGCTCTCTGATCGCATTCCTTTCAAGGGCAAAGTCACAGCAAAAACTTTGTTGATTTTTTTTTTGGGGGTCTGAGTGAAGGGGGGGGGGTGCCCACGATCACCATAAATAAACACTAATTGGTAGCTAATTTTCTTAGTTCTTGCCTCGCTGATTTATTGCCTTCAGGCTACTATGAATAATTCATAAAAATGGTGTGCGACTTTATGGAAAGCTACAAGGCACTGCATTCATTATGCTATCATGCCGAGTAATTCTGGGCACTGATGGCTGGTATTAGAATAATATGCAAATTGGGGATTTTTTATTTTTTATTTTTACTCCTACGGCTCTGGCAGGAAAGCTTCCTGTCTTGGATGGCTGGGACTGTCAAGAGAGAAGGATGCCACAGCCCCACCATTCACAAGCTGGCTCGTCTGGAGAGACGCAAGAGGCACGCAAACGAAGGGCAGACCCTCACCATGCAAGCCTTGGACTGCCTACCCCGTGTCGGCTGAACCCTGCCTTCGCCCTCCATGTCCCGCCGAGGGGGGCTCCCCGGGGGGGGGGGGCCTGCACAGCCAGCCCTGCCACTACTCCCAGACCCACGAGAGCGTTCCTACTGACAAATGATGATTTATAGATCCCCCCCCCCCACTTCGTACGGGAGGATATTAATCTCACGCGGTCACATCATCATCGTCACACTAAGTCGGTCGCTACACTTCCAGCCGGAAGTTATGGATGTGGGTCTTTCCGAAACGTTTACACCGTTAACGATGATCACGGCACATAGATCAAGGTAACAGTACGTGACGTTAGCTTTAAAAAAAAAAAAATCTGTTGGCTCGCTTAGTTTTAATTTGACTACATAATGTCAATACATCAAGCCATGCAAAGCGTTTAATTGCTGAATTACAGCGCACAAGGTCACAGTAAATCCACAATCCCGTAGTGGACGAGCGGCTGGAGTGGGGAGATGAATTACGGTCCATTAAAAACAAATTGGCATAGAACACTTGTGGATATTGTTTCGCTTGACCCTTCTTTTCTAATACAAATGTCGGAAAACACAGCAGGACACACCAGCATCCTGTTCAGGCTGATAAGGACCACAGATGAGCCAAAAACAGGGTAATGGAGGAGTCATTAGTCTGTTGGCTGTCAACAGAGACTCTCATACTCGTTTGCTCATCAGATAAACATTTTCAGCAATTATTGTTAGCTTCCTGACATCAATGGGACACTTGAGGGTGACAGTCTTTAGGATTTCATTCACTTTCAGGGGAGAGGCTAAGGTTGACAGTGTCTTGATATCCTCTCTGTACGAGGCGCCCGTACTTGGACATTATCCTACCGGAGAACCAACAGCTACATCTCGGGAGCGGGTAGCCGGAGGGCAAAAAGCCATAGGTGCTGGGAGCAGCGCTTGGCAGAAGGGGACCCCACACGTGTTGGCGGCAAAAGAAAAGCACTAAATGTTATTCAGAACCCAAGCCAAGCTGTCGGCTCGCCAACATGCTGCCCTACTCCCCCCATCCATTCCTCATCCGCTGGCGTGAGGAAGCTTCGAGTGGCAGCCACTGCCAAAGCAAGGCCCTGGTGACCACACAGAGGACCCTTCCCTGAGGCACGAGGCCAGCGCACAAGTGCCACGCGCAAGAGACCAGAGAGGAAGTCTGAAGTCTGAGGAGTACCGAAGCCTGCTCCATCAGAGGCAGGCAGAATGCGTCTCAGTACATTAGACAGGCTTACAGTTTCCAGGAGCTCAACACACACCTAGGTCACAAGTCTGTAGCTGTCAAGAAGCACAATCACACCATCGCTAATTCATTACAACAAGCAGCAAGCCCCAGTCTGCGAGTCCCTATTGCATTCACTTGAGGCAGAGAGATAAGTGAAAGAGGCACAACAGGTTAATGCTCTCTCGATGCATTTACATATTTCATTAGCTAAATAAAGTGCAAAAACTACATACTATGCCTCTAGATAAGGGCTACAGGCAAATGTTCTACATTCCGGTTCAGGACAAGTTATTTTGTTATGGTTCCTTGTAGGGCTGCAATTACTTGACTATTCATAGAATTACCTTTTTGTTAGAGGAGTTTAGGTTTGCTTATATTGCTTGTTGCTCATTCATTTAAAAAAAATGAAATCTCAACAGCACAGTGCCAAAGCAAAGTGAAACGAATAGGAGGAGAGGATGCTGGCCTACTCGCATCTGTTCAACACTGGCCCCGTGTCACTCGAGTGATTGTGTCGGAGCTACAGCCAGGTTAGCCATTCTGGATGGGTTTGTTGCGTTTAGCGCCAATGCTAAAAACATGCGGCGTGTCAACAAGCTCATTAGAGAAGGCAATCCCATTAATGGGCTACAAGCACCGACAGCTTGTTCCGCTAAGACCCCATCTGGAGCAACCTCACTGGAGTCCAGGGAGGGCGGCAGCGTCACTGCAGTCATTCTCCTCCAGGGGTGCAGATTAAGATGCATTCATAAACCACAGCATTCAAGGTAGCATTAGATCGCAGCGTAAGCGTCTACTAAGAGGATGAGCCAGCACAGAGGGCCATAGTGGTTCCTCGGTGGTGCTTCTTACTGGAGATAAGCATACTATCAGAAAGAGCCCCCAGTTTGCCCTAATCTCCTCACGCAGGGCTGTTTTATCATACGTATTCTTCAGTCTGCTCCGGCTTCATAGAACGATTAGGCCGGAATTTCAAAAAGTGCTTTTGGCGATACCAGATAATACTGAAACAATCGCGGCTAAATCTCAAGACCCTAATCCTGACCTTCTTTGAGCAAGCCTTATTCCATCAAGAGGATGAGGAATTACTTATGAACAGCCGGCAGAGTTATTAAAAAAAAGGAGTATTTTTGATCAGCCGGTCCCTTTGATGCATCTCTATTCCTCCACAATCCGTTTGCAGGCCAGAGACTTTCTCCTGTGGAGGGGAGTCCAAACAGGATGAGGGGTCTGTGCGCGAAGGAGTGTCTTGGGTACGCGGGCCTCCTGCGTGCCATTCCTGGCCATGCCTCCGGCACTCGGCGCAGCAGCACGGGTCAGAATGCTAGCAGAGTAAAACAGACTGAAGTCGGAACACTTTGTTGCCAGAATACGAACATACCGGGACTGGCAGAGGTTCGGCGCAAACTGTAAGCACAGAATCTGAACGCTTACGTTGAGCAGCAGGCTGCTTCCAGGTTAAAAATTTCTAAGACAGCAAACAACTGAAGCAGGACGCAGCGGGAACAATCAGAAACTGGCCAGATGAAAGGCAGAAGCAACTATAAAATACCAGAAATACCGTCAACTTATTACTCCTGAATCATAGGATGACATCAAGTGAGCTTCTAAAGGAATGGGAAACATTAAGTGCAGGCGTGAGCTGCACCGCTAGGACAGTTTGTATCAGGCTCCTAGAAGCAGGACTGAAGTCCCATAAAGCAGGGAAGAAACCCTTCATTAATGAGAAGCAGGGAAGAGCCTGGCTAGAGTTTGCAAAAAACATGTTATTCACAGACCAATAAAGAAATGAGTGAAACAAAAAGTTGTGCTGTGGCTGTTTCCAAGGCTGCATATCGAGACAGGGACCTTCCTCATTGGGCTACAGCACGAGGGCACAGCAGACCACGCCAGAAGTGCCAAAATGCCTGAGATCGCACCCCTACAGGCCCCGTGCCACAACCAGAGGCCTTAGGCTGACACCGGGGCCACGGAAGGCCAATCGATAAAGGAATAAACGGACTGCTGTAATTGACTTGATTGCAGTCATCCATTATTAAAGTCGGTTGACAAAATGAGGCAAATTAAAGCAGGCAGCCTTTCAGTCACTTAGGGTCCCTGGTGAAAGTTTATCAGCCATCCTCGAATGGCAGAGGAGGTCGTTATGGAATGGTTAGCGGCGAAGGGGTAAGATGCAACATGCGACTATTTTTTACCTCTAAGAGGCCCTCCAGTTTCTACAGAGTCAACTAATTAAAAGCGAATGGCACTGACAGCCTGCGCTGCGACCTCGATTAACATGGGGCGGCGGGGGGGGGGGGGGGGGGGGGTTGCAGGGGGGGGCCACCAATGGGGGGGGAAACTGGCCCCCCG
>JABFDZ020000107.1:495937-516287 GCA_019775955.2 Pollimyrus isidori
TCCCCCGCACGCCCTCTCCCGCTCTCCCTCTCCCCCGCACGCCCTCTCCCGCTCTGCCTCTGCCGCGCACGCGCGCTCCCGCTCTCCCTCTCCCCCGCTCGCCCTCTCCCCCGCACTCCCTCTCCCCCGCACGCCCTCTCCCTCTCCCATATGCAGATCCTCCCTGATTATCACATCACCATCTCTCTATTCATCCAGCCCCCCCCATCAATACATTCCCGCGATGTGACCCCAGCGCCCAGTGGGACCCTGATGAACGCGCGTACTGCAATCCCTCAAGCGCGCGGCCCGATTACAGGATGTGCCTCACGCGTGCGTCACCTTTCCGTTACTGGGTCACGGTCTGGGGTCCCCACAGCCGCCTGCTCACGCGCTGGTGGCCACATCATCGCCGTCGTGCTCTGTGATGTCGGCTCGGCCAGCCGCTCATCCGCGCCACTGAAGCAGACCCATCCACAGAGAGTGGGACCCCCGTGAACGCGCCTCAAATTCCTCACACCTGCCCCGCATCCGGACTCGGCTCCCACACACGGAACGCGGACGTGCCGCACCCCCCCCCACTCTCTCTGGCCAAGGCGTCCATAAAAGGCTCACCAAACACAATCCCGCAAGACACAAACAAAATTACGCTGTCACCTTATGCTCAGCTAACGTTTGGTTCGAGAGCAGCAATGAAGCATAGTGGGGGGGTGTCGGTGTTCAGTCCGGCCCACCCCTCCCCATTTTCATTACTGCTGTTAGTGGGGCCCGGAGCAGCTGACAGCCACAATATGGCCGCCCACCGATGACACACAGTGCAATTAACACCCGCCTCTGCCTTCTGGGGCCTCTAGAAAGTGGGCGGGCCCGCATGAGGCCCCGCACGGCTAGGGGCCCGTTTTAGCTCAGGCTCGAGGAGCATGTCATCCTGGATTTGCCGACACGCGGATAAGTAGCTAACGAGAGCCGGACTTTTTAGCTGGAATTCGGCTCTCGTTGAACGGAAGGACAGGATAATGGCAGGAAGGCTGGGACAGAAGGCTGGGCTCTGCGTTTCTGGGCCCCTTTCCCATCCTGGACAGCTCTTTGTTCAGAAAGGGAAACAGCCTGCCGTCTGAGGGCCCCGCGGCCACAGGCGTACCTCATGGACACCCCCCCCCCACCCAATGCGGGGAGCTTCAGGAAGGCCAGGGATCAGGCTCCAAAGCAAACTTCTGCTGACGCCATGAGTACCAGTGGGTGTGGGAACCAAACGCTGCGGCGGCCATGTTGATACCCCCCTCGCCGGGGCCGGCGGTGTCACACACCGCGCCCCCCCCCCCCCCCCACATTAAGACATCTCTGACTCTTTTATTCCTACTGGCTGTGCGATGGATGCTCTCATACAGTCGACATTACATCAGGGTTTTATTTTTGTATCCCCCCCGTAGTCATTTTGATCACCAGACAAATGTTTACACGCCCAGCATTTAGTAACAGATCAAAGGTTTAATGGGTGGAGGGGCTCAACAAGCCCCCCCCCCAAGACTCAATTGGCCCATAAAATATAGATGCAAGCCCCCACTTTGAAGTGTTTCTGAAGGTTTTGGGTAAGGGGAGTTTTTTTTTTTTGGGGGGGAGGGGGGGTTACGGCCACACTATTAGCGCAAGCGAGAGGGGCCACCGGCGGACAGGAAAGCTATGCTGATGAGCCAGCACCAAACAGGCCCTAATGGTCGGGGAGGGTTAGCAGCCACGTGCACAGGGGCCCGCCGGGGGGCACCTTCCAAGGATGGATGGGCAAAGGGGCGGAGCTTCCACACCTGCCCTCTCTCCAACACACACATCCACAAAGGCGACGACGAACGCGGCAAATCGCCCACCCTGGTGTTAATCCAGGCGAGGCACGAATCCAGCAGCAATCAGAGAAGCCTCCTCTCCACCCAATGCACTGCACCCTCCCTTGAAGAGCAATGACACCATCAGTTAACCAGCATCTGCTTCCTAAACTGCCTCCTCTTGCTGAAGTGGACGACGCGGTTTTTCTTAAGGATTTCTCTAGTCTGTTTCTCTCGCCTCTCAATCCACCTTCCCACCCCCTTTTTCCATCATTAGAGACAATGAAGACCCTTGGAGCATTAATTAGAAATATTCTCCTGAATGCTTGAATGCGGCAGACACTTATGATGAATGCTAACTTTGGT
Source organism: Pollimyrus isidori (assembly GCA_019775955.2). Lineage (NCBI taxonomy): Eukaryota > Metazoa > Chordata > Actinopteri > Osteoglossiformes > Mormyridae > Pollimyrus > Pollimyrus isidori. The sequence goes on from JABFDZ020000107.1 coordinate 498,100, forward strand.
AAACACGATCCGCCGCATAACAAGTTGCCGCTTTCTTGGGGCCCTTGACTCTGCTCACCCTCCCTCCCGCCGGCCCTTTTTGAAATGGTGATGAGCTCACGCCAGAAATTACTGGTCCATGGCTACCTCTTGCTCTTCATTAGGCATTGCCCGCGCCGGGCAGGCTGATTCATTAGCTTTTATCCCCCCGCCTCTCCACCGGAGGAAGAGCGGCGTGTAATTAGCGCAACCCCGTTCGGATGCCACGAGGAGGAGGCAGCGCGGGGACGGGCTGATTGCAATCCCGCCGCAGCTCGCTGATAACAATGCGCCAAGTGTGGAATAAACCCCCCCCGTAAGCTGATAAATCACAAGGAGGGAGGGGGGGTGCCAATTGACGCCCGTGGCAAGAGGAGGCCAGGCAAGAGACAATGGAATGAGGCTAACCAGAAACGTTTATGCGGCGCTCCCTCAGAAAAAGCTGAGGGACTCAGAGAGACCCCGTAGCCAAGTCTTCTGGAAACTTCCAGAGAAATTCCGCAGCAGGGGACACTAGTGCCTCCCCACCCCCATCCCCCAGACACTCCCAAGTGCAGAAAGACTAGCGAGCTATTCCCAAACACCCAAAATAATAAATGACTACAGTGCAGTTTTCTTATTTTACTAAACAAATGTCACTGGTACCCACAGACGTAACCCAGAGGTGCTGCAGCCGTGATATATCAACACTTCATGTATAAACACCACACTTTCATCCTTTAATATTTAATATGTTGAGCGGTAAAAAGTAAAAAAAAAAAAAAAAAAAAAAAACAGCAGTATGTAAACAGACAAGGCCACATCCACCCGGGACTGATGAAATTGCAATTAAAATTTGAATAATATCAAAGTTATATTTAAACAACAGGAATTTTAATTTTCTCCATATGAGAAACTTTCCTCCTATAAATAGGTATCAAAAGAAATTGTATGCAAATTATTTATTATGGTTCTTGCAGAAGCAATAAAACTGTAACATAATGATATCACTATGCTTGTCAAACACAGTGCTACCTGAGAAACAGCGAGACTTTCCTTCCCCCCCTAAAAAGACGGCTGTGGAACACGTACAGTAGCACTTCCCGAAATATCCTAGGTAACAATACTGCGAAGTAATCTGATTCTCTACCTTACAGAAACTGTAGGTTGGGGGGGGGGGCGTGTCAAAAAACAAAAAGGAGGTATTTTTAGTGCGTAATAGATGGAGGAAACAGGAAGGTGGCAAACAGATGCGAAAGCCAAACAGGACGCGCAGCCCTGACCTAGCTGTATCCCGTCGCTGACATACAGCTTCCTGAACGCGCTCTCGGCAGGACGCTTCGCACTGGGGCCCCGGATCGAACACCCCGCGTGTCTACCCCCCCGAACCCCCCAAAAAAAGGTATCAGCCTCATTCCCCGCCATGCCCAAACCTTAGGCTCTTCCAAGTCCAACGGTACACAGGAAACAAATCCGCACACGCATAGCATGTATGGGCGGGTCTTATTACCTTGCAAATGCTGTGTAGGGTTTGCAAATTATCCCAACACTTTAGTTGTGACTAATGATGAGCTAAAATTTATAGTGGAATAACACGGGTTTGCCGTAAGATTTCTTGCGTGAGCGTGACAGTCTGAAAGCGTGAGTGTCAGGCCATATGTATGAGAGCTGGCAGCCTCGCAGTGGATCTCACACGCGTGTTTTTGGTGTCCACAGTCCGACGGCCGACTTTTTAGACTCTACTCGTACACATTATTAAAACGAATCAAAGCAACCGATCGGAATCGGAGCTGAGTCATTAGTGCGCACGGCGTCTGTCCCTGAATGGGGAGTCACGTCCGGCCACCGAAATACAGCCGGCTTTGATGAGCGGTTTCTCGTCGGTATCTAAACCCAGCAGACAGGTTCGCATCTATAACCTGAGCGTGCGCATCAACGGAAGGAGGTCAAGGGAACGCGAGGAACTGGGGTCTTTTTTTTTAGCGAACCATTGTACCCTCGGTGCATTTTTTAAATTCTGCTACTGCCTGAAAAAAGGTTTGCCTTTTAAGGGGGTTCTTTGCTTAAAAATAAGCGTGTCTTTAATTTGCGGTGGGCAAGAATCTTTTTAAGTTCTACATCCCTATAGACTGAGTTTTCCAAGTGAACATTAAACTAAACACGCGTGTACGATGCTGCCCCCATCAGGCCGTTTGCGTAACACGCCGAGGAGACAATGGGTCAAAGCGCACAACTAAACGCAAGTAAACATTTTAGCTGTCAGCAGCAATTACAGCTAGCGTCTCCCTTCGTTTTAATGTATCCATCTTTAAAACCTTGTTAATAACACAACCCTACAAGGAAATGGTTTCAGACTGTAAAAACGAACTCAAGATTCTCGTTGTGTTTAAACGCTTGAGGGACTTGAATAAACACCCTTCGACGAAAAGTTATTTTTCAAATAGATTCATAGAAATTCTAATATATAAATATATAAACTGGTACAGTTTACATGGCATGGCTGCATTAACCGTGGGGTAGACATTTACCCCAGGCAGCATATTCACAGCAAACGCCACTATTGATTTACATATAGATAATGCATAAAAATCATTTAAAAAATAATAAAAAATCCCCTGCCCCGTGAACCAGAAATGACCCCTTTTATGTATTGAATTAAACTGCTGCGTGTCACCTCGGGCAATTTGGGGCTTCAAACCGCCAAGTCCACATAAACATACAAGTATTAGAGTATTCTGGTGGTATCAACAACCTATCCAGCTCGTATTTAAAAAAAAAAAACGTTTTCCCATTAAAGATAAGGAATACAATTCAGACAAAGCAGTCTTTTGAATTTTCAGCTTTGAGTAAATGTTACAAAATCAATACTTTTATAAACTACAAAAATGTGTGTGTGTGTGTGTGTGTGTGTGTGTGTGTGTGTGTGTGTGTGTGTGTGTAATAAATCAATGAATGGGAATTTACACATTGCAAAACATTTCTAATAATTAAACATTTTCCAAAGTTGAATCTCTGGCGTTTTAAAGTGAAATGTACGATGACCGTGAGGAAAAACGCATTTCCAATTCCAAGTATACGCAATCCTCGTAAATGTGTGTGTTAAACTCATAAGGACGTACGCTTAAAACGATTAATTTGTACAATTAACCTGGTTTACGTAAACAAGTTTAAAAGCAAGTTCAGATATAAAGGCAGATTCAGCACACGATCCTGTAATATAAAAATTGCAATAGAAGAGTAACATTTAGAAAAAACCAACAGCGTTCAACCCAGTTTTATTTAAATGACCAAAGACGGCTGTATGAGGGATATTTTGAACATACTTTCAGTTTCACGTGTGCTGCGTGTCCACCGCTATATGAAGTGCGGATTTGAACAGTGTATGTAAACTTTGCAGCTACGCCAGCTTCTCCCGACCGGAGTAAAAGTCCGTCCTTATTCTTTATATAGCGCCTGATAAGATTACGGCAGCCTGGAGCAGAGCTTTCCAAGCAAAGCCTGTCAACTTTTACTCGACCGCGGTGCCTCAGGATACTGTGGTTATTTCACAGGGATGTCGAGACGATCGGACCCGTACGGTTCATATATGCAGTCACAAAGCAGAAAAAAAGAATCACTGCCAAGTTGCCTTAACTTTGCGCAGAAATCTAGGAGAAAAGGAAAAACGCCGCCGATCGCCCGCTTCCTTTGCGTTCCAGTAAAAAGCCGGGCTGCGTTGACTTCTACCCTATAAAGTGTCTGGATAACGGGAGTTTTCCGGCGAAATCGCGGCGGGGCGGCGGTCGCGCCGAGACACTGTTGCGTTTGCGCTAATAGATCAGGGGGATAAGTAGAAAAGTTGCAGCTGTGCTGGCATGTATCGGCTGTGAACGGAAGTAAAATAAACGCATTCGACACAAATTAAATAAAATTAACCACACTAAACAGTTTCACCAACTTCTTGTATTTGCTCACAAGAATACGGGTCTCCATAACATTCACATGCCCGTAGAACCAGGCTACCCTCGGTGTCATTTTACAATCCGTGCAGCAGAAAGCCGTTATGTGACATCCCGTATTCCCCTCCAGAGGAGACCTCGGCATTTCTGTGAGGGGAAAAGTCTTACCTTTAAAAGCCTGTCCTCTAACGGAGACCAGTAAACTGAAGGCAGCCAAGAAACAAGTTAAAAGTCTATCCATCTCCGGAGTGTCGCAGACCTGGCCCCCAGCTCCCGGGGCGAAACGCAAGATTCTCCCCGCACGATAACTTAAAGAGGGGGGCGATTATTTCCCGTTTCTCGTGGACGCGCCGACAAGTTGCGCCGCACTCTCGCCGCCCTCCTCAGCCGGTTGTGAGCTCCGATTTACGGGCTTCCAGCGAGGGCCTGACGTCACCGAGCCGACGGCTCGCAGACGCCCATTCACCAAGCTCCGCTCCTGCCTTTGATTTTATGTCGTTTATTCCGTTAAGAAAGGCTGGGCTTTCGCCCATCGGCGCAGCTTCGCGACTAAATGGCCACGCTTTCTTGACCGATTTGCTAATAGGACCAAAATTGTAAAAAATAAATAACGGGACTTAGGAGTATATTTGTGTGTAAAGCCCAGGGATTCAGATGTGTATCAACACACGGCCACCTAAGAGACATTTAAACTGTTTTAAATATACGTGTCTGCAAACTGTTTCTTAGGGGTTAATTGGCGCCACTTAGAAATCAGGTTGTAATGTCAGGGGTTAAATTGCAAAGGGAGATACGCTGACTCTGTAAATGAACACCATCGGGAAAGAACAGCGCAAAAAGTAAAACTAATATGAGACAAGTCTTTGTGTGAAATTAATTATTTTACACATATACAATTTACCAGCTTTCGGCTGAATTTACCTGGGGGGAGTCACAGCAGTCTGTTTAAGAAGTATATGGGGTTATAATGCGATATAACACTGTTTATGTTGTTTATGTGTGTGTGTCATTGAGTTTAACATGGCAGTTGGTGACTATTAACAGTACGACTCATTAAGTTTCCTGGGGGTGTTAATATGCCCAGAGTACCTGATGCACTGAATCTCACTGTGAGGCGTGTATTTCAGCACCCCCCCCCCCGGTCCTCTCTTGCGGACATGCTTTCTCCCTGCCAGGCACAGGCGCTCGGATGCCAGCCAGCAAACGTTTGCATGCCGTTCCGGGAGCCGCCACTTTCACCCAGTACTTTGCTATTTTTAGCAGTAATGCACACCTGACGAAACAACACGCAGGTTTAGCGGACCCCAGCCTCGCACGCCAGATTGGGGGTCGTTTCGGGGTGGGGGGGGGGCTGCCGGTTATGAGGGCGTCTCACCTGAGGGCAGCACCGTGATTCCAGTGCAGGGGGAGAGGTGGGTTAGAATGCAGGACTGTATCCCCAAACACCATTCCCAGCGGGAATACTGGCCCGTATGCGAGGGAAATGTCGGCTGTGAATGATAATCGCAAGGATAATACGCTGTATTTATTTAATTGATTGAATTATCTGCCTAATTGGCTTTGGAGGCTGGGTGGCACGGGGGGCTCAGTAGGTAGCGTGGCTGCCTCGTTCCTCCCCGATGGGGGGGTTAAAACCCCCCACTGTTTGTGTGGGGCTTGCATATTCTGCCCCTGTTTTGCGGGTTTTCCCTAACTGCTCTGGTTTCCTCCCAAAGTCCAAAAACCATGTGGTTAAGAGGAACCAGCATCTCCAAACTGTTTGAGACTGTCCTGTGTTGGACTGCTGTCCTCCGTGGCTGGGAGATTCACTCAGAAGTCCTCTTTGCAACCTTTCGTGTCCAGCCCGAAGGTCTGCTTTTTGGGACTGCAGTGGAACATAAACGCCGTGGATCGGAAATGCTGTAAAGAGTTAGAATAAGCAGAATTAAATAAATTCTCGCCTTCCATTATTTGGTCTTATGGCACTTCAATTTGTCGGTCAAGATTACAAGTGTGGCTGACAGATGAAATCATTTTTAAAATGGTTTTCACCCCACAAACCCTTTGCACTGTAGTGGCATTTGGAGTTTTGGGCCTGTGGTTGTGGCTTTTTCCTCTGTTAGACATTATTATATATCGCGGTGGCCAACAACCCAAGTTAATAAAACATTTACATGTATGACCACATTGCAAAGATTACGTAACATGTTCAATATAGCATGTGCCCATTACTACAGCGCGGAGATGTTAAAATATCGTTTCAGCATTAATGTTCAAGCAAATGGCTGTAATATTGTGTGGTGTGTTTTGAGGGCTGTAAAACTCAGTGGTGTGATTATTTCATGTTGCACTGACTTCAGACATAAAAGCACATTATCTGCATTGACAATGTATTTGCAACAACAACAATAACCTCTCCATATAATGCAATATAACACTGAATTCATGTGTATGTTGAACTTAAAAATATATGTAATAAATTAATGCAAGTTAAGATGATAAAAAGAATCCGATTAAGCAACGGACATTATTTCATGTCATCTGTGCACTGTTGAGGGTCATGGTGTGTCCTTTGTTTAAAATGTTAATTGAACATTTATTGACCTTTTCGGAAAGAATCATATGCCATATATTTAGGTCCTGATGATGCCTCTTACAAAAGAAAGACAACAAAATGTTTCTTGAACGTATCGACCAACGTATCAGCTTGAAGGTATTTCTGGCTCTTACCTCTTTACAGAATGTCTTTGATTGAGTGTTTTTGAGCTGTCTCACATGAATCGCTTATTCCAAGTCCTGTCACAGTGTTTCACTGAAAGCAGGGCTCTGCATTTTACTCGAGCTCCTTGCCATTGTTCTTTGATCCCCTCTCTGTTAAGTTTCAGTTTACGGATGGATACCCTGACATTTTTATGTCGAATTTACTGGCTCAGTTTAAAAGTAAGTGTTCTGTGTTTGAGTATAAGTCGCCCCTGCTCCCGAAGTATCACAGCAGCACCAAACCCTGATACTCACCCTGTCGTGTCTTTTTGTTGGAATAAAATGATGCATTTTTGCCAGACATAAATGTGTCTTCATTATTACTGAAGTTGTAACCCTTTTTCATGTCCACAGAACAACCAATTTGTCTGTTTGATTCCAACATCTGTCTACTTGATTCCAACAGCAAATTCCAGGTGGCAAATCTGTGATGTTCTTTTCGAAAAATGGATTTTTCCATGGTTTCTTACCACTCTTCACAGCTCTTGTTTACCGTGATTATTGTGAATTCACGAACACCATCATTTCCTCACGGGGATTCATAAAGTGATGATTTTTATATTTCAGCCAGCGCTAAGCAGTGCCGGTCAACCCATTAGGCAACATAGGCAGCCGCCTAGAGCGCCATCTTCTGAGAGAGCACTGACTTAGCGAGCCAATTTTACTTTATGTCAGACAGGGGGCGTCGGTGGTGAAGTTTGCCTAAGGGCACCACATAGAGCTCCACCGGTACTGATGCTAAGTGTGACAGTTCTTCAGATTGTCATGCTTTTCCCAGTGAAAATACTGGATGTTGCATCAGTATGTTCAATAACTACCAAAAATGATTATGGAGTATGGATAGATAACAAGAGAGTATCCATGGCAATTTTCAGGTCTTTTATTTCTGATCTCCTAAATGTTAAAAGATTGCTAAATAATCTCTATTTGCTTGTTTTCATTCTTACCACTAAGTATCAGCCCCTGGGTGAAATCAAGCGATTAGCCAAGCCTACATCAAGTTCTGACTTTATTAACTTACAGCTAACTTGAAGCTATCTCAGTTGCATACGTCTTCTCACCAAGTATGGTTTCCAAAGCTGCTGTGTCGTATCTTCCGATCTAATTTTGAGTTCACTCCCTCAGTTGATTCACTGAAGGACACTCAGACTAGCTGACCATTAATGACAGCTTGGCCGGCCGCTGTAGGGGTGCATCGTGTGGCACGAGGACACTTCGCTGGACTCGGAGATGCTGTGATGCCGTTCTCAGTACTGTCTCAGAGGACTGCTGTGAGACCGAATCCCTTGTCTACCAGGGCCATCAAAGCATAGACGGGCTCCACGCTGAGTATAAGTATGACAATACCCAACGGGCTCTTTAGCGTGACTAATTAATCCACCCACGAGTTTCTAACCCGTAAGGGTGGAAGAAAAGCGTAGCACCTACAGGAAAAAAATACTTAATTAGATCATGTGAAATACCATCGCGGGATTACAGGCTGGATCCAGCAGCTTTATGGTGGCAGCCCCAAGCACTATTTATCAGGCCTTTTTGGTATCCCAGAATCCCTTGCTTGACTGTGTGCTGTGGAGCAGGTGAGCAGACTTTGTCATGCGGGGTGATTATGCTGGCCAGCTGTACGGCAGAACAGGTGCCTTCGGGGTGGAGCTCGCGGCTGCGTGTCACTGCTGAGGCATCCATATTTGCAAGGAACTGCAGGAAACCCAGGGAGACCCAAAGTGCCCCATCTTTAAATATTTAACTCATCATCAATGTCTATCCACACAGCTGGGGTTGCCAGGTCGGTTCATCAGCGGTTGGCAGAAGTCCACGCACCTAATTTAAGACACAGGGAATTTATCTGCATTCAGAAACCGTTTAAGAAGGTTTTTTCTTTGTGTAATTAATATTACCCCCCAAAAAATATTAGATTTTGGTTATTGTCATTAATAAAGAAATCGGTTCAAATCTCCATTTTGAGGCATTAGGTGTATTTATGGTTCTCACATAAGCATTAATGTGTCAATGGCTACAGCAGGTGCAGTCTCTGTAATAGTTATTTTTAATTGAAACAATATTGAATATTCATACGTAAAAGATTTAGAGGAAAACATTCAGGTTTGCTGACAGAACATGTCGGCACATGGTGAAATTGGTAGTGAGCTTGAAGCCAGTACAAGTTTGGTGTTTTTGTGTGTAGGTATCCTGTGTGGGGTTTTTAGGGGTCAAAGGTGCATGGCTCAGGTGACTTTGGTGTGTGTGTGTGTGTGTGTGTGTGTGTATTATGTTTATATTTCATTGTGGGGACCAAATGTTCCCCACAATGTAATAAAAACCTGTTTATGGGAACGTTATGGGAACCATTTTTCAGGTCCCCACAAAGATCTGTGAATGCAATGAAAAAAGTAAAAATGCCAAAACTCTCATATTTTGTTTGGTTACTTATGGGTAAGGTTAGGTCTGGGTAGGGGTTAAGGTTGCCATAGTTAGCGTTAGCATTTTTCCAATAAAAATGAATCAGTGGTCCACAAAAAAGACATGATCACGTGACTGTGTGTGTGCGTGTGTGTGCGTGTGTGTGTGTGTGTGTGTGTGAAAGCCCAGCTCAATCGATTCTAACAATAGTAAGCTGATTGATAGATTGAGGCAAAGCTGTACTTGGTTAGTAAATGAGACAATTTCAGTAGGGATACAGTCCCAGACAGGGACCTTGCCAGATTTACCAGAGGGGATCGAACAGTGGGCTTGCGCTCTCCCACAGTCTTGGTCACGGGTTCAGCAAGGACCCCGGAGCATGTCCCTCACCCCTGTTAGCCTGGCGCTTCCATTAGCTGTCCGCGAGTAGCTGGTCCTGCTAGGGAAAAGAAAAACGAAATATGATTAGAAGGTCTCTTTCCTACAGGCAGGCTGGGCGGCGTTCCCCAGCTGCTCGCCCCTTGTCGTTTCAGGGGACAGAGTCTTGACATTTTCCAATATAATTGCATAATCCAGACTCCAAGGCACACCGACTCCCTGTGGAGACACAAATGATAAAGATAATGTCCTCCAGATGTAAGACGTCTTGGAGGGTGAGTATGCACCCAGAAGAAGTGGCAGAAGAAGGCGGGCGCTTTGGGAGAGATCATTTGCACGTCATCTGTACCCGTGTCATTAGCCCCTCCAGTTGGCAGTTTCGATGCGAGTCGCTTGTTTAAGTTGCTCTGAAATAGTTTAAATTTCATCCCACACAGATGTTCAAAAGGTGCCTTTTAATTTTAATTGCTTTTTTTATTATTATTTAATTGTCTCATGGTTTTTGCCTCCTCTTAGCATCCAGTAAGGCTCATTACCCAATTCCCTACTGAATGCACTTGCAAATCGTTACCAGACACCCACAAATCCTCACCACTCCAACGTTACATCGCCACAATCCCCTCCCCAGCGCCTTGGCGTTAACTCTTTTGCATCAGTCTGTGGTTTTTTATTTGGTTGACATCAGGTTATGACACTGCCATATCTTATCTCTGTGTCCCTTTTGCAATCTGTGTTCCTTTTTGTCATACAGTATGTAGCATATTATCTAGTCATTGTGTTAATGTGGTACAGTAAATGTGGCACCACAGGGCTCAGGGAAATGGTCCCAAATGTATATGTTTTAAGATGGACTGATAATAAAGATCTCGTGAATCTTGAATCAAGTACGAAGCAGATCTGAAGCCCGGGAGTTTTCTGAAGCCCTGGGGAGCTCAGTTTGGTGTGGCACTATTGGCAAAGTGTCCATGAATTTCCTGCTTGGATGGACGATGATTAAAGGTGAAATTTCTAGGATTTTTTCCTCCAGTGGGCTGGTTATTACTTTACGAATCTTGGTGCTGGTGTTACATTTATTGAGCAGATGGTTTTGTTCAAAGCTTGTATCCAAATTAAAGTCAGCCAGTTCATGGAGAGACTGGGGGCTAAGGGCCCCTGTTCAAGAGCCCAACGGTGAAATCACTCTGCTGACTCAGCAATCACATAACACCCCACCTTTGTGTTCCTACCACATCACGTCCTACTGTTTTTAGAATATCTTGTCAGGTCAATTTGCTTTTTCTTGTTGCTGATTTAAAAACAGGTTTAGCAGTAATGGGTAAAATATAGCTTTTGAACATATAATTAAAAATATATCAGTATCTGAGTGATACCTTGTACATAATTAGAGTGCAATGGCCTTAAAGCTTTAAAGTATTAAAATTTATCATTCTACACATGGTTCAATAGCCGTACCACTTGCTGATATGCTCATATCCCATCTATTTTATTATTACACAGTAATCCAGGGGAGAATGTAATTAGACTTACTGAGGCCGTGGTCAGAGGCTGTCAACCCGTAGTTGGAGGATTTCAATGCCTGAACCCATGGGATCCCAATTTCACACAATCTAAGGTCTACCGTGATTATTTATTTATTCTGCCTAAAGATACTGAAAATTTGATGTTTGCCTCAAAGAAGCTATGGAGTACCTCTTTATTCTGCAATCGAATCTTTAGCTAATCCACAGTGCATTTCCAGAATTATACATCACAATGAAAATATGACCTGACAAAAACATAGATTAAGGGCTGAATATTCGTATACAAAAAAAAAAAGCTTTTTCTGTTTATCTCTGTTATTTACTGAAAAAGGGAACTGGCCTGCAAAATATCTGCTTTCATGTGTTTCTCTGACCTCTTTCATTTCATTATCCTGAAAACGGGAGATGCTGATAAGATGATAAACACTGAGATTTTCCCTTAACCACAGCGTAAGAACTCATACCGGCACTCTGGGGTGTTGTGTAACTCTACCGGCTGTATTTAGTTGTCCCCATGCACTATTTTAAAATAAGAACAAATTTGTTGCACCTTGTTTTATTGTCTATGCACAAAGGCAGCACAAGATGGCAGAGGGCAGGTAAATTTTTCAGATGGAATGAGGATATATTAAACATTAGGGCATTAGGAGTCGCTTCCTAGAGGACGACTCGAGCGGCCTCCTTTTCCCCTCCACAGAGAGTTTTCTTTTTGTCTTGCCGGTCCGGGCATGTGAGTTGAAGCAGCACCAATCAAATCGACTGCTGCAAGCCACTTCGCCTAGTCCATGTGCTGTGCAGCTGCACCATGAGAGGGGGCTCTGTGTGGTGACTTAAAGGGTGTCATGTGGTACAAGGAGGAGCCCTCTGATTGGGCCGTCCCCTCAAAGCGAACAACGGCCCTTCTTATATTGCCTGCATCCTGCTTTTGAATTTATTCGGCTATCGCTGAAAGTATCTGTCCAAAGTATCTGTTGAATTTTGCTTAGATTTGTTCATAAAATGCCTCTCTATCCTCAATTACACTGAGCGCATGATGCTTATGAAGCCTTGAAAAGACAATAAAAATGTTCAAATTTGTTTTTCTGAGCGATTTCGCCCGCCGAACACCTTTTATAATTTAAAATTAGGGTTAGTAAGAAGACGTCATACTTCTATAGACTGCATCTTCTACAGCGAGAGTGGCAGTTTGTCTGTCTCCTCTGTGCGAATCCCAAAATATTTGTTTCCATGCTCCCGAATGTTGCAGAGACCTAAATGAACTGTATAGCAATCAACCATGTCTTTTCTAATTAGCACTTTCCCCAATAGAACTACTAGTACAAAAAAAAATCCATCAAAAGGCAAAATAATCTCAAATAGCGCTGGAAATGTGGGGAAATTACATGCGATAATTGGAATGTGCAGTAATTGCGCCTCCCACATTAATAAGTGGCAGACATTGCAAACAGTCTGGGCCTCCCTGCTGCCAAACGGCACTACCCCGCAGAGGCATTTGCCAGCCATTAGGAGGGCACACCTTCTGCAAATTCCTCTTTCATCGACAGATACACATCCGTGCCACTAGATGGCGATCTTCTTACAGCTGCCATTCTGAAGCCATTGAGGTCATTTCCAGTTCTCGTGGACCTGTCAAGAAAGGAAGGGATCTGCCTGTTTTTCCCTAGATTGTTGTAAAAATTCTCATACAGGATGAACGCATTCACTGCCACTAAATCCAAGGCCACAGGGGCAAAAATGCAGTCGCTATTCTCCACTAAACACATGATAAGGACAAGCTAACTGCAGCTCACAATGTTAATGAGGATCGAGCTAATAGCTGGCTTCACTTGTGTGTGTGTGTGTGTGTGTTTTTAATGGCTGATCACGGGATCAGCTCTGTGTTAGTCGGAGCTGCCAAGGTCTCCTTATCAATTGCTCAACAGTTTTGGACATGGAGATAAAATGTGTTACTCATAACAAATGATCTGAATTCTCGAGCAGACAGCTGTCTGAATCCTGATAAATGAGGTCCGTTAAAAGCGTCAACAATGACTTGAAACAGGACATGTTATCCTCAGATCCGCATAACGGGCCGCTTCGGTCCTTCCCCCGATTCTGCCCAGTTATTCATTACAGGATGCGTGTTTCTTTGTAAGTCCTACACGGTGCTGGGTGTCACATTCCCGTCTGCATATTTCACCTGTTATTGATCGCGACCCGACTTCTGCATTAATTCAGCCCGCACCTTTTCTGGAAGGACACGAGGGAATGACAGGCAGCACAGGCTGGCCGTTGCATTGCTCTCTTGCCAGATGTTAGCGACGGAAGCTGAATACACATCACAGTCACTGAGCGTGAAGTGTTTTTCGTTAACTACTGGCCAATAATTGGATATCGGTAATTAATTCACAGCCACTATTGTGTATAAACAAAGGAGAAAAGTATTGTGATGTACCCAGCAAATTGCACGAGCTGCAAAACTGTGTACTGCTGGATAACCATGATATTCACCATCAGCATCACCATCAACATCACCATCATAGCCATCTCATCACTTCTCTAATAAAGATCATGGTTTCTGTTGAAGGAAGAGGAACGAAAGATGTCCTCTCTTGGCATATTGCCTTTACTTCATCCTTCTCGTCAAACTGGGGTCCCATCTATTGGTCTACTCAACTCAAACTAATTATGCACGCAATATATGTGACGTCAGGTTATAATCATTATTTCTCCAGGGGAGGGTCACAGCAAGCAAAGCAGGTCAGAAGAGATCTTTCCGAGCCAGGTGGGAGAAAGAGCCCTGCCAGCATGTACTGCTTTTGTCCCTGTAGAACGTACCTAGAACAACTCCCCCAGGAGTCAACCAGGTGGCATCCTTATAAGACTCCAAGGCCACGTCCGCCGACTAAATCTGAAGGAGCAACGACTCTATTTTCACCGTCAATAATTCATCGCAAACATTTATGGATCTTTTACGGTTAGCAGACAGGATTTGGGGGAGCAGAGGGAGATATCAATCAGGGGTCTTGTTGGGACCAGTTGGTGTAGTTTCATTGTAAGAGACAATGACCCTTCTGTGGAATAATCTGAGTATGACAGATTGGCATAATAACTGCTGTTCTAACAGAAGCATGATACTAAGCAGTACAGGATAAATTTGCTAAAAGAAACAATGACTTTGGAATGATGATGCTAAATGCTGACCCTCAGAATGGGTACAGAAGTGGGAGGTAGAGGTGAATTTTGAGTGCTGCTATATTGCAGTATCTGACAGAGCAGGTAGGGAAAAGGTCACATTGGGTTGATATGTAAATCAAGAAACCATTTCTGTAGGGGCCCAGACGTCTTACTTGGAACTTCACCTGTACATGTCAAATATCCAAGTTATTAAAAAGTCAAACGACAGACATTTTTAAATCTCAAACAGGAAATATCCTTGCTGTCTTCCAGCCTAACAAGGTTGTCCCTGGTATTTCAATTTTATATTACAGCAAATAAATGTTTTTCAGTTGTGACAAGATCCTTCTGTTAAGATTCCAGCCCAACATTTGCTGGTGTGCCCACATTTGTGGGTGTGTTGCCCCGTGGCACTCTACGGGAGACAATGAAGCTTCTCCATCGGCTGAGAGGGGCTCGGGCATGTGCTGGTGGCCTCGACCAAGAAATTGTCTCATCTAGCCGGGAAGTAGAGCACGTCGGGGTCTGCACTATTCTCCGCGAAGGTGGGTAATGCCCCCTGGAATCGTCCAGGAAGCAGGTCTCAGGCACTGGACCAAACCACATGCTAGTCTTAGGCACAGGCTGATGAGCATGCTGCTATGAGCTCAGAATCAATGACTGTATTATGTAGGTCACACGAGCTGACACGTCGAGTCTTTAACCTTGCGAGGCCCGCTGATAGCAGAGCAACTCAACACACTTATTTATCACTCTGGAGGAACCGTAGGGTGCTAAGCTGTTGGAGCAGGGAGTGAAGGCGGGAGATGAGGATGACCTGGATGTGTCCAGGGAGATCCCAGCTGTGTCACTTAATAGGACTGAGCCAACACAGCAGCCCAGGGCCAGGGAGGAGGGCTACTGGAAGCCATTTTGGATGAGCCCTGCCCACATGGACGGGAGCCCAGAACCCAATCTGGCCAGTTAATGTGAGGACAAGGGTTCTACTCAGTCCAGTGACCACCTAAGAAATCCATTAAGATGGCCTTTGCTGCCCACTAGTTCACACCACCCATTCAGGAAGATCCATATCTCTGAGGAACGTGGAAATCGTGATGTTGATCGAGAATCTAAAACATGCATAGTCACGTAATTAAGGCAATTTACAATTAAAGACTAAACCATATCTCATACTGTACGTGACCTTGCACATTCAAGCCATGCATTTATTTCCAAACGCTGGTGTCGTTTTGTTCTGATCAAGCAGGAAGAGAGGCTTCAACCATCATTAGCAGAATGCTTGTCCTGTCTCTGCACAATGCCTGTCCCGTCTCTGGATTTTTGTACATGAGAACTGCCAATAGGGGGCGCTCTTTTGCCGCAAGAATTATCCCTGCATCATTTATGCACATGTAGATGCATCTTTTTTTTGCCCAAATATCCTCTTACCATGCAGTCGCTGGGCCTTGCCCATACAATCAAAGGGATTCATATATGTTCCGGAAGCTACAGTGAGGGGGGGGGGCAGAGTGGGCCATGTTAGTAAATTTAAAACAAAGTGCTATGAAGGTTAAGCCAACAAAAGCAGCCCCCAATGTGTGTTGCCTGGGGGATGATCCTGGGGTGGATTCCTGGTTAATGTTCACACTGCTCACAAACCTTAAGCTGAAAATGGCTGCATCCGGCAGGGTAATGGGGCTTGTCCGAGGAGATTCCAGTGGTGGCTTCGTCTCCAGGGTCACCCAAGATGCTGGTGACAATGACACCGATCTGATGGGAGGGCATGTTCACAGCAAGGCGCATCGGGGCCTTCCGGAGTCACCGATGGCATAAACGGGCGTCTGAACCTTCACATGGCAGGGGATGTATCTCAGGAGACGCGCCAAACGCTGCGGCTGACAGGATCCGGGGCTGCCTGGATTCCAGCTCGTGGGAAGGACGCCATTTATGCAGTGTGGGGACCAAAGCACTGCCGTGATATACAAAAGAACTAGATCAGAAATGCCACTGACCTCGGCACAGGTCTCTCAGTTAGCAACGACTGGAGCTTTCGTCGTCTATAATTTCCTGTTCTTATGTTCGGGTCTGGTCTTATAAATCATACTGAAAAGTTATAGGCGTATGTTATACTAAGTAATTTAAAAATGGCTGAATATTCATGCAATTTAGTTTCCTTAGAAGAAAAAGAATAACATCTGAAAATGTTTTGGGGGAAAAAAAAAACAATTATTGCATGATGGAGAGTGAAAGCCAACAAAATTCCGAGCGACATGTTTTCATAAAGCCTCGCTAATGATGGAGAATCGCAGGCGCTTTTGTGCTGATGAGTGCTCGCTTCGCCTTTACTTTGTTTAGCTCTTATTTGTTTAAACGACAGGTTTTGTACGGCTTGTGAAGCCCAACCTTCCCCATTTGGATAATGTATATTTCTCTACTAAACCTGAGAATCCCCGGCCTGCCACTACTCAAACCGAGCATTTGTGTGGGGCCCCTGAGGATTGTGACCCCCCCCCCACCCCTGCTGGCCACAAACACTCACTGCACAGTCAATTAGCCAACTGTGCACCTATGTAGGACGCCACCCCCCTGCAACCCCCCCAGGAAGTACCAGACTGGTGTTTTTATAGAAGGGAATATGTACCACAATCTGCGTGAGCCGCACCAATAAATGTCACGTGCAGGAGTTAAATGGAGTTATGGAAACTGTACTGGACTTAATAGCAGTGGAGGGACCCTTGGAGTCATTAGGGTTATAATATGCAGTCTTACATGGAGGTGGAGGTGCAGTTAAAGCTCCAGAGAAAAGCACTTCCACCCGCTGACAAAGGCTCCACTTCAGCGGACGGACCTGAGCACTGCTGCAGCACTGTGCCGAGCGTAAGGCGGGCAGGAGAGGCTGACTGTCAGCTCAGCCTCAGCACATGCTAGGCAGAACAACATCAGGCCCGGATAGCTTCTCTCTGTTCTTCATTTAGACGGACGTTCCCCTGCACCGTTTGTCGATGCGTTGAGCTCGGCGCGTCGAGCGGTGGCACACATCTGCATGGGCACCTGCACTTGAGGAGAGGCGGTATTGACTGAAATAATATCCAGTTGGCTGTTTAATATTGATGACCAGTTCCGGAAAACCCAGCCTGCTGTTACGCTACGAGTCTAAGATGGTATTCCAGTCAAGTCTGGTGTCAGGATCTCCAAGCTGGAAAAACCCAAGTTACAAACTAGAGCCACAACTCCAGATGTAAACTATCGACGCGGCTGATAGCTGTAATATGATTTTATAATATAGTTATTATATTAGTATAAAATAATGTACTTTTACAAGTTAAGGAGTTGCAAACCGAGAATACTGTACGATAGCGTGAGCATGATAACCATGAAAGGTTGATTAAATGTCAGACATTCAGCTCTGTTTGTGCAGACAAGTCTCATTTCTGTAAGCTATAGGCTAAAGCTAGCTGTAGAATTCTAAAGCTTTCTATATAGCTAATTAGTTAGCAATATTTGCAATTCCTTTTGACATAAATCTACATATCGGTTTTGTTTTAGTATTTTTATTACAATGTAAGACAGGAAAAATCACTCTGCCCTTGAATATCATTCACTTTAATCGCTCCTTGTCTGACATTACAGCACCTGCTTTTCAGTGAAGTCGGGGTATATGTGATTGGCACAAGTTTCTCAGTCGGCAATCCAACTCCAACAGGCATTAGTGCCAAAGTGATAAAGACCTCAAATAAACACCAGCATCGCACATATAAATGGAACGATATCGCAGCGGTCACAAAACGTGGCTGAATGTCCAAAACACCACTTTTGAATTTTCACTCTGTGTAAAGGGTTGACTGCATGTTCCAGCAGTTGTTTTTGGGGTGACTTTCGGAGTTTAACACAGGATTATTCCGCACCTTTCAAATCCTGATTTAAATTGGAATGGAAAGTAACAAAGCCAGCGGTTAAGTGAGAGGCCCTTCCGAAAGACGCCAGTCGGGTGCATTTCGCCAGTATTCAATATAGATACAAGCTGTGTGCTGAGAGACACTGAACAGGGCCGCCAAAAAGGTATCGGCAATGTTAAAAGCAGATG
>JABFDZ020000107.1:516387-530209 GCA_019775955.2 Pollimyrus isidori
AAATTGGAATGGAAAGTAACAAAGCCAGCGGTTAAGTGAGAGGCCCTTCCGAAAGACGCCAGTCGGGTGCATTTCGCTGCATTTCGACAGTATTAAATATAGATACAAGCTGTGTGCTGAGAGACACTGAACAGGGCCGCCAAAAAGGTATCGGCAATGTTAAAAGCAGATGGTTTCAAGCTCAGCAGCGGTTGAACTCAGTATTCAGTACTCAAACTCCGCAAAGTTGTGTGTGTATGTGTGTTTTACGAAATCCTTATTAATTGGCAAATGAATGTAGTAACGTGGCAGAATGCGTTTCCCGTCGACGTTCTGGGTTACCTGCGGGCAGATGTTTGCACAGGGAAAACGTTAAACTCCGTCTGCTGATAAACAAACCCGTGGGGGTGGAATTTTTCTGTATGCTTTAAAGAAAAAATGTAATAATAAAATCACCCTCAAACGAGCGTTCAGCTTGATAGATACCGTGACTGACAGAGTCCTAGTTGGTAGCGTTGCCGTTAACGAGACTGAAAGGCGCGTCTTTGATGAAACGCACGGCGACTTGGAGAAGCCAGCTGCCGGTGCTTCGACCCCACAACCGCGCATAGCGTGTAGGAGGCTTGGAGAAGTCGCTGTCTTTGGCTCACTGAGCGCTATTCCATTTTTTGTTCACCATTAGTCAAAAAACTTGGCCCGGTACGTGCTAAATGAGCTCTTAATCTTATCATCTGAGTATACTGTGAATTTAAATCGTCCCGGTTTTCAAAAACAGCTTTATCGACAGAGGACCGGTGTGATTCACAAAGGAGTGTTAAGGGTCCTGCAGGATTTACTCAACAAATTAAAAATGTACTGACTACCGTTATCTACCTGGCACTGATATAAGGGGAACAGTACACTGGCTGAGTAGCTCATTCTGCTTCCTCGGGCTCCTTTCATGAAGGTCTTTGTCTGATCATAGGTCCAGACTGCCCCTCATAGACCCTCTTCACCAAGTCCCAGACCACATTGCTCTGAGAAATAACATTAGCTCCCCTGGTTAACCAGCAGGCTGGAACCCACTCCCAAATTAATTTTCCACAATGGGTGCTGATATGACGTCTGATCCTGCCAAATCTCTCCCAGTCCTCCCAGTAAAGCTTTCTTCCGCAGTATACATGCCGAAATGTAGCCCAGCCAGGCGCAGTGAGTATTTTTACCCAGTTGTCCCACTGTTTACTCGCCGTTGAGGCTAATCCGGAGTGTCAGTGAGTGAGAGTGAGGCTGTGTGAACGCTCCGAGATGGTTCACCCTCACTCCTGTTTGCATGTCTGTGCTCCAAGTCCCCAGTAACGAGACCAATGTGTCGCACGGTGGCTCGCTGGTAAAAAAATGCAAGAAAAAAATACCGCATGATTAAAACAACAAACAGAACTGAAGGGTTATTGATTATGATTGTCTGATTGTCGCATGTTCCCCTTAAACTGCTAATGCTGCATTGATTGCGCCATTGCAACATAAGTATTGCAAACAGCACCATGTAAATGATGCATGGATAAGTGCTGATTTGTATGGTGGCTAATTGCAAGCCTTCCTCAGCTCCTCATACGCCTGTACAACCCTCCCCTACCCCTCGTGTGCCCGGACGCTTGATCTCTTGCATCGCTATCGTCCTCTGGGATCCCTCCAGCTCACGGCCTTAAACCCCAGCATCTGCCATGTGTCCTACACGGCGATCCAATACCGATTCTGGTGCCAATTCACCCAAGTTTGATCCAAAGAAATTTTAATTACTGCCATCCTGCAAACTGATCTCACCCGAAATGTCAGGCATAAGGCATGTGGGTTCCTGCACTCCTGTTTTCCTGATTTACTCCATACTGTCAAATTTTCCTTGGCAAATAATGTTTTATGTAGAGCGAAGTGCATAAATCTTCTCACACTTCCGTCTTTTTAATATAACCACATATAATGGATGTGCCATTATGGCAAATGTCAGTTATTGGAACTCATACCTTCGTTTTCACTTAGTTATCGCAGTATGCCTGAGCTTTCTGGGTAGACTCTGCACATCCTTTATATATCTTGGGTTTTAGTTGGGGGTGGGGATCTCTTGCACATGAAGCTGGTGTGGTTTTAATGAATGAATCCATGGCACATGACTAACCTGAGTGTACTCACATTACTCTTCCATGAAAAGGCAGCTATTCTTTAACACCCCCCCCCCCTCCATCCAAAAATGCTTATAGCCCTCCAGGGCACAAGGTGCCATCTTCCATCAAGGTTGGTCCACGGCTACAATAGGTAGTGGGCCACGTGTGTCCGGCACAGCGCCTGATCAACATGGTGCCATCCTAGAGAAAAGCGTAGGGAGGGTGGGGGGCAGCCTGTGAGGATGCCATCCATCACACTTTCCCCTGCAGAGGGTAGCAGTAAACACAGAAAGCTGCTAGAGCAGCCCGTGATTTAAGGAGCATGCAGCCGTATTTGTTTTCAATTTTATACCTGTCGCGTCAAATCGCTCGCCGCCTTCTCTCCTCCCCGATATCTGCTGCCGGAGATCAAAGGCAAGAGACTGTGGCACCAAGTCGAGCAGCGGATTATGTGCTTCTAGCTAGTTATTTATTATTTACGAGCTACAAATGGAAATGTTTATTTTCCACCATTTTGACACTTTCCCATTTGCATTTCCTCCACCTTGGGCTAATGGAGGCTTTGCACATTGCTCCGTGTTCCTGGGGATTTAGGCATTTGTCACGCATCCGCAAAAAAA
Source organism: Pollimyrus isidori (assembly GCA_019775955.2). Lineage (NCBI taxonomy): Eukaryota > Metazoa > Chordata > Actinopteri > Osteoglossiformes > Mormyridae > Pollimyrus > Pollimyrus isidori. The sequence goes on from JABFDZ020000107.1 coordinate 519,122, forward strand.
AAAACCACCCCGTATTGGCAAGCAATCAGCCACACTCTTAACCAGAAGTCATCTCTCGTGGTGAAACAGAGATCATCTCGGTAATGCAGATGAGCACGGGGGACAGGGGAGTTGCACACGGGAAGCTTTGTGGCCAAAATGCAAAGCAAGCAAGAAGAAAGTTCCTTCAGCGGTCTCTTTTGGTCAAGGACTTTTGATGCCTGACACTGTCGGCATTTTCATCCCGTTCTTCCAACTTCCTGCTCTGATTAATCTTTTTCCCATTTTAGCACCAACTCGCATAACGAATCTCCACCAGGTGGCGCCACTCCTTAACCACATATGACAGAAATAGGTGTCTGAGTGTGACGGGGAATTACAAAGTCAACCCATTTTCTGACTGCGCACTACACCCTCCAGCCACGTTCCACAATAAACCGAGATAAGCATCTCCACAGAGCCCCGTACACGAATGCTGTTATTTTCCTCCCACTTAGGCAGCCTCGCCTTTGCCTTAACTCCCCGTTAATGTGCCAGTCGCCCACCGAATATTTAGCTGTCGCCGGCTCTAACGAAGTGCGATATTATGTTTACATGCCGGAGAGGGGAACGCGATCGCTGAGATGTAATTTCTCAGGAAGGCGGCGAGGCGGGCGGCAAATGGAATGTTTAAAGTAAATAGATGTATAAATCTGGAGATAAACAGCAACAACGTGATAAATAGATGCACGGCTCCACGTGGGACAGCCCGCGGAGGCAGTTGCGCGAAGTGGAGGAAGCCGTTCGTAATTCTCCGGCAGATGAGAAGAAACGGAGATGTTATTTGAGCGCCAGGCTAATGCAGTTATGAAGCGAGCAGACTAGGTGTGGGCCGCTCAAGATGCAACAGAGAATAAAAACCGATTGTGTTGCTGACAACAACAAGCCGGGTGATTAAGCACCTCCAGGAGTCTAACCAGGTCCCACCTGCGGGAGACACAAGCCTTCGAAGCAGGAATACAAATGGTTGAGTCGGATAAGCGGTGTAGCCCGTGTTTATGGAGTCGTTCGAAGGAGTGAATGCTTCACCTTTGGATCAGAGGCGCTGACCTGCCACCCATAGGGGGCACCATGATTTCAGTCTTTTTAGACCAGGGTTAACAAGGCTGCAAATGAATAATCCCCAGGAGGTAGTCAATCGACCAAGCTGGGGTTCCTGCTTCCATGTGGGGGGTAACTGAGCGGTCCCCCAGGTGTGGTCATGCAGCGCCTCCAGCTGGTAACCCAAGCAGATAGCGTGAGCCGTGCCATCGGACCCATAAAAGAGAAACAGAGGTCAGCTTGACTTCCAGTCACCTTGGTTGGCTGGCTGAGACCCATATGTGCTCTGGGATAGTTACTCATTTAGGGGAGGGCTTTAAGCCCCTCCTTACTTGTTCAATCCGACCATTAACTGAAAAAATACCCCTTTAACCCTTAAAGCAACATCATCATCCGCAGTCATTTTGTCATTCCATTCTCCTGCATTACAGACTCCTGGTTCCTGAGCCATTCATTTTTAGCTATTTATTTTTGTGCAATGTAACAAGTGAACATTAATGAGCCATTCATACCGAGCCCGGGCACAATATGCAAATAAGGCGGCTGGGGGAGGAGTCAGACATGATTTCTCTGGGGAGTCCAGCCAATGAAAGGCTTCCTTCTTCCCCAACAAAGGCCCAGCAGGTGGCCCCCCAAACACATGAATCACTTCCTTAAGGAGAAGCTTCGTAGCTCATATGCATGCGAGTCACATTTGCAGCTGTAAACAGCATCATTTATATGTACAGAATTCAGGAAATACACACACTAATTAAATACATGTCAGCACTTTGCTTGCTATGAAAATGAGCCAGTGGCCACTTAAAAATAAGAAGAAAACTGCAAAAGTGTCACTAGAGGGCGCATTAGGCAAACGCACAATGCACGTGTCAAAAAGGCAGCTCTCAGAATGCGGCCCCATTGTGAAGGAACTGATTTACGAGTCATTGATTTGCCTATGTATATTTATTCACCTCAAACACGTCTTAAAGAGGTGTTAATGCAGGTGGAGGATGTATTTTTTATTTTAGAGTGGATTTTCATTATTTTCCCGCAATTTTGTTTGTTTAAAGTGAAACATGGGGCCCCAAACGTTTGGTCTTAGAAAATAACGCAACGAGAATATTGAAAGTCCGTTTCCGTTTTCTACCACTAGAGGGTGTAAATCACTGCCTATCACTCGCTCTATTAAATCACAGTTTATTGTGTGAACTGGCGGCTTCGCAAGCACAATTTGTGAATAACTTCACAGAGTGCAAAATCATAGCTGGTTTGCAGGGCAAGAACCACCTATTGTACCTGGAGATGCCTTGATGCCAAGACCATGGGCAGAGCAGTGGAAAAGGGCCCAATGTTTGGATGAATCATCATTCACCATCTTCACACCAGGCATGATGACTCCATGTGGTGCAGACAAAAACAAGCCAATAGGCTCCAGAATGAAGAGGTACTCAAGTGAGTTTACATTCACACTAAGGAAATCGATTTACTGTGGTAGTCCGACTAAAAACGGACATTTAAAGTAAATGTAAACATGTCAGACTGACTGAAGTCATAGTAAAGTGAAATTCTCAAAGTCGGACTAAGACACCCAGATAACCCAAAGTAACAGGAGAAGCTGGTGCATAGAAGCTTGGAACACTGACTAAAGGGCGCTTTTTCACCACACCAAATACCGTACTTTTGGTACTTCAAGAAGGAACAAATGTATAGTACTTCAAGGTGTTGGTGTCCACTGGCATAAAAAATCTTACCGGGCTCATGAACTGAATACTATTTCATTTTTACCATATTTACCTGAAAGAAAATATATGAAACATATAAATAGGTCTGTGCCAAACTTAGCGTGAGGCTGGTGTTCTCCGTGACAACTCCGCTCACACGATGCCGCACGAAGGGGAGAATCTCTCGCTGACGGCTGCTTGTGTGGAGCCGCCTTCTCGTAAGAAAATGACACTCCAAGGTACTTTCCGGTGTGTCTCCGCAATGTCCACACTCCACGCATGCTTAGTCTAGCAGCCTAACAGCAGATACACAAAGACTGCACGTCCCTCCTCTCAAGGTCCGCCGCTTGTGGTAAGTCCGATCCCACGGCGGCGGGGGGCGGGGGATTGTCAGTGGTAATGCTGCAGGTACCATGGGGCACATACATGTTACTGATTGGGGGGGGGGGGTCCCCTCGGTTAATTTCAATGACAGAAGCAATAATAAATAAAGAATATTTTGGACACAAAAATATATACAACCTGTATAAAACCAGCAAACCTCAACCCCGAAGCTCAGTATATATCTTCATTGTTTTCTCTCAGCAAGGCAGCTAAAACAACACAGACCTATTTGCTAAGTTAAGGTCTGTAGTATTAGGTGAAATGTGGTAACCTTGCTTGCGGGGCACTGTGAACTGGGCCAGGGATCCTGTGCATGGGGGGCTGGCTGTTGTCTCATGTTTATCGGCCATCTGAGGATCATTGCTGTTACTATAAACAACAGAACAAAGCTTATATATAATTTAAAACTAAATATTGTATGGTGGAATTCGATAAAACACACAGTGTGTGGGTTTATGCGCTATAGAAGGGGGGCGAACTCCAGTCCTGGGGGGCCCTGTGTACCTTAGTTCTTTCTTTGTTCCACCACAAATGATTCAGCTCAAGAGCTGTGTGGTAATTTGCACAAGGGGTTGAGTCAGGTGTGTTAAGTGAGGTGAAACCCAAAAATGTGCAGGGGCTCCGGCCCCCCAGGACTGGAGTTTGACACCCCTGGGCTAGAATGAAAGACCTCGATGGAAAGAATAATAGAAAATGGCATTCCTCAGACTTTTACTTTGTAAATAGATAAACAGGAGTAGCATAATAAAATAAACACCACTAGATATGAAACAAAATAATGGCTATAATGCCAAAATAGCAAAGTTTAACTTTACTTCATATCTTTAACACTATATTGAGAAAAATATTCTGTTAGCACACGAAAATGGTTTATAAAGATGTTTCTAGACTACAGATTTCACAGACATGATATAAAAAGCAGTTTCTTTGGGGGGAGGGGTGTTCTTGTTATTGTAGGGTGGGCTAAAGCACCCCCTAGCGCCTCCTTGGGGTCGCCGGTACCCCTCGGGATCTTTTTCTGCTGCTATTTGATCAGGCTTGGTGAAGGATAATTTGCACGGCTACTTACTTTTATATACCTGGGAATTATGTTTGGCCCTGCGATAAATCTATTTGAAACGAAACTCCGAACTTGCATAGTTTTGCTTTCGTTCAACCTTAATTTCCATCTTGCGTCTCTCATTACATCGTCCGGGAAAGTAAATCTCCACATTCACCAGAAAGTCAGCGCCAGGCCAGCAGTTGATTACAATTAAATGCAGTAAACGCGCGCTGACGTTCTCGCAGCCCCCACTCTAACGTGACTGTCGCACTATCCCGGTTAATTTGTGATCAATTACTGGACATTCTGCAGCAGTCTCGCTTTCAGAGATGCTCTCTCTCTTTAGTCACTCTCACCCCATCTGCTCCTGAAGGTAATGAGAGCCCCACCGAACACAAGTTTCATCTCATTGCAGACTAGTCAGGCAATTAACTCCTATAAAAAAGGAGCTGTATCAGTGTATCTGCTGGTACAGCAAGCAAACTATCACCTCAAAGTCTGACACCTTCCGTTTCTCTGTTTTTTCCTCATTTTTAAATTTTGTATATTTATAAGAACATAAGGATATGTCTATTTTTGTGGCTCAGTAAATCCAGCGAAAATCCAGCTAAAATTCCTACCATAAAAACCCACTGTTAAGGCCCAAAGATCTTCCTATAGACTGGGAGTCTGATAGTACTATTGCGTCATGTATCAGTTGCACCCAAAGGCAAAATAGTAAAAAAAGGGGGTCTGCTGGGGCAAGCCCATAAGTACCCTGGTGACCTGAGTTTGCGTAGGTGATCAGTTTGTGTGACGATATAGGCTCTGTCCCTCATCCATTTAAGCATCAAACATGCAGTGGCAGCTGCTGCCAGCTGACCCAGAAGACAACACAGTTAACGCAGGCCGTTCACACCCCAATTTTATGTGGAGGACCCCACATAACTGGCCTGAAGACGAATGGATGGATGGATGGATGGATGGATGTACTTCCTTTTGATTCAACAGACAACATATTCAAAGCAAAAATAGGCCTAGTTAAATAAGTAGAAAAATGCGATCAATAAAATAGGGCATTAGACTTTATATTTGCATTTGCAGAATACACCACTAGTGACGAGAACTAATTGCAATGGTCTATGCTCACTTGCAACGTGCCTAATTTAACAAGCTAAAAATATTTTTTAAACATAATTAAAACATTTTCGCCCATCAATATAGCATCTGTAACACAATATGAATAATACGTAAAACTACGCCGCTTATATAGCGGGGTCGCAAGGTGCAATAATATTATTATCATCATCAGTATTGTTGCTGTTCTGTTATTTTTATTATTACGCCGTCGTTGTTAGCATTCCTAGTTTGCTGGGGGTGCGCTAGGGTGGGAGTAATGAATCCATCCCCGATCGCAGTCCCTGTCGTGCGCACCCCTCTCAACCCGTGAATGGTGCATTCCAGAGAGCCTGCCACTTTGTAGCGGGACGGGATGAAAAGTTCGGACAAAAGTTGGTGGTGAATGAAAGTGCTGAAGGACAAGAGCGGAGGGGGGACTGGTTCTGGAAGCCACCGAGAAGAAAGGATCGACTCGGTGAAAACAACGTAGGAAGAAAATAAAACAATACAAACAAAAAGCAGAAACATTTCTCATTTTGATGAGAAATCTGGAAGAAGATGAGGGCTTGCCTTGCAGTCGTGCTTCTGGGTGCATCCTTAGTGACATGCCAGCAACGAGGTGAGCTGGAAATAATGCAGTCCTATGGACTCTGAATCTACTTTGCATTGTGCTAGCCCCAAGTAAGAGCAATGTACATGAAACACATCCGATTATAGGTCTTGTGACCCGGCCATTTGTAAATTCATTGGATGATAACCGTTTCATTCGTATGCTCGATTCTTTTTAGAACTTTTATTTGTAGGAATTCGACCTAGTAACTAGATAATAACAAATATAAAGTTTTAGTTTGGGTTTACTTTTTGTAAATTATTGAAAATACTACTTGGCTTTAGAACAATTAGGTTTGCACTGTGTCAGTAGAGTGAAATAAGATTTTTTACATCTTAGATCTTAGATTATTTTTTTTTGCTGGGATCTTATCGCAGTTTACATCAGTGATGTATCAAAAAGCGAATTGCGTCCATTTGTCTGGTGCGAGTCGGAATTCGCCGTTTGATGGATGCGTGAGTGTGTGCGCGTGCCTGTGAGTCCGGGGATCCCGCGTATTGAAAGGAATTCCAGGCCTTTATCATACAAATTGATGGTAACAGACAGTATGCTCGCCTACGTTGACGTCGGTATACAGTCCTACTGTGCGTGGAGAAAGAAATTTTGTGAAATGGATATTTGTTAGAGCCGCGTATATGCATAATATTGAGGTGTTTTAAAACAATCCTTAATAATTAATACCTTGATGTTAGCTGTTAAATGGTATTTCTGGCTTAGTTCCTGTTAATTATGTATATAAGACTGCTATCCTGGACCCATTCCTTTATGTTGTGGAGACAAAGGGACATGAGGACTGTGGATGTGAATAGCAGGGTAGCATAATCTTGTTTGCTTGCATCCATACTTTGTTTACTTCGGCTGGACATTAGAACGAGCAGTCAGCTCGTGGTGTCAGAGCAGTGAGGAGAAGTGACACCTAGTGAGACCTGTTAATTAAGGAAAAACGCCACGGTGGCCTGGTTCAAACACGGGGGCCTCGGGTGGAGCTGGATTAGCGCTTCACTCACGGTGACACCTATCAGCCAGCCGGTTCACGGGCCGCTGACGAGAGCAGCGTGGGGCTTCGGGCCTTGTCACGTCGCTTCAGCTCGCAGCCGCGTCGCGGGGCAGGTGGCCCCATATGACAGAAGCGACAGTGCTGCATCAGGCACGTGATGCGTGTTCCCCTCAGCCGGGGCTAGTAGCTGTACGCACTTCCATCCATTTTTGTGTAACCACTTGTTCAGAGTCGCAGGGGGTGCGGCGCCTATCCCAAAGGCTACGGGAGCAAGGCAGGGAACCATCTGGGAGGGGGCGCCAACCCATCGCAGGGCACACCACACACTACCCACTACCCACTCGCCCAAGCTCAACTATGGACAATTTGGTAACAGTCTTTTGACTGTGGGGGGGGGACCGGAGTACCTAGAGGAGACCCCACGACGGCAAGGGGAGAACATGCAAGCTCCACACACATGGAGCCATGGCGGAGACTCCAACCCATTTTGAGAAAGCAGAGTCAGCCATCGCCTGGGGCGGCTGGCCGTTCAGGGCTTTGCTCAGCGGTGAAAGCTCTCTGCTGCTCCGTACGGATTCAAACCGGCAACCTTCCGATCTCAGGCAGAGCAGCTTAGCACTCCAAGCCACACACCTCCCCGACTACTCCGTGCGCCTTATATTCACAGCCCGCTAGTCCGCTGAACACTGCTTATTAGAAAACCACAAGAGCCTCTGTGGTGCCTCACGCCTATGCAGGCCTGGTCAGGGGTCACAGTTGACTCAGTTGCGTTTGATTTCCACGTGTTCCTTCAGGATCTCCCCTAATCTCCCCCCGCGCTCCATTCAGGTCAGATGAACAGCTCCCTCGCAGAACCCCCCCTTTCCTTCCAGACCTCAGGCTCCTCTCTCTCTCTGCCGCTCTTATCTGCCGAGGCCGCGTCTGGCTCCCCCAGGGCTCCGGACAATCTGGCACCGCTTAATGTCATTCATTTGGTTCGTCCCTCCCCCCCCCCCCGCCGCCACAGAAAGATGGTCCTGACCTCTGCCGTATACGTTTCAAAGACAACGTCATTTTTTTTGCCAGGCTGTGGCTTATGCACAGCTGGGTTAGGTTTGTGCTCTTGCTGCTCACTTCTTGGCTCTACTTTGTACCCCCTTTGTACCCCCTTTGTACCCCCTTTGTACCCCCTCTGTAGCCCCTGCCATTAATTTCACAGGCCGATTGTCCCTTTATGCTAAACTTTATCGGCGTGTTCCTTATGTAACGGCGCTCCGTGTCAATCGGAGAGCCACCTCCTCAGACGGTTTGTATGGGTGACTAAGGGGGAGACACTTTCAGAGCGAGTGCAGTATAGATCACATAAGCACACTACGTCTCGCAAAAAATGTCCCCAAAGATCTTTACAGGCCGAGACGTCCCTTGTCACATGCTCCCTTATTTCCCCGGTTCAATTGTGGGTGGATTAGGAACCCGCTGCGCTTTTCCTGAGGCCTGGGTGCATGATTATCGCTGGTCTGCTAAACTGTTGAGCAGAGGGCCCTGCAAAGCATACATGTGAGTACATGGTATGGTAACGAGGTTTTAAAAATACCAGCTTTGTGCATTTGGGTTTCTCTGGCGAAGGCGACACGACTGTGTGAGCTGACCAGAAGAGCAGAGCCCACCCTCGCTGGCCTTTCCAGTGCACAGCATGCATCGGGCTCTCTTCCCGCGCCTGCTTTGTGTGGGGCTGCCGGCTTCCTGCGGTTTAGAGCGACGGAGTGGAGAATGACTGTCAACAATAGGGGATGTGTGAAGAGAAAGGGAAAATGAAGACGATGTGAGTCGTCTTAGAGATGCTCGTGTTTTTAAACCTTCATTTTTTTTTCACCACCGTTGAGCTTAGCCCTGTCATGTCGCTTTATTTATGCATGACTTTTTCCCTGTTAAATAAGAATGGATTTCGCAGTGTTGCTAACAGGACTTGTGATATCTCCCTGTTACAATTTCGGTAGTGATTGGTGTTATCGCTGCTCATAATGGGTAGTACAGCTCTGTCGCTGTCTGAGAGGAGACGTTCAATCATTCGTCTGAAGGTCGTAATACTCTGGTGGAATTCCTATATTATGGTCCAGCTAATAGGCAGCCAAGGAGCTCAGGTCTTTCCGGCACTGATGCAGGTGCCTTCAGAGACTGGGCTGTTGAAGCCTCCTATTATGTCCCGGGTGCCCCCCCCGGCGCTGAAATATGATAGCGGCTTGTCCGAGGGACGCTGACCCCTGGGGTCCGCGGGGCATCAAGCAGACAATGCAAGGGAATGAAAAACAAACTGTTTCCCAGCACGCTCACCTTTCGGCAGAGGAACCCTTCATCCTGATCGTGGAGTATTTTCTAGGCGACATTAAAGACTGCGAGTTGCACTCGCAGTCAGGGGATAATCGCTTGCAAGCACTCCTCAGTGTCGGGGTGGGGGGGGGGAGGGGGGGTTGTTTTATGTTTTTTAAGGTTTGCTGGTTTTTTCGATGCATAACTACCTACGAGGAGCGCGCAAATCCACCTCGTTTTGTTTCGTGCCGCTCATTTTCACAAATAAGTCATTAGCTCACCGAATTATGTCGCAGAGGGACACACACAGTCATAAAGTGCCCATTAAAGTGCACCACATCCGACGTTGTGCGGTTTCTGGTTGGTGCCACCTGAAATAAAATTAAGAAAATCAATCATTTGGAGATGTTTATACCCATATCATAATGCCATTGCTTCCGTACCGTGGGATATTCAAAATTATTCTTTTATAAGTGGCGCAGAACTATTTGTATGTACGGTGCTGTTTCTTAAGAGTCTTACGAGGCCTTTTTTTTGGGGGGGAGCACACAGTATTTTTCCGCGGTTCTGGAAAGGGACACGTGCTCTGTTTGTCATTTTTATGATGTCTCCTTCCCATCCATTTTTCTCTTTTCGCCGCGTTTAATTTCTTCGGCTTTAGCCGCTCTGTTGTTTCAGCCTCATGTGAAATGTACCAGATCTGTTACTTGTGACTCTCCCTCCTCCCACTGAGCACCCCCACTGCTTGGCTTCCTCTGGGGTGGGGGGAGAGGGGCTGGGTACATTTATTGGTATAAGGCTGAAAAAGCAGGTGCTGTGCGCTGACCTCCAGCAGCCTGATCACCTGGAAAAACAGCAGCGGAAGGGGGTGCGGTTTGGCTTTAGAGGCTTACAGGACTGGGGGGGGGGGCGGCTGTGATTTATAGATGACCCCCCGCCCCCATGTCTTCACAGGACTTTCTCTCCAGTGTCTCAGAACCAGCGTCAGCAGGACCTATTGATGCCTTGGGAATATAGCGCTTTACCCTTCAGTAAATGTTACTTGTCTGTTATATGGCGTCCGCCAGCACTCCTTTCGTTTGTGGGGTCCTTCGATTTACCGTTTAACACGCTCCTGCTCGGCCCCGCTTAGGTCTGTATTTAAATGCCAGGCAAACTTAGTTAAAACAGTGTGACACGCATGGAGAGCGCATTCGAACCCTAGCCAGCTAACCATGTAACATATTATATTATGTGTATTAGCTTCGTCTCTTTCTCACAGCGGCCGCTTATCGCCCCAGTCAGCAGTCTGCTCTGTCAGTCATGCAAGAGCTGCCTTTGCCCCCGATGATTACAACAGTTCCCCGTGTCGTCTGCCTATTTATCTACACTTCAGACTTTCAAATGCCGCCACCCCCCCAAGGAGAATCTCTCAGGGACAGTCTTTATGCATGACCCCCACTGATCTCCATACACACTCCCAGAAAAAAAAATCGGTAACAAGGTGGATAATTAGAAGCATTAGATGCAGCCTCTGTTTTGTAGGACTACACTCGCTTCTGCCATTAGTGAGATGCTTCTCGTCTGTCTTGTGGCCGTGAGAGTACCAGCCACTGCTTTTCCCATTTCTCTGTTCGCTCTCATTTTTTTCACATCTTGTTTCTGGGATGTAAATCGCTCAAATTCCTGCGGGATCGTTCGAATGGGAGAGGATATGAGCCTGATTTTGGCTTATCAGTGAGCATCTAGGGTGGACAGATTGAGAAGCACCCATTGTGAAGGAAAGACAGAGCAAGTTCTTTGTGGGGGGGGGAGCGGCGGAGGAGGAGGTATCTTCAAAGAAGAGCCTTGCTTTGGGGAAGTGTGCAAATTGAAAAGCAGTGGAAGGGTGCTGATGAGTTCTCCCTCAGGGGGTCTTTACCTAGATGGG
>JABFDZ020000107.1:534301-566522 GCA_019775955.2 Pollimyrus isidori
TGTGGTGCAAAAAAAATCAATTTTGCATCCTTTTTCATCCTTTTGCATTTACCTGCATTTGTTAACGTTGCTTAACAATGGTTTTTTTTGCAGGGGGGTGGCTCAAACTGTCATTGGTGCCCCCCCCCCCCCCCCCCATACATGCCAGTAAGGATAATTAAAACACATCCGGGGCGGCCCAGCTTTGGCCAGTGTGGAGACATGTCTGTACTGAGCTGCATGCTCGCTAATTTGTACCTTCATGTGAACTGGGGCAAAAGGTAGCGGGGATGAGGCTGGAGCAATTAGAGGCTGTTGGGTGTTACGGTGACTCTTGGTCTATTGGTGCGGTGAGGTGAAGTCGGCCCGTCTGTTGTAGGTGACGGCAACATAGCCGGCGGCTTCATCGCGGCTGAATTCCGGTGCGTAATCCTGCCCCGTCCTGGGAAGCGGGGAACCGTGTGACCTGTTTGCTGCGGTCAGGCTTCACGCACTTCGAACCCTCAAGGGCGACTGTCGGTGGTGTTTCAACGTTGATGGGGGAGCGCAGCCTCACCGTAAATGAAAGGGGGTAGAGCTTCCCGCCAAGCTCATCGGACGAGCGTCGCTGCTTCGGCCATTGAAACGTGTGGATCTGCGCCGATCTCCCCTGCTGAAGGTGGTGGCTTCCTTACTCTGTTTGGACTGAATCGATCATTCACTTTGAGTTGGCCAATGGCCATATAAGATCCTCAATATAACTGGTGCTGCTGAAAAGAACCAGATCGAAGTCACTCATCTCCACTTGTCCATTGAAGTTGAAATGATAGTATCTCCTTCCGTTTCAGTAATTCTCAGCTCTGGCTGTCCGTACCAAAGAAATCCTGACTGATGAGCCGGCCTGTAGCTGAGTGGTGGGTGTTTGTAGGGGAAGCAGTAATGAGCCACCGCATTGTTAGGCTCTATGGGGGGGGGGGGGGTACAGGCCTAAAAGCCTGGCACTGAGCCAGCACTTTAAAATCCACGACTGTGGTGTGCATGCCATCTACTGGGGGACAGGAAGCTGGATCCTGTTATGGAGCCCAGGGGGGGGCCTAAGATGGCTGTGAAACCAGGAGGTGTAAGACAGCACAGCTGGCCCGCCGGGGAGGGCTGGACTGGGCGGCCCAGAAGCGCTGTTAGCTCCAGGCGCTGCGCATTTGATCTATCTGGGTGGGCAGGCAGGAGGAGTGCTCCAAATGGTGTCCTGTTTGCCGTCCCCCCCCCCCCACTTCAGATAATGGATAAGCAGAGTGCCATTAGAACTCTGTGTGCATGACCGTTTCCCGATACTTCCACCCATCGCTGTTCACCTCTTACGCCCTGCCCCTCTCCTGTGGGTGCCTTGCGAACAGGCTGATATCACTGAGTGATCTGTGGGGCTCCACATCACACATGTGGAATGTGTTACAGCGGGGTTTGGTCTCTCCCTCCCCGACAGATGGGCACACTTTGCCGAGACAGAGAAGGTCCCCACAGGATGAGCTGTCCCATATTCAATCAAACCTGAGGATATCCCAACTTCATACTCAAACTTTAGGGTTATCCTAACTCCATACTCAAACCTGAGGATATCTCAGCTCCATATTCAAACTTAAGGGCGATCCCAACCACATACTCAAACCTGAGAATGTCCCAACTTTATACTCAAACAACTCATTACTGAAACTTCAGGGCAATTCCAACTCCATACTCAAACCTGAAGATATCCCAATTTCATACTCAAACTACAGGACAATCCCAACTCCATACTCAAACCTGAAGATATCCCAACTCATTACTCAAACTTCAGGGCGTTCCCAACTCCATACTCAAACGTGAGAGTTTTCCCAACTCCACCCTCAAACGTGGGTAATCTCAACATGCACAAAATGCAGGGTATCCATTATTTGGCTACTCCACGCTTTTTTGCTTCCTATTGTGTCTGGGATTTCCTAGTTTACAGCTCCTTTTATTTCAAGTTTACAGCGAAGCCAATACTGATAGTTCATCAGCGTACACATTTGGCCGGCTGCAGACAATGTAAAATAGATGAAACATCATTTTAACTGACTTAATGAAAGAATAAAGGTTCTTCATGTCCCTGTGGTTTGTATTACAGCCCAGTTTATGGTGCTGTGTTGCTATAACTCCCTCATTAACCCCAGGGCCTGGTTCAAAGCCCAATCCCACCCTCTAATCACCACTTACAAGCCTGAAAGGGTTTTACTGTTCCATCCGGCAAGGCTGAATTACCCACGGGGGTTAACAGCAGACCCATCACTTTTCCCAACCGCAGTGTCCCACTGCCTTTCTCGGAAAACTGGCGTTCACTGCGCCGCTGTGTGGCAGGTCGTTTCCAGCGTGGTGCCGTGCGCCGTTTGGTTTTGCCCACATGCTACAGAGTCACTTCTGCAGAGGCCGGACACCCTCAGCCCACCGAGGAAGCATCCGCTAGCCTGAGGTGACGTTTATCACCTTCGGTGAGAGCCTAACCCTGGCAGCGCGTGCACTAAACCCAGACGCAGCTTAATGCAGAGCAGTATCAATAATCCAAACAGCAGCTGTGTTCACGATTCCTGGAAATTATTTATGATTATTAATGCATATGTATTCCAAGAGCCAAGTAGGCTCCTGCTTTTTATGGCATTATTCCAGTTGCATCACAAGAAGGAAATAATATATAATTAGATCAAAATAATTATTTTGTCAGAAGTAGTTTTTGGGAAAGTACAAAGCAAGGGCCTGTAATTGTAGTGTTTATAATATACAGTACCTGAAAGGACGATTCAGTGGTTTTTTTATTTTAATTTTACCTTCTGACACAAAGTAAATGTACATTTAAGGCCATCTTCTGGAAAGATTAAAGGTTAAACACAGAACAAGGCAAGTTTATGCAGTAAATATTTACCCAGCATGCATTGCTTAGTAACCAACAAACAAAAAGCTAAATAATGTAAATTGTGACCAAATACTGAAAGAAACATTTTATGGAGTGAATACTGATTTGAACACGTATGAATGTAGACATGCGATTTGACTGCTGACGGCGGTATCTTTGAAGGTTCTGTTTCCATATGGAAGCGATCAGTGAAAATCCTCCATGTAGAGTTAGAGCGTGATTCTGCCCAGGTTTTCAATATGTGAATTTATGACTTTTTTGATAAAGTGATATTTCTGTCACTGGGATCCATTCATTCATTTCAATGCTGACTTTGATTCATTTCATGCAGTGCGAAATTCGAGCCTCCCCACAAAGGCTTGGAAGTGATTGTCATTCCTCTCATCGCAGCCAGCCAGAGCAGGCCTACAGAGGCTGGACTTGTCTGGAATGCTCGTTGAAACGGAACCCGAGGCTTAGTCAGCACAGTCGCCCCCAGCACTCGGGAAGGGGGAGGGGGGGAGCAGAACTCTGTGGTGCCCTGGTCATAGACCAAATGGCCACACCACATACTGCTGACAGAGTGCAGAGTTGAACAATGCAGCCCCCTCAGATTAGGGTGCAGTGGGCTTAAGTGGATTGGGACTTGTGGGGCGGGGAATTTGGCTCCGGGCTTGCATGGGGGGCTCTCCGGTATCTGTGAGCATCTACACCAAAGGGCCCCTGGTGTATCACTGAACAGTTCAGGGCTACTTCCTGCCTCGGAGATATAGGATTCCTGTGCAGTATGGGAAAGTACGGAATTTTCTTTTGGTGTTTTCCAAGTCTGGATAAGTATGGAAAAAGGAATTAAACTTTTGGTGTTTCCATACTATTGTGACAAACTGGCCTACTATGTACAGATGCTCCTGTACTTAGGAACGGGTTAACTTGAAATATCTGTACGTCGTTATTCATCATTTTAAGGGCATATGCAAGTACAAATAACTAGGATGCAGGGAGTACACACGCTATACTGCTGCATGGTGGGAGTAGCGGCCAGAAGCCATACTAGGCGGAAGTGGCAGACAGAAAAGACGTTGATGTTGCGCACAAGAAACGGGAGCCCAATGAACGCAATTTGGACTTACAGTCCTCTTCGTTTGTATGTGTGAAAGTTGAAAGTTCCTAAGTTGAAAGTTCTTAAGTTGAAAGTTCCTAAGTAGAGGAGCGTCTGTATTCTAAAAAAAAACATCTGCATTTGCTTATCCATGTTTTTGATTAAATCACTGATGTGAGCAGGTTTCAGGACAAGAATGTGCAAAGAGCGATGACCCAAACCCACATGTGTCTGTCGGGGTCCATGCTTGATTAATCTCCAGCATGTAGGCTACCTTAGATCTACAGCGTTCACAATGTGGAAATGCATATCTTCACTTGCTTGGCAATCCTAAATGTTATAATTGGTTAGCTAAGGATCCCAAATGTGAATGGAAATTAAAATGCAAATTACAACCCCATTTCCAAAAAAGCTGGGGCATTGTGTAAAATGTAAATAAAACAGAATGCAGTGATTTACAAATCATATTAACCCTTATTTAATTAAAAATAGAATAAAGGCAACATATCAAATGTTGAAACTTAGTAATTTTATTGTTTTGACGAATGTCTGCCCAGCTTGAATTTGATTCCAACTGCACATTTCAAAACAGTTGGGAAAGGGGCAACGAAAAAACTGAAAATGTTGTGTAATGCTAAAGCAATACAAACTGGTTGAATATCTCACGACTAATTAGGTTAATTGGCATCGGGAGAACGACATGACAGGGTTGTATGTGTGAACTTGCTTCACGTTTTGAACATGGGGGAGATGGCAGAAGGGTTGCCATCTAGTCACAGGAGGATAGTTGCAGTTGCTAGAATTTACATGTATGCAACATGCATGCAACTCAGTATATACATGCAACTCAGCTGCATGCCAGCTCATCATGCATGTAACATGTTGATTTTAAAATGTCCTTGCATCATGAAATGTCAAAATACTCGCAGAGTCTGGAAATGAAAGTCTGGAAAGGTGTGGAATTTTAAAATGGGAAGTGTGTCAGAATCCTGGGGTGAATCTGGCGGGGTGCAATCTGGCGGGGTGCAATCTGGACATGCAGTGGCTGAATGTGGCCACCACGCTGGCCTGTATCACCGCCTGTTTCTGGATTTCTCTCCCATCTCCGTTTCCGCCATCTTACTTGCATCCATGGCTGCACTGAGATTAAAAATTGACCCCAGACTTTGGGGTCCCTCTGAGGTAAATTTTGCCAGCCCACATTTGCAGCCAGCCGGTCCACTGTGAAATTGCCCAGTATGCCAGATGGCCAGTCCAGCCCTGCTTGCATCAGCAAGGCCGCAGATTAAATATGAAAGTGTGAGAGACCAGTGATCCCCAGACCAAGGTCACCCCCCCCCAGGCAGAGAAGGCATCTTTGAGTGACTGTGCCCACGCCCATGTGTCCAGGTCTTCCAGGTGGCCTATGTCATCATTAAGGCAGCCAACTCGCCTCGGCCGGGAAACTGGGTCCTGGAGCGCTCTCTGGATGGCGAGCAATACTTTCCCTGGCAGTACTATGCCATCAGCGATACTGAGTGCCTGACCCGCTATAACGTCACCCCTCGCATCGGACCCCCCACCTACAAGAGGGATGACGAGGTCATCTGCACCTCCTACTACTCACGCCTGGTCCCACTGGAGCATGGCGAGGTATGACCCCCATCCCCGCATGCTGTCATCATGCTGTTATTGAACTGCAAACAGCGCCCCCTGCTGTCAGATTAACATAATTACTGTAGATAGCAGGGTTATGCTCCTCTTATGCTGTGTTTAGCCTGTCAGCTCCAGATTGGTGGTGATCCTACACATAGCCACTTTACCGGATACAATTCAGATGTGGAATGAACATATTACATGTGGATATTTTGAGATCTGTGTGGGCCAATGACAGGGCAGAACCTGGCTCAGTCAGCTTTTGGACAGCGTCCTCTAAGCAGCTCTTTTTTCACCCCCGCAGATCCACACCTCCCTGGTGAACGGGCGACCCAGTGCCGACGACCTGACCCCTGAACTCTTGGAGTTCACCTCTGCCCGCTACATCCGCCTGCGCCTACAGAGAATCCGCACACTCAATGCCGACCTCATGACCCTCAGCTACCGCGACCCCAAGGAGGTGGACCCGATTGTCACACGACGGGTACGTGCAGTTCAGGCCCCTCCCAGAATGCCGTGCATCTGGGGACAACAGGCACAAACTTCACTCATATACCTGCGTATATCACTTGACATTGGATGCAGAAACATTTTTGTTTGCAATAATATTCAAAGAAAAAGAAAATTACAGAAAGAAGGCTTAAGACTTGTTTAATTACTATTGTGATTATATGAATAACATACTAGATTATTAAACAAAACGCTTTAAACCATAATCAGCACACTGAAATACTATCTGACCTTATGTGCAGTACAATAACACTCTGCTGAAGACCAAATAAAGTCACAGGACATGATAAGACAGTGAAACTGGGTAAGGAGAAAATGTTGGCCCAGTATAAATAATTTTACAAATATTTCTAGTTATTTTGACCCAGAGGTTTCCTGTTTGCATTGAATTCTATGACTGTTGTTAATAATTTTGTTTCTGTGCTCAAGGTGAATAATTTGTGCCATTTTTCGGTCTTTGAGTGAAAGTTCTGCTCTTCCTCGATGGACCTTTTGGTCTGAGAAGTGAGAGGTGCATGATGTGGGTTCTGTGCCTAACCACGCCTATCCGTGTCCGCAGTATTACTACTCTATCAAAGATATTTCGGTGGGGGGGATGTGCATCTGCTATGGACACGCCCAGAGCTGCCCGTGGGACCCCGTCACTAAGGTACCATCACCTCAGAAATCACTCTTTGCTAAATCCTTCAGGTACTGCCTGGTGTGGCTCTGTGTGTGTGGCTCAGTGGGTTAGGACATTTTACCTTTTCAGGTTAAGGCCCAGTGTCACTGTTGGGCTCTTGGGGACTGTTTGACCCCGCTTCCTGAATGATGTACACTACCAGTCAAACGACTTTCTACATTTGCCTGTCACTCACGTTCACTAAAAGTACACTCAATATTCTTTGCTAACCAATAGATTTACAGTGTGTTCACCATTTCAGTATCTTTATTAGCAAGAAAATGTCATATCTTTGATTCATCAAAGTGACCTCCTCTGGCAGTTATAACAGCAGAGACAATTCAAGGCTGTCTTTCCACAAGTGACATAAAATTTTGCTCCGTTTTATGGGATGAAAGTTATCTAGTGCATTTAAAGTTAAAGGACAGCCTGTAATTTTACTATGCCGTCACCACACAACCAGTTAATAGGATGTCAGACATGCAGTGTTATATATGCTTTCCGTTATAAAAGATACGTGTTTTACTTGAATTATGTCTGACATACGAATTTTATTTATAGTTGTTCATTCGACTTTTCAATGCTTAACAAGAAATCAGAAGTTTATGAAATAAATGGAAAAGTGGTAAAAGATAAAAACTTTTGACTGGTGGTGTTTGCCACTTTGGATAAAAGTGTCTTCTAAATGCATATAAAATTATTTAATAACAGCGTCTGGATGCCCCTGATGACAGACCTCTGCCACGTTAGAGCAGGACAGGAGAATAATAACGACAAGGTTGCCTTCAGCTGTAGACTTGGACAGTCACAGACACTCCAGCCTGTGACCACTGCTTTACAGATCCTGTCTGTATTTAATCTGTGTCAATTAGCGGTACTAACGAGCCGCAGCTCCTCTAGTTCTTCCACGGCGCGTGAGCGTAGCTCAGCGGCCTGGCGTCTCACCGTGCCGCACAGACGCTGCATGTGCTAAACAGCCGCGCTTGTGCGCGCATCCCAGCGCACGCCTGCGCCCTCGTTCGTCACGGCTAGCCCCGGGCGTGTGCGTGCATGCAGGTCCGCGAGCACGAGAGCGGGGGAGCGCTAATACGCCGGCCCCTAACGGATCCACGGACAGACGGACGGGGGGGGGGGGGCATGACATTTTCCCCCTGGGTCTGAACAAAACATGCGCTGTTCCCCCTTTCATCCCCGCAGAAGCTGCAGTGCGTATGCGAGCACAATACGTGCGGCGAGAGCTGCAATGAGTGTTGCCCTGGCTACCACCAGGAGCCGTGGCAACCTGGAACTCTCTCCGACGGGAACACTTGCGAGAGTAAGTCGCGGCGGAGCCTCTCCGTCTTCCGTGTGCCGTGCGCTCGGCCGACCTCTAATGTTCCTTCACCTGCACAAAGGAGGGTTCGCCTCAGCAAATGGAAAAAATGAGATAAATACGAATGACGAACCTGTTGGAAGATATAGTTTAGATAAACCGGCCCTCTAATAAATCAACTAGGTTCGGCGCAGGGTTTCTAAAACACATTTTATCTGTATGTGCAAAGGTTGATGCTACCGCCGAGTTACATTAAGAAATGAACTTTTAAGAACCTCTGTCGGTCTTGATGTGTTGACATAGCCACGTTTGTGTTCTTGCCCTATGGTCGACGCCACCTTCTGCTCACCCTGTGGCCCTGATGCTCCGCAGAGTGTAACTGTCACAACAAGGCGGATGACTGCTACTACAACCAGACGGTGGCTGAGAGAAGGATGAGCCTGAACACCCACGGTCATCACTCCGGGGGCGGGGTCTGTCTCGGTTGCCGGCAAAATACGGCAGGAGTGAACTGTGAGACCTGTGCCGATGGCTTCTTCAGACCCCACCTGGTAGGTGCTTGACTTTGTTCCGTGGGTTTACCCATAGGCCTCTGTGTCGCACTTTCGAATTATATACGGAGTGCTGGAATGATAAAAACAAGAAAGGAATATAATGCACCATTCACTGTGAGGCTGCTGGGTTTCAGGGTTTGCGGGATATAGAATTAACTCTGTGTGTCAGTTTTTCCCAATCTGGTCCTTGGGGACCCACAGACAGTCCATGTTTTTGCTCCCACCGAGCTAAAAAAAAGTAAGGAGCTGGGAGGGAGCAAAAACATGGGCTGTCTGTGGGTCATCAAGGACCAGATTGGGAAACACGGCTCTATGCATTTAAATGGAATTTTATAGAAACATGGTGGTATGAAGGCATGGCTCAGGGTCATCCCAACCATCTACCAGATAAGTGGTCATGGAGACCATTTGGAATAGATGGATTATGGGGTCTCAGGCATAAATCACTTTGTTTATCCTGTGCAGGTTTCCCCGTATGATGACTACCCCTGCGTGGAGTGTCACTGTGATCCCAGCGGGTCACGGAGCCTCAGCTGTGTCAAGGACGACAACCAAGCCAAGGCCGGACAAGGTCAGGGATCTGTCTGCTGCGCTCTCAGCAGACGTAGGGGATGCAGCCGCGTTGCGGGGCCTTGGTCCTCGAAGGCGCAGACCCGCTGCTCTCTCTTTCTGCAGGCCTGTGGCCCGGACAGTGCCTGTGCAGAGAAGGCTTCGCGGGTGACCGCTGCGACCGCTGCGCGTTCGGGCACAGGGATTTCCCGGCGTGCCACCGCTGCACCTGCAACTTGGACGGCAGCGTTAACGTCGACCCGTGCGAGGAGTGTGTCTGCAAGGTGACGGGGGCCTCAGGGCGGCGGACGGAACGCAGTCCCTCATGTGACCCCAGGAGGCTGTAATGGGGCTTTGCCATGACTCCCACAGGAAAACGTCATGGGCGTCGACTGCGACACCTGCAAGCGGGGCTACTACAACCTGCGGGCCAGCAGTCCTGAGGGCTGCACCGAGTGCTTCTGCTTCGGCGTGTCAGACGTGTGCGAGACCATCCCCTGGGGCGCCACACAGGTACTGGGGCCTCCTTGGCGGCGACTTAACCCAGGGGCCTCATCCTTGGAAGAAAAATACACTGTGCACTGTGTCCCTGCAGCTGGTGGCCGCGGAGAGATGGCACGCTCTGGCTGCCGTCCCCGAGGAGAACAGTGACGTCAACGTCACAGAAGGCGAAGCCCTCCACTTCCTCTCCACCTGGATCGCTCCCAGTGCATTCTGGGGAAACAAGGTAAAAACCTACTGCTTGGGGGGTACAGCTTGGGCACACACCGGCAGGTACGGGTACCCCACTCTAAAATTAAAATGAAAATTTCTGTGACCGTCTTGGGTTAATGGGTCTCGGCCTTGACGTGCAGCGGAACTGTGTATGTCAGGAAGCCGGGAAATAATTATGATCCGCTTGTCGTGAGCGTGCTTAATGTGTGTGCACGTTGATCCCCCAGATAATTAATCCAATTTGAACTTGCAATTATACATGACATTTGCTTGGCATATTGAGGGAGGGGTATTACGATTGTTATTTTTTCTTCTTTGAAGAATGTGACTGTGTAGATCAGGGGTGGGAAATCTTATGTGCGAAGGGCCAGTGTTTCTGAGATAATCTTTAGTTCAGCTGTTCAAACCCAGGTGTGAGGACTCTTCAGCCAATCAGTCCTCTCATTATTATTTTAATTAGGGAGTTGCAATGATAAACTACATACACACGGATTGTTTGCAGATAAGATTGCCCACCCATGGTCTAGATGATGAAGTTTTATGTCTGTTTCTTAGGGATGTGAGTAATAAGCATTCCTAATATTTTTCTAGTTTTCCACATCCTATGTAACACAGACTTTCTAAGTTTATGTAAATGTGAATCCTACAGATGTGTACAACTGACTTTAAAACTGAGATATTTGTACATCTCCTCAGCAAGTTTTCCTTCATAAAACATTTTTGTTCACTTTCTGTCCCTGTGACCACCATGGCTCTGGCTCCCCTTCCCACTCCAAGCTGACTGCGTATGGTGGCTTGCTGAACTACACGGTTTCCTACGACGTTCCCGTGAGTGGTATACAGAAGCCCCTCCTGGCTCAATTTGATGTCATCATCGAGGTACGCCATATTAATTTACACCCCTGAAATTCTGAAAAGCTAACCAATTTTAAATATATTGGGAAATTTCATATTTTTAGGTAGTAGAAAGTTCCTTTCCAGAGTCCCGTCTGAGTAGATCACAGTCCCATTCCCAATAACATTCCAGGCACGAGAACTAAATATTGTAAACAACTCCAAAGCCTTGGTTTATTCTCCTTGAGAACAAATGCTTGTCAGTGGTTGAGCCTAGCTGACTGTCAGCTCGCTGGCGCCCCCAGGGGAATGGGAGGACTCTCCGGCAGGCAGCCACTCAAGAGGTGCTGCTGATGCCCGCCATGGAGCGGAGCGTCGCCATGGAGGTGCTGCCACAGAACTTTGTGGGCCCCCAGTGGGGCAGAGCTGCCGAGCGGGATGAGCTGATGACGGTCCTGGAGGATGTGTCTGGGCTGCGGGTGCGGGGACGCTTCAGCGGCAGTGTGGAGGGGACCGTGAGGTGAGACCCAAAAGGAGCCTATTTCAGTGACTGGTTTACGGCTGTTTCTTTCATGAGCCTCCGTGGGCTTGTTTCACGGCTCTTTCAGAAGACTCATTTCATGGCCTGTGTCTCCTGCTCATTTCATATCTTCGGTGAGGGTCTTTTATAGCTGTTGTACAGGAGTCATTAAACCTCGCAGCTACTCTGCGGGTTTGATTTCACAGCCTCGGCGGCCGCCTCGCTTTGGCTTCTTCACAGTGTTGCTCCCATCCTTTCTGTTCCATTGGTTTCATTTAATTGAAAAGGACCCTCAGAGCCGGGAGACCAATCTGTCTACATTCCGCCTGTTCAATTTCAGCTGGCCTTTTATTATTATTATTTTTTTTAAGTTTGTGTTTCCCCTCCCATCCAGACTCGCCACTGTGTCCCTCGACATAGCTGACCCAATCAGCACTAGGCCTCACGCCGCCGGTGACGTAGAACAGTGTGAGTGTCCGTGGGGCTACACCGGGACGTCCTGTGAGGTAAGACCCGGCTTACTTTTCCCCCGACTTTGACTGACATCTGTCTTGGCCAATCCAGTGTCTCCCTTTAATCCAATCCATGCTGTCACTCTGATTGCATGTTTCAACTGAAAGACACTGTAATTATAATTATGAAATATGTATTGATAAATGAACCTACAAGATGACTCATATTTGAGTAAATAAATAGTGCTCTGGCAGTTATTGTTAGCAACATTTAGAAAATCTTAAGATTAATGTCAGAGAAGCTTGCCTTTTTTTAAAATTCTGCTTTTTTCTCATTCAGGACTGCACCATTGGATTTTATCGTGTGGGGGGGATCCTGTTCGGCGGCAATTGCCTGCAGTGTGAATGCAATGATCACTCTTCCCAGTGCGACTCCAACGGCATCTGTTTGGTACGATCCCACCCATAAACAAGCAGCTAAACACCATATTTAAAGACCAAGGGAGGGTACTCTTCTCCTCGATCTGCTCATCCCACCTCCTCATGATCTGGCAGGGGCTGCCGCGCCATGTGTAAATCATTGAGTTAAAACGAGCCTTTTGTTGATGATAAGTTTATCTGAATTAGGCAGGTCATGAAATATCTGCCCCCGTGGCGCCTGTGTGGCTCCTTCCCATCCCCCTTGGTCAACTCTCCTTCTTAAACGTGTCACTATGGTGCAGATGGAAGCCAGAGGTCTTTGTGAGAGGATGTCAGAGATACACCCTGACTGTAAATCTTCCCCAGGGCTGTGATCACAACACCACTGGGCCTCACTGTGAGCAGTGCCTGCCTGGTTTCTATGGAGACCCATCCCAGGGCACTCCGGACGACTGCCAGAGATGTGCCTGCCCGCTTACTGTGGCGTCGAACAAGTAGGTCTCTCCCCCAGGCTCTCAGGAACTGGCGCGTTAGCCAGCCACCGCTAACCTTTTCCATTGTGGAGGCTAATATCGGTTACATGAGGAGCAGACTAGAGTCTGTGTAGGTGTCAGTGTTTCTGTAGAGGTATGGCTTTGCGTGAGCTGCCAAATTGCACTGGAACCAAATGCTGGATTTGGGTTCGATTTTTGCCCTGGATCTGTGTGTGAACTGGTATGCCCACAGTGTTTGAGTGTGTGCTTTCTGATGGCCTGCGAATGGATGGACATGGTAAATCCACCGGGCCGTTAAATGCGACGGTATGCTCAATATTGCAGAAATATACACTATATTGAAAAAGGCTCAAACTCAGTATTGTATAGGTGAAGTGAAAGCCTACGGCCGCTGTGTGTGGTTCTGCTTCTGTGGTTCCTCACTATACCCCCCCCCCCCACAGCCAGGCGGTGCTAAGCATTACGCTTTCAGTTTCAGTCCCACGTGCCACCGGGGGCAGCCTGGCGAAGTGATCTGTGACCGGTGCCAGCGGGGCTACACGGGAACCCGCTGCGACAGGTATGCGTGCGCACGGACCACACGCACACGCCGGCGGCCACGGACACACTCTCGCACGCACGCCGGTCACAAGTGCGCAAGGGAGAGGCGCCTTTCATCGACCGAGACGTGCAGGGGTGGCGTATCTCTGTAGCCACGCTGTCAAAGTAGCATAAGATAAGAGCCCAGGACTATATTCGCAAGTAGTTTCAATCCTTTCGTCTGTAAATCCAATAATTGAGGTCGGACCATTCTCTGCAGGAAGGTTTTATCGCCTGTCGTTGAGCCGTGGGACCGAAATATAAGAAATCTGAGATGCAGGACGTGGGAAATATTTATGGCCTGTGTGTCCCAGGTGTGCCAACGGTTACTATGGAAACCCTTCCGTGCCAGGCCAGGGGTGTCGGCTCTGTGACTGCAACGGCAACGTGGACCCACTGGAGCTGGGCCACTGCGACCCCGTGAGTGGGGAGTGTCTAAACTGCACGGGCCACACCACGGGCTGGCACTGCGAGCACTGTCAGGAGGGTTACTACGGCGATGCCATCGGGGCCAAGGACTGTCAGAGTAAGTCTGGGCAATGTGCCCTAACCCACAATCCCCCAGTCAGTGCATCACGACACCATATTTCACTTGAGTGTGTACAATATCCGTAGTTTGAAGTGTGAGGAATAACAGCAGAGAGAAAGACCAGCAGAAATGCAAGATCCTTTGCGTACGACGTGGCAGAATCACTGAAATCGTGCGCAAGTCCCTGATTACATGCATACCAAGCAAGATGATTAATGAAACTGCAGTCATTCAAGTCTGAAACTTCCCATTAATCACATAAATATTAAGCGAATAATTATTCGATTAATCATCTTATGATAAGAAAAGTAAACTGGAAGTTTGAGTTAGGGTCACTGATTATCTGCTGGGTGACAGATTCGCTGCTGGGGCGCAGAGGATAAGGAGGCTGACTTGTAACTGGGGATTTTTTTGGGGACAGCTCTCACTGACCATATGGCCCTGAATAATCCTCTTTCTATCCAAATTCCAGTGCCCCCTCCCAAGCTCCCCATTCTGTTGCTGGGATGCCCCTTTTTAGTTTGTGTAAATGGCTTTAGGATTGTCAGATCTACACGGTCATGTTGACAATCCTACAAAGACCCGGAACATTCCAACAGCTTGGCAGTGCGCTTTCATGTCAATATGTAGCTCTAGTAATACAGTAAAGTAAACTGACATCTTTTAGATAACTCTGATAAATACTCTCAGTTCTTTTTAACTCATCTTAAGTGATCAATCAATAAATAAACGTTTTATTAAACTGACTCATTTCTATTTCAGTTTAGCTGTTCCGATGTAATGTTCTACTGACATCTAGTGTAAAATGAGAGAGCAGCAACCATTCCTGAAACAACCTTTCATGTTGTGCTAGCATACTGAGCACCCTAGAACATTCTGAGCTGTGTTAGGTAAATGAATGAAGACAACGTGGACACCACTGTGTAACAGCAATCTGACAATCCTTGGTAAGGTACTACCACTGTGGTCTGGAATCACTGTGGTCTGGAAGCTTCTGTCTATAAGCATGGATTCTTTAATGAATATCGGACACAGTCTGGACCGGAGTACCGGTGTCGATATGTGGTACGAAGCCAAATTGGTTAATCCTGTTGTGTGTTATCTGCGTTCCCCTTGTCTATTTGTGCGCACACGCACACCCCAGTCTGCCGCTGCCATAGAAACGGGTCCCGTTCCAGCCTCTGTGATGTGAGGACGGGACAGTGTGACTGCAAGCCCAACACGCGGGGAGTGAGCTGTGAGCAGTGTGAGGTAGGTGCAGGCCTTGCCCTCGTCTCGTCCCTTTAATGAGCCGCATGTCTCCCTCTGATACGCCCCCCCAGTCCCTGACACTAGCCCCCGGGCAGCGGGATGCTGTCCCTACCTCTGCATCTTTACTCGTCTTCCCCCCCCCGGGTGACTCTGGCTGGCGGTAACTGCCAGCGGATGACTTCATAATTCATAGCCCACCCCCACTCCCCTTCCAGCTGTCTCTCCATGTGTAGATGGGGGGGGGGGGGGTACGTGTGAGCGATGAGGCTACAGTCCAGGCTGCTGGTCCCGGGTTTGGCCTGAGGGGGGCCACAAAGCCCATATGCTTCGGGCGCCCATCCAGATGCTCTGGCCCGGCCCACAAGCCACTGCCAGCTCGTTTAGTGCTATCGCCTGACAGAAAGGCACCCCCCCCCCATCCCCAACTGGTTTTGCTCTCTATTGCTAATGATGAGGGTGGCTGGGGGTGGGGGGGTTAGTGCTGCGTCTTCCTCACCCCGGAGGGTGTCTGCATCAGCCCTCTGTCTGCGTTAGCTGAAGCTTTAGGTTACTGCCTTCCCAGAATCGCCGCCTAGTCTCTCGCCCCCCCCCTTCCCCCCGCGGCAGGTGGCTCGATGATTTATGTGATCAAACTCCTGCCTGCTTACAGCCTGAACAGGCTCACACTTCCCATAATCCTCAGTTTCAGACTACAGATTATTGTGACAGGAGGGAACTCTAACAGCGGTGTTCAGGGCTGAGTGTGCTCTCCGCAAAGGTGATAATGACACGGCGGCCGAGAATCGCATGGGGACGGTGACCAGTGAAACTCAGGTCCTGAAACACCGGCGAGTTTATGTCACCATGACGACACTCCGCGGTGAGGGACCGGAGTGTGCCGCCGTGGGGTGACTGGCCCATGGCTGCTCGGCATGTCTTACAGCCAGGGTTCTACGGCCTCCGTGATGAGCTGGGCTGCGTGCAGTGCGGCTGCAGTGAGGCAGGGGCGCTCTCTAGGGAATGCGACGAGGGAGGCCGGTGCCAGTGTGTCCCCGGAGTGGCTGGGGACAAATGTGACCACTGCCAGCACGGATATTACGGGTTTCGCAATGGCAGCTGCACAGGTAAGGCGTCACCAGCCCGGCGCTCCGTGGAAGGGACTTGACCTTTGACCCCAGCACCCCGAGTGGCTTCACTCACCGCGGTATGTGTGTGTCGCTCTCTCCCGCGCAGAATGTAACTGCGCGTACACGCATGGAAACTGTGACCAGGAGACGGGTGAGTGCATCTGCCCCCCCCACACTATGGGGGAAAAGTGTGAGCATTGTGAGAAAGACCACTGGGGGCACGACTCGGTGACAGGCTGCAAGGTGAGTTACCCCTGGTGCAACGTGTTCAGCTACCCAAGGTTGGTCACCTGGTCTAAAAGAGATGCTATATTTGTAATGCCTAAAATCAGGAGAGTTGTACATTCATCTGATTTTAACAGAAGGCATCTCACACTGGTGAATCTACCTTAGTTTATCAGTTACAAGTGTTCACAGAATACACCTAACACACTGTTTTGAGAATCGCTGCATATTCCCAAGATGCCCTGTCACTTCTCTCCCCAGCCATGTTCCTGTGACTTGTATGGCTCCTCTGGCTCCCAATGTGACCTCGCCAGCGGACGCTGCCCCTGCAAGGCACAGTTTTCTGGCGATAGGTGTGACCGCTGCGCTATGGGCTTCAAGGCCTTCCCAGAATGCACTGCATGCAACTGCAACATCAACGGCACCCATGAGAAGTATTGTGACCGGGAGCTGGGAGTCTGCAGCTGTGAAGAGCAGGGCAAATGTGTCTGCAAGGTTCTGACCTCTTCAGAATTGTTATAATGGGGGGCGGGGGGGTGCAGTGACTGTGACATGCTGGGGATTCTTGTCCCTTTTGTGTTATGAGGCAGCATCCATGTGGCTTGCGTTTGTGTCGCTCAGTAGTTGCCTCCATATTACTGTGGCTCTGTCTCTGAGTCATGTGACTCGTGTCCTTGACCGTCAAGCGTGGCTGTGTTTCCAGGACAACGTGGGAGGTCTAGGCTGCGATGAGTGCAAGCAGGGCACCTTCGGGCTATCAGGTGACAGTCCTGCTGGCTGTAGCCCCTGTTTCTGTTTCGGGGTGTCTTCTGACTGCGAGGAACTCGGAGGCCTGCTTAGAGTCCCTGTGAGTAGAACTACACCCCTCACCCACACGGAAACTTTTTCGTTAAGGATGAGCAACAACTCAGTGCTCATTATTACATGCTCTGTATTAATGATTTAATGAGATTACATTCAACTGAACGCAATTAGTATTTCGAATAACATGTAAACACTTGGCTCAGTAGGGTGGCCATCTGTTCTGAACTAATGATGTGGCAGGGCCACATTCGTACTAATTTATCTACACTCAAGGTCACAGTCTTCTAGCGGTTAACCCAAATAGAACAAGTGGGCTTTACCGCCAAGAAATCTGGAGGACACAGAACACTTAGCGAATGCACGTTAATTCCAAAGCCAAAATCAGATGTTGGTACTCGCGGGAAGCAGCCCACAGCCAGGGAGACTTGAACGTTTTCCCAGCTACATGGAGCGGTTCTCCCAAGTTTAGGAATGAAACAAGTGGGTTTGCACAAAAACAACCAATCAGCAGGCAGGGCAGCAATGCATTTTGGGATCGATCCGTGCGCAAATTGTATTCGTTCGCGCTTGTTTCTGCTTTGATAAATGTCTGTGCAGGCAGTGTTAGGGAAATTACTCACATTACAGAATCTATTACAGACAGAGGTGGGAAAGTTCAGGTCCAGAAAGTATAAATCCAGACCAAGGTTTTGTTTCAACCAACTAGTTCAGTATAAAGAGTCACATTCACAGAATAATCAACTGGTTGGCTTTAACAAAACCTTGGTCTGGATTTATACTTTCCCACTTCTGTCTGTATTGGATTACTTTTGCGAGTAACTTCCCCAGCACTGAGTGTAGGTCACCGTTTGCCTGTCTGTCTGATCTTTCCTGTCCGTGTCAGGTACCACTGGGAGCCGGGACAGAGAGGCTACGATTGGTCAGTCAGAGCAATCTGACAGGCACCCTGGAAGGGGTCTTCCTGCAAGATGCAGAAACGATGATGGACACCAGCCTGGTTCAAAGTTCCTCACTGGCTGGGCCATACTACTGGAGACTCCCCGATCGCTTCCAAGGCAACAAGGCAAATGCTCATGGGGGGGGCGGTCACCTGTCACACGGCATCAGATCCACTGATCTCACAGAACTGCACTTTCAGTGATGTATATCTGATCACTGTCGTCCGTATTCTATTCGGCTCCATAACAGATTCTGTCCTATGGTGGGATGTTGAGGTACTCTGCGGCGTTCTTTGCTCTCGATGGATCCGGGCTGGCCAACAACGAGCCACAGGTTATAATCCGAGGAGGTCGCCTGAAGAAACTGGTTATCCATCTGGACCAGGCTGCACCGAGGAATGGGGTGTGGACCAGCCAAGAGATCCCACTGACTGAGGTGAGAGGCCTGGACTCGTCTGGCATTAACGCCTGGACATTATCAAAAATCGATTGGAAGGTCGCTGTTTTACATTTTCCCAAAGAGATGGCTCTGAAGGTTGGGCTTTGTGTGCTACAGCTCAGAGAAATTAAAAGAAAATTAAAAACCGAGGTGGGCATCTAATACCCCGTCATAATAACCGATGCCTTACTTCTTCACAGCACAAATGGAAATACTTCAACTCTGTGTCCGAGCAAGCCGTCACACACTCGGACTTCATGTCGGTCTTGAGCAGCATTGAGTACCTCATCATCAAAGCCTCGTACGGCAGCGGGATGCAGCAGAGCAGGTGAGCGGCTGGGCTTCCAGACTGACCCTCCGCCGAAGGCCGTGCATCCCGCGCATCCGTTAATGGCGGGTGTCTGTGGCGCAGGATATCAAATATCTCCATGGACACGGCAGTGGAGGCGGATGAGGTGCCGGCGGGTGGCACGCTGGCCCGTCTCGTGGAGGTGTGCGAGTGCCCCAGGGGTTATGCAGGCCTGTCCTGCCAGGTGAGTGCAGTGCAGTCTGTGGGCAGAACACACCATTAATCTGATACAATGCAAATTCTACCAATTCTAGCCAAGGGCTTGTGATATTTCTCTACCAGCTAAGGTATTTGAACCCACAACCTTCCACATATGGATCCCTAACAAACGCACACTCTTAATCTGAAAATTGATCTGTGCTTCATGATGTCTTTTACTGTGCACTAATGCATCCTTTTGCCCTCCTCCATGCTTTCTGCCTCACAGCTTTGCTTCTGCCCCCATGCTCTTCCAGGAATGTGCCCCCGGGTATTTCAGGCAGCCCGTAACGGAGCTGAACCTCAGGGGCCAGAGGCCCCTCATCCAGGCCTGCATTCCCTGCCAGTGCAACAACCACAGCCTGTCCTGTGACCTGGACACTGGGAAATGCCAGGTAGGCCCCCTCCCTGCACCCTGGAGCACCTGCCCAGTCACAGCACCCAGCCTAAAGTTCCCTCCGCACAGCCTTTGTACACGGCACCAGCACTACAGGATCACGCCGTAGTTCACTCTGAGAACGGCTGTCTTATCAAACCAGGGCTGTCAGCACAACACCGCGGGCGACCACTGCAACCTATGTGCCCCAGGGTATTATGGGAAGGTGAACGGCTCCATCAGCGACTGCTCACTGTGCGCATGCCCCCGTGGAAACAAAAATAGGTACGTGGCTGTCTTTTCACCATCTGGTTTTTAAGAATTTGTATTTGAGACCTTCCTGCTGTTCTTCAGTAAGGTTTCGAAACGCTTTGGGATGCCAGCAGTGAAGACCCTTTTCATTTACACAAGTTCACAAATCCTGCTGCCTTTAGAGATAAAAGCAGACTCTATGCTTGATTCACTGGGGGAAAGGATGTGTCCCTCTGTGTTCGTTGCACCTGAGTCTTGTATTTCGTTTCAGCTTCAGCCCTACCTGTGTTCTCGAAGGCGCCGGTGACTTCCACTGTGATGCCTGCCAACCAGGATATGAAGGACAGTACTGTGAGAGGTAAAAGCCTCATCTCCAACATCGAATTATAGTCTGCCTTCTAGACTGCTCCCAGGCTTTCTGGAATCTTCTAGCTCACGGAACAGGTGTGTTTCTTATGGAACAGACTGCTGTAAACACCTATTACTTTTAGCATGATACACTGGTCCCAGGTTTTGAAGGCCTCTGATCTCAGACGCAGCCTAGATGCATTCATGTTCTTATCAGTCCATATGCAGACAGTGTTTAGTTCCGAGAACTTTCCAGATGAAAGTATCTTGGTTGTGGTTGTATGTTGCCTTTGGAGTCCCAAGATTTATGCCCCCCCCCCCACCCCACCCCCAACTTCCAGGTGCTCGGTGGGTTACTATGGTAACCCCCTGGACCCCAACGGCCAGTGCAAGTTGTGCCGTTGCAGTCCGTCTGGCTCGCTGCACTTCCGCTGCGACACCCAGACGGGACGCTGCGAGTGCAAGCCGGGTGTGCGGGGTGACCAGTGCGAGGAGTGCGACGCCAGGCACGTCCTGCAGGAGGGCCAGTGTATCTGTAGGTGTTCCTGTGTCGCTGGGCTTGCCCTTGATCAGCAGTCAACCATTGCCAGCTGTAGGCCTCAAATCTCACGTTGATACTTACATTTACATTTACAGCATTTGGCAGACGCCCTTAGCCAGAGTGACTTACATAAGTGCTTTAAGATACTACACTGAATTTTTCCGATACTAGCTTGATAAACCAAGTCCATGAATACCAATCAAACTCTTGGGAAAGTGCAGGTATTTTTTTTTTTTTAAGGGAAAGAGCTCAAAGTATAAAACCAGAAGTGCAAATTCAGGTATTTCTGGAAAAGATGTGTTTTAGAGATAATTCCTTTAGAGATAAAAGATACTTCCATCTGTACTTTTTTAGCCAGGAGATCCATACATACAAGTGTGCTGGCTTCTGAGAGTCAGCCTTTCTGCCAGCTGTGCGTACAATACTGACGACTCTGTCTTTCAAGGCGACACTGACCTCCTTCACAAACACAAATGAACTGATTCGTTCTTGTGGCCGTGTGATTAATGCGTAACTTTTGAGATATCAATATCTTGACCGTGTTACATGTAAGTAGACTCAGAGTAGTCACTGGCACATATTAAATGGCTTTGTTGTCTCCTCCAACCCCCAGCCTGTGATGACCAGTGTACAGGTGTGCTGCTAAATGACTTGGATGCGCTGGAACAGTTCCTCCCCTCAATGAACCTCACCGGAGCCATTTTAGCACCTTACAGCAAACTTTTCTCACTCGAGAATGCCACCAGTGACATCAAGGTGAGAAGTCCGTGAGCCTTCACCAGGGGGCAGCAGAGAATAAAAACCCAATCACGGACAGTTACACAGCAGTAGCTACCTCTGCCATTAACTTCAAACATTATGCCAATAAATATTTCTGTACAAGAATTAGACTTAAGTATGAAGGGGACACCACACTTATGGCTGGGCTTGCTTTTAATGAAGTATGATAAAATAAACCTTAGTAATTGGTCTCAAAGTAATGTTCCAGTAACTTGACATGCACAAGATACCTGACTGCCATCTTATATCTTTAGCAATTTTTTCCTGATAATTTCCTGTGGATTCAGCCCTGAATGGTTGTCTCTGCATTCCAGGTTCTGCTTTCCAAGAAGAAGAACACAACCACTTCATTTAAAACGATCGATGACAGTTTGACGGAGCTTTACAAAGATGTTGACCAGCTGCAGAAAAAGGTACATCTTGGTACCTCTTCACTTGAAGAGTATGGATGCTGCTTAGCTGAGGATGATATGGGTTCAGGAGAAAAGTCATCAGTAAAGTTTTCCCATCATAACAACCCATTCTCTCTCACTTGCCAGGCCAACCAGCTGTTTGCCAGCGGTGGAGATCTAGCCCACTCTACTGAACAAAAGCTCACCAAGGGGAATGAGCTACTGGAATTCATTACTAAGATGCAGTCCTCTGTTCAAGGTAGTTATAGCAGCATATTCTGTCTGTCACGTCCTTTGCAAGCTTACCTCAATAAGGAGAAATGCCGGCATGACTTGTTGATGTTTGCATTCAGACTAAAGAGGGGGTGTATATATGGGACGATACCTCCTCAAACAACAGTGTAATTGTTTTATTTTCAGCTCTGGAAAGAACAGCTGGCAGCATAAATGAGACATGGGATGACGAGTTAGATACCACCGACAGCTCTGAGCTCATGGAGCAGATTTCAGCTATGCTGGACATGATAAGAAACGTGGACCTTGAGAACAGGAACATCACAGCCTCCAGCGAGTTGATGTACGTTTACCGAACGGATGGAGTTACCCTGTTGAATGGTTTTCTTCTGGCCTTTCTGGTCACATGCTAATTGAGTATTAGTATTGTTTTATTAAAGCTGGCTCTTCAAATTTGCCCCTCAATTCCAAATCCAGGCCTTGTTTTCAGTTCTCCCAGGCAGTTAGTTTAAAAATTACTGATTGTGATTGGTCACAGGTGCATGGCCCCTAAGGACTGTGGTTTGAGTAGCCTTGAACTTTAGTGATTGGTAGTTCAGTCACCTACATTATTAAATTACATATTTGATCCATTTCTCTTCTCATGATTTGGTGTGGAGAAGATGGTAATACCTGCTTCTGTGTGGACCTTTTGCAGGTCTGCAAGGAATACACTTCAGCAGGTCCTAAAGACACTCCATGGGCCCCATGAAGCAGCTGAAACACAGGCTAAAACCATCAATGCCACGCTGTATAAGCATCATTACCAGCTGCAGGACATGACGGAGCTGTTGACTGAAGCTCAGGCTAATAACAACCTCACCTTCCATCTGCTGGATTGCGCCTCCACCAGGCTGGCTGGCTTCCTGGTGAGTTTGCTCCCCTCCTCGCGTGAGACTTGGCCCCCACTGACGACGCAGTCACTGACGGCCCTCGCTCCCTACCTAACCATCTCCCCTTCCTTGTGCATCAGGATTTGAAGAAGAACGTCAGCAGTGACCACCAACATGCTGAGGCTAAACTGGGAGAAGCTGTGACTGTACAAGTCGATGCCCTCAGTATGGTGGACGACATGGTCAACTCCACGTCCGTAAGATCATCTCTGCATAACTTTCTGATGACAGCTGCAGATGGTCAGCCGTATGATTTCATAAGTGCATCTCTTTAATGCCCACTTGGCAGCCTGCATTGCCATTTCGACATTTATCAGTTTTATAAATGCAGCATGCGCTACTCCTCGTGTGATACTTTTCGGGTGCCCTGTGGTTCCCGCAGCTGTTAGAATGGTCCCGGGATGAGCTGGAATTGTGGAGCCCCAACCTGAGGAAGCAGGTGGACACCTTGGTAATGCAGATGAAGAAGAGGGAGGCGCTGAGTCTGGTGTACAGGGCAGAGGATTATGCCCAGGAGCTAAGCAGAAAAGCCCAGGCTTTGCAGAGGTACTTCCTTGGTTCCTTCTCCTTCCATACCATGAAAAAGCACAGGGGACATCATAGTTCAGCCGACCCGGTGTGACACCTGCAAACCATCCTCTTCAGCAACCTTTCAGGTGTTAGGAATGTCACCTTGAACGCCACAAGCACCGTCCTGACCAACCACAAAATCCAGTCCGTCACTGAGGAGGCAAGGAGCCTCGCAGAGTCAGCCAAGCTGACCGCCTCCGCCGCCCTTAACCTGGTGAGTGAAATACAAGTCGCTGCTGTCATTGTTTTTCCAGTCATTCCTGGCAGATGGCTGTACCACTAGCCTGATCTTTCTATGGTTACAAAACTGAAGAAAGTGGAATTTTAAGTATTCAGTACTGCATTATTTGGGTTCACTTTCATATTGCTGCGATGGGCTGGCCCCCCATCCAGGGTTGTTCCCTGCCTCGTGCCCATTGCTTCCGGGATAGGCTCCGGACCCCCCGCGACCCAATAGGATGAGCGGTTTGGAGAATGGATGGATGGACTTTCATATTGTACAGAGTGACAAATGGCTGGATGTCTTGCAAATTAAGTGTATAGAAATATGGCTTAAAAAATTGCATTCTGAGGTGTGTGTCCTTGCTCTTGGTTTTAGACCCTGTCAGCTGGGAGGTCTGTGATGGAATTGAGCTCCTTGGCTGTCCAAGATGGCACCAAAATACTAGATAAGAGCACCTCACTGAACAGTGAGGCAGCCCGTAAGTGGAAGATACACACACACACACACACACACACACACACACACACACACACACACACACATGATATTGACAAGTATGGCTTTGCTGTCTATGATTAATTTATTTAAGGCAATGTGGAGATAATATGTCTGATCTATTTACAGAGTAAAATTAGTTTAGGATCTATGAGAATGCCATCCTGTTCATTAACACTATGGCATGCTTGTACCTGCAGATACTAGCATGTTGCTTTGCAGGCATTCTAAGTTGTTAAATTGGTACATAAGTACATGGACGTGATACCATTGAGAGTCAACATGTGCGTCTAACTGTGAGACAGGACTTACCAGGAACCTAACCCAGGCAAGAATGAACCAAGAAGTTGTGCTTGAGGGCTTACGCAGCATTAGCGTGCGACTTCCAGAACGTCTACAAACGCTGAGGGCTGCAGGTGACGGTAAGACTGTATTCTGCCTGCTGTCCATCGGGTGGGTCTCACTACGTGCTATAAACCCTGTGTCACGCTGTTCGCTTTTTCCCAGGGACCAGAGAAGAGATTCAGGGAGCCAAAGAGCACGCTAACAGGGCTAGCACCACACTGTTATCCACCCTGCGACAGCTGGAAGACTTCAACCAGCTCGTGGAGGAATGGTCTCTGGTTATGGCTCGTGCCAACAGCAGTGCAATGGGCACCAATGAGCTTGTCAGCGACTCAGAAAAGACCGGTAAGGACACAACGCAGTTTTGTCATGGTTCTGCCCTCTGTCTTCCACGTATAGTATTTACACAGTGTAACATTTGGGGCTGTGGAGGACAACCATCTGGCAGCTATTCTGGAACCTTGTGCAGTATCCGTGCGAGGTGTGTCCAGTGAAATTCGTCCAATACTGAAACCTGCCTAGGAATTACCTTGTTCAGTGATATGAGGACATTTCTACAAGCTGCAGACAAACCCTGTCAAAAACATTGCCTTCATTTTGAGAAGATTTTGCCTCTTGGCTTGACCGTTGCTCCCTTCCCCAGCCAGGGCCGCTGAGGACAAGCTGAGGGAGATGGAGAAGAGGACAGAATACCTGTTCGGTCGCCTCAGACCCTTGAAGACCTTGGGGGAGAACTTGAGCAGGAACCTGTCTGAGATCAGGGAACTGATCAGCCAGGCGCGCAAGCAAGCCGCTTCGGTCTGTGGTCTGCTGTTGGTCTTCTATTCACCATCAATGTGCTCTGATTGTTGTGTCTATAGTCACAGGGATTTGGGTTCCGCTGTCTGCCACTGGCTTTAGTTTACTTGATATTTACATTATTTAGCAGATGTTTTTGGGTAGATTGGGTAGATAATACATCACAGATTAACTTGAGAGAAGCGTGATGTCCACTTTTGCTAGATGCTGCAAGTATTTTCATCAACTAAAAGTAAAATGATGAAATCATATAATCATCCCTCATAATGGAAGTAAGCATCCTTTAGAGAAATTGACATTGTTTTGTTTACCTCAGAGCTTTGCTTAGATTGCTTCTGGATATGAGTCACATTCCTCTAGGCTCTTATCCCCCCCCCCCCCCAAACTGGTATTTAACTTGTACTCTTGGGGGTCGGGGGGGTGTTCAAATGTATGTCATAGAACAGAATTAGTAGTGTCAGAGTGTGTCGAAGTGGGATAGCAGGTTGCTCACTTCCCAATTCCCCTGTCCCACAGATCAAAGTAGCAGTGTCAGCGGATGGAGATTGCGTGAGGGCCTACAGCCCAGAGGTGTCTTCCAGCAACTTCAACACCCTGTCGATGACAGTGAAGACGAGTGAACCAGACAACCTGCTCTTCTACATGGGTAGCAGCTCCAGTGTACGTGGGGAATACTCTGTGGATGAATCCCATGGGCCTTTTCTACTTGGTGCCAAAACACAAACTGTCCTTCTTTGATTGTATCTGCATGTATATATAATATCAGGTCATTGATTGACCATAACAGGTGGACTTTTTGGCCCTGGAGATGCGCCGTGGAAAGGTAGCCTTCTTATGGGATGTTGGCTCAGGTCATGCCAAGCTGGAATACGCAGAGATCCCGATTAACAACAACAAATGGCACCAGATCCATGCCACCAGGTGAACATCCGAGAAGTATCTGATATCTAACAAAACACAATATGTTGTGTAATGACAAAGAATGAAGAGTTTTATTTTTTCTGTGATTAAGCTGTTTTGGAGAATTACATGACCCAGGTTTAATACAAGACTAATCAGTTTGGATTATTGCAGAAGCAGGACAATCAGCACATTTTGGAGCTTGCTAACAGAAGTGTGATTTCTTGTATGTGCTGGACCACAGGTTTGGAAAGCAAGGGACTCTCATAGTCCAGGAGCTTAAGTCCAAGCAGAAGCCAGTAATGAAAACAGGTACATCTCCCGGATCTTCCACCGTGATGGACGTGACCAGTTCCACAAAGATCTTTGCCGGGGGCCTGAGTGGCCAGGTCAAGGTTAGTGCTGCGACATCGTTGTTACCCCATATATCCATTGGGGACCGTTTAGAGAATCCCCTTGGCTCACCGTACCTTGTGCTACTCCACAGAAATCTCCAGCTGTGAAGTTGACACAGTTCAAGGGCTGCATGGGCGAAGTCTCCCTGAATGGGAAGGACATCGGCCTCTGGAACTATGCTGAGCGCCAAGGCCAGTGCCGGGGCTGCTTCATGAGGTACTGGCCAGTTTCACCCAGTTTTGCTCTTTTGTTGAGTCTGTCGGACCAGTGGGTGACCTTTCGTGTGACACCAGTCCACAGGGAGAGGAGACTGCCTTCTACTTTGATGGCAGTGGCTACTCTGTAGTGGAGAAGGCTCTACGTTCCACGGCCACTCACATCGTCATGCTCTTCAAGACATTCTCCCCCAATGGCCTGCTGCTCTACCTGGCCTCCAATGGCACGGTACGGCCCCATCGGTCCACTGACATGCCGTTTCCTTGATTGGATTCATGATTTCTATTGATAAGTCCTTTAGAACATACTATTTTCCACACTGGCCGGTTATGTGCAAGCAGTTTGGACATTCATGGACGTTTTTTTTGTTTAACAGAGAGACTTTTTGTCCATTGAGCTGGTGGAAGGTAAAGTGCGGCTGACCTTTGAACTGGGGTCAGGACCTCTCACCCTCATCTCCAAAAATACCTACAACACAGGCAACTGGTACAAAATTGCCCTGCAGAGGAACAAGCAGAAAGGTTTGTCTCCATTGTGTATTTTCCTTGTCAGGTTCATTTTATATCACTTTGTACGTATTCTTCTGCTTCTGAAATATTATGACATCTCCTCAGTTGTTCTTCTAATTTAATTTTAGGGTCACTTTCAAGTAGATATCGATACCTGCAGAGTAAACCTAATGACGGGAGTCTGTGGTTGATACAGCAGCTCAGCTGATTCAGAAGTTCATAAATCATGCTTTATGACGTTACGAAGCCGATTTGATTGCTCACTTGTGATGGCTGTTTAGGTAGGTAAATAGCTGGTATAGGTCTGCAGTCAGTTTCCTGATGGATTGCAGGCTGTGCGTCTGCTGAAGGGTAAAAAAATTGGGCATTGTAAGGAAATGAAGCTAAATCAACCCCAGATGTGGCTGCAGTAATTAACTCCAGCAGCCACCACTGCCTTGTAATTTATAAATCGTTTATTGGAGCCCTTGTGTGACTGGTGGGTATTAGATGAGTGCTAAGTTCCCTGTTTTCTGCAGTGCTTCACAGTGAGCAAAAGACAGGAGATTGAAACCAATGGGTGGATGTGGGAAAAACATGAACCCAGAGGGAACTATCCATGCAAGTAACACGATGATGGTTAAACTTGCTGGTGGCTATAAACACAGCATCGGCGGCGATTTCATCTGTCTTATCCCTCAGTCATGTGAAATCAGGTTACAGAGGAACTTTAGAGGTCAAGGACAAAAACTGTAATGTTTTTGGAAAACAATGTAATGTAAAAAAGTAGCTTCTGTATTAGCATACTCAGAGTAATTATACACATATGCTATAATGAGAAACTGGTACACCGTGTGCCTCAGGTTACCTGACTGTGATGGACGCCTACGTCCCTTCGGAGAGAGAGACCCTGGAAGCAGATTCTCCTGGTACAGCTTCAGACCTGAACCGATCTGACCGGGACCCCATCTACATTGGTGGGCTGCCGCATTCCAGGCCCATCAGGTCAGTACCAGCCTTTTCCTACACCTACATCATCCCTTAAGTCTTCAGTGACCGCCTCAGGAAAATTAGAACGAACGTCATCTTAAAGTTCTGCATTTTCCAGTTCACGGTACCGGAGTTAGCCATTATTTCATTGTCCAGGATCAACAGCAGTTGTGGAAGTGAAATTGGGCATTGGTAGGCTCAGGAGGGGAGGCATATTGGGTCTAAGGCAAGGCCTTAGGCAAGAAGAGATTGTTTTGAAGACAGATAAATAGACAGATAGATAGATAGATACATACATACATACATACATACATACATACAGATGGATGGATGGATGGATGGATGGATAGATAGATAATACTGTGTGAATACTGTGTGATCAATGAAAGGCTTTAATGATTAATTGAAACACAGGTAGCTATGACGGTATATAGGTGTGATGGAGGCACTGATGTCACCGTGGATTCTGCTGAAACAGGGACACTAAACCCTAGAGATATTTTTCAGGAGGCAGGTGGTAGCTCGGTCTTACGTGGGCTGCATCAAAAACCTGGAAATCGCCCGGACGAACTTCGACCTGCTGAGAGATGCTTATGGGGTCAGGAAAGGCTGCGTTTTAGAGGTATGAGCTTGCCATGCACCCTGAATAAAAAACAGAAAAAAGGACGATATTGTTGTGAATCCTGGACAGTCCTTAAACACATATTGTGTTTCTGTGCCCTTGTGCTACAGCCCATTCGCAGTGTGACAGTCCTGAACAGAGGCTTCTTAGAGCTGCCCCCCCTGACAGTGCCCCCTCAGGCTGAAATTATGGCCACCTTCTCCAGCCGCAATGACACAGGCATCATCCTGGCCAGTTTTGGCCCAGAAGGCAATCGTATGCGCAGACAGGCACACCAGGTAAGCCCCTTGGCTCTCAGGACACCTGCACGAGGGTGCCCCTTTTCATTAAGGACACCCATGTACTGCAATGACCTGCTGACATCACAACACGTCTTGTTTGTTGTAGGTGTTCCTGGCCGTCATGCTGGTGTCTGGCCGACTGGAGGTGCACCTGGCCGCTGGAGATGCTGGCGGTCCCCAGAAGGTTGTACTGAAGTCCAATAATGGGACCTTCAGTGATGGGGAAGAGCATTCTCTGATCCTACAGCGTAACCGGAGGTGTGTATATGGAGTCATGAAAAGCAACAAACGTCAGATCCTCAACTTCATTGCTCTGTCAATAGGATTTTTGATGGGTCTTTGCCTATTTGTGTCTGTCCCTCATGGTGAAGGACGTTGACGGTGTTAGTGGACGAGGACAAAATGGACACATTAAAGCTGGGCTCCTTATCAGAGAAGGGATCCCTGGCCCTGGGCAGCTTCTACATTGGGGGGGTTCCCTCAGGAGTGGCTGAGGGTCGCCTGAAGACCACGCAGTCCTTCTACGGCTGCATCAGGGACATAGCTCTCAATATGGAGTAAGTCCACACGCTCCCTAACCGTGCAGGATTCCACAGACACGTGCGAGAGGCTCCCTCAGATCTCATGGTTTGCTCCTGTCGGCACAGGCTGCTGGACCTCTCGCGAGCACTAAGGTACGAGAACGTGGACATGGACAGCTGCCTGCTGGATGAGCGGCCGAAGAGGCCCGTGCTGCCCGAGGACAGCGAGCTTCATCCAGAGCCCACTCCCATGGCCGCCATCCTGACCCCTGTCGTACCACCAGTGGAGTTCAGTGCCATATCCCCACGCACTGCTAAGGTGCATTCTTAGTTCCTGTGCCATGTGCTATTGCACCCAGCATCCACTAGAGGGAGGTGTCACCCCATGGTATACAGTGCTGGGCTGTTGGATCAAACGCATGTCCCGGGGTAGCAAAAAGATGAGATGGGTGTAGTGGGGAAGAATTCCCTATGCCAGATCCACACAGATGTAAAAAGATTAGAGTGGTTACCAGGCTTTAAAAGGCAGCAGTGTCA
The DNA here is from genome assembly GCA_019775955.2 of Pollimyrus isidori. Taxonomy (NCBI): domain Eukaryota; kingdom Metazoa; phylum Chordata; class Actinopteri; order Osteoglossiformes; family Mormyridae; genus Pollimyrus; species Pollimyrus isidori. Next base: position 564,568 of record JABFDZ020000107.1, read on the forward strand.
TAAAGCAGGCCCCCTATTTTGCCCAACGTAAAGAGTATTTGCTTGTCCTCAGTGCGTGGCAGCAGAACAGATGGGAAGCATCACAGGGGCTCACCAGTTTGGGATCTCCCAGTACAGTCACATGATGTTCAAGATAAGCCAACAGACTGTGAGGAAGAGGTGAGCACCATGCTATCATTTTATCCACTTTCCTGCTAACTTGCACATTCTACACGCACCGGAGCCCAGCCGGAGTCATGGACCCATGACTAAGCCCTCCTCCGGTGTCCCCTTTTTCGGCAGCTTCTCCCTTCAGCTGTCTCTGCGCACCTTCGCACCCAGCGGGCTCCTCTTCTACATGGCTCACCCCAACCAGGTGGACTACGCCACCCTCCAGCTGCAGGGGGGGCGCGTCTTCCTCACCTGCGACCTGGGCAAGAGCTCTGCCACAGCCACGTTCTCCAAAGTCGTCAACGACGGCCAGTGGCACACAGTGAGTCAGGCCACTAGGGGCAGTACTGCACAGCAGTCCAGAGTCCCACACTTTGTCCCACCTTAGGACAAGCTCCAGCATTATATCATTATCAGTTTAAGTTTCTTAAATATTTCATAGAAATAATAATTATCATTGATCCCCTTGGAGAAATTCTCTTTACACCACCCCCAACTTGCTCTCTGTAGGTGACCCGCATATGTACCGAGGCCAGGCTCGTACTGGTGACCTTATGATCACAGGCACTAAGGTTTAGCCCTTGGAGCCACACACTGCCCTAGAATCAACCCAGGGTCACAAAAATGGGAATCTTGCATGATACCACTATACCGGCAATTCTGTAAAATAACTAGAGGTCCTCTGGGATAGTCAATATAATCATTATCTATCCCATATTTGTATAATAATTACTATTATTATTAATGTTGTTAATAATAGGCCCTTAACCCCCAGCTCCCTGGGCGCTGCTACGGGTGGCTGCCCTTCGCGGACAAGTTGGTCTACAAAGACCAAGTTGAGGGAGGCGTAAAAACAATTTCCCCACGGGGACAATAAAGGATTGATGATTATTATTATTATTACTGTCAATTTCCACAGCATTATTTAAAGAAGTAACCTAGACGTTTTTTTGGCAAACTGCCTGATCATTAGACAATAACTAAATGTAACGTAAAACACGTGTTTTTCTTTGCCCTCCGAATGTGTGGGAGAGTGAAGGGCTTAGATCCATCCATCCATCCATCCATTATCCAAACCGCTTATCCGTACTGGGTCGCGGGGGACCGGAGCCTATCCCGGAAGCAACGGGCACGAGGCAGGGAACAACCCTGGACGGGGGGCCAGCCGGGCTTAGATCATATTTTTTAAAACTGATAATAGTAACAGCAAAGTTCATTTTTCTTCTGGAAATCAATTTTGTTATCTGGCTGGCTACTGACCCGCCACCCTCCACAAGGACAAAGACATTTCATGTCCAGGAAAATTAACATTGTGTAAACTTATAAACAATGATAAGAACAAATTTCAATTCTTTAACAAGTTCACTCAGTCCGTTGCATCCAATAAAAGGGAGGGGAAAATGAAGACCTTGAAATCATCAAAAAAGTAAATCCAAAAGGACCTTCTTTATCTTCTTCGTTTGATAAAATTTTGTCTTACCGCACAGCGGCCCAAAGGGGGATGGTTGGGAATGGCCACGATGGCAGAGGCTGCCGTAAACTCCATTTTGGCGGAAATATTTAAAAAAAAAAAAAAAAGGGTGTAGTACATTTACCAAACTATACTTCCTTATCCATTTATATTAAAGTTAATTTTAAATGGAACAACGATTAACGGTTATTGTCAGTTGGGACAATACCGGCAGTTGGTGTCTCGCATTGTCAGCCCACAGCCGTACGAGCTTCACTAGCAATGCAATGCAATGCAATTTTATTTATATAGCGCATTATCACAACATTACATTGTCTCAATGCGCTTTACATTT
>JABFDZ020000107.1:584885-599350 GCA_019775955.2 Pollimyrus isidori
GGGGGTTTAAATCATACAGCTGATTGTAATCTCATTGTCCAAACACTCTCATTAAACAAAAAAGCTCCACAGGTCGGTATAGCAATCCAATCCCCGGCAGATGAACAACTCAAGCTTTGAGGTTTTGACATTTTATAAAACCCCACATGTACAGAACAGCTGCAGCGCTTGGGAAGTTTACTCTCTCAGAAAGCTGCGAGTCTGTATAAGACTGTATTTATAAAAGCATACAAACAAAAATACTGCGCATCAGCAAGAAAAACATCCCAAGCATTCATCTAAATAAATCACAGGAACGACTGCTATGATGTAGGAAAGCAGGGCGACATCTAAGGTGAGGAATAGCAATTTACCCGACTTATATGAGAATTCGGTGACGGTATTTTCCGACCACAGGAAAACAGCGCAGTACCAAACGAGCGGTGTGTAATTACCTCTCGGGGGCGAGGTGGGCAGAGAGCCGGACGCTCCTGTTCCTGAACGGCGGGACCAGCGCAGTGCAAGCGTGTGCGAGGCCGTGTGCGTATCTCAGGATTTCCTCTGCTGGCGTCGGGACCTCAGTGAAACTCTTCCTCCTCCCACTGATCCCCCGCTAGACTCCACCCAGAGCACAAGTTTCCATCTCTCCCCCCCCTCTCTATCCCTCCTACTTTTCACCTACTTTGTTCTTCTCTTTTTGCCATCTCACTGCCCCGTCTTCCTCTCCCGCTGCCATTTACAGCTTTCTATTACACATCATGCTTTCATCAGGAAACTGAGAGCTCTGCCTGACTGGGGCGCCACTACCGCGCCGCCGTCTCAGTTAACCCTTCCAGCTCTCGCTTCATAAAAGTGGATCTTCTTTGATTAACTGTATACATGTTCATTAATGGAAAGGGAGCAAGAGGACAATTGGACAATTGACCTGTGATGTAACAGGGGCACTAACTGCAACCCCACCCCTGAGTGAGTTTTACCTATAGCTTTGGGGGTTATGGTTAGAGTTAAGGCTGGGGGGGGGCAGTTAGGGTTAGTAGATTTCACTCAGGATGCCAAGTATGTCAGAACCACTACTCCCATCAACAGTGTCAGATCAAAAGATAAAACTTTTCTTAAGATATATATTACACATATATTCAGGTGTTTTTCTTTTGTATCAACATGTGTATGCATGTCTTTGGTAGTAAATTAATCTTTGGCCCCATCTAACATTTGTACAAATCACTGATTTGGTGTACCCCATATTCAAATAATGTTTTATTTTAAAAAGTTTGCAAACAATCTAAAAGAATCAGTCCAAGTCACATCATGTTGCATCCTATTCTGCATCAGGCTTGTCTCTGAGCCGCATAAGATATTTCAGATGTGAAAAGCGAATCAGGCCGATATTAACCAGGTGCCCTTCTCAGGAAACCAAAATCCTTAAAAAAAAAAGACTCCCACTCCAAGGTATGGCCCCAAGGACGGTATGTAGGTCAATGCTGATCAGGAGTAAATTCGAAACATGTGGCACCAATGAGGCCCGTAACCTTAGAAACCGGGGGGCCTCCACAGATGACCTCATTGCTAAGTATGTAAACAGCATGCACAAATTCCACAATCCAACAAAGGAAAACACGACAAATCCCATTTTTCATAAAAGGCGCTTACCTACACATTTTTGAAAGCTCCAAGGCAAAGTCAGATACTAACTATCCTTTCTAAGCAAAAGCCCCCTCACCTCATGCCAAGAAAACCTCTTCTGCAAATCCGTCCATCTTTTCAACTCCAATCCACTACCAGGTCGGAGTCTCTTAGAAGTTAAATTTGAATACATGGGATTTGAGGATTAATTTCAAATTTAATCTTAATGAGAATTTACACGTAAATAAACAATTTCAATAAAATATTTGTTCTTTTTTAAAATTTCCCAAGGGAGTTCTAATCGCCAGGAGGAGACAAAAGACATGGCCTGAGATGGAGACGTGGAGATGATTCTGTCAGTCACGCCATCCCTCCCACAGCTTCCCTTAATCACCGTACGGCCTTCACAGGCTCGTCGACCGTGTCCTGGAAGTGGCATCAGCAGAAAGCACTCTTTTAAAAATGAGCAAAGGCTGGAACATTAACCGCGTTGACGTGCTGGTCCTTGCACTCTCTGACAGCCTGAGATTGGAGCATTGGACCATCTTCAAAAACAGATCAATGAGACAGACCCAAATGGACCTTGCAGTCTCACAAATCATTTCTATGTACGGTAAAATTACAAACACCCTCCAGTCGATTCGAAGCGGCATCCCTGGACTTTTGAGAGGAGCGTAGATAATAAGTCAAATAATAAGGCTGATATAATAAGAAATATTTTAAGTGGATTGCTTTTAAGTAGCTGTGACAGGAACTTAATGGGAAATTCTTGTTTTCAGATCAGTGTCACTGTAACAATCATAACAACAGACTTTGTTAATTAAGCCAGCAGCAGATTCAACTCAAGGGCTCTACATTTTTATGAAAACCCGCAAAGACTGAATTTGCATCTCTCAGAGTGGCACAATGCTTAAAAACGAGTACCAAGGTGTCCTACAGGGCTGTGGGGAAATTCAGGCAATCAACGCCTTCTCGCAAAGCATGCTGGGCAATTTAAAAAGAAGCAGTTGAGAATTATGCGGTTGAATGACATCTTTCTGCACACAGAGAGGGAAATGCTCAGTTATTGTGTGCATATGTTCAGAAAAAATAAACATTGCTTCTGGAAACCCTAATGACGGAAGTACGGAGAAACAGCCCACGACTGAACAGTGTTAGACTGAGGAGCCTCACTCAGAAATGCAACACCATCCCATTCCGTCAGTAAAGCATCTTTAGTGTGCATCCGTATAAAGCTATGCCACACCGATAAGAGACAAAAAGTTCCAAAGGGGGTCATAGAGAGAACAATGAAGGACATTTTAAAAAAGGACACCCGCTTGTGGAAGTTATTTTTTAGGGCATGGCTAAAAATGTCTTAAATTGAAGAAGCACCAGTTTGGACATTCTTATGCAGAATTATAAGTTTAAAATAGGAACAGAATCTGAGACGAGCTTGAGACTGAGGTATCCCTCCCCCCTCCCACAATGCTCTCCGGCTGGGCCAACTCGATGGAGGATATGTTCTGGCCTCCCTCCGGATCACCTGAGACTTCCAGAAGAGCTGAGGAGGAATTCCTAGCTTCCTGCCGACGTGAATGTAGGGCTGAACTTCCCAGGAGAAGCATAAGACCAAAATGCATCAATGACATTCGGTCAAACTTCTTAAGAGGCTTTACCTGCATTTTCTACACCCCGCTACACAGTACTTTGGGGCATATATGCAAAGGCAAGCTTCTTAATCATCGCTTTAATTTTTATAGGAAAAGCAGGGAATAAATTAAACAAATTCCCACTAGATTTCACAGATCCAAAGGTGCATTAATGTATTCTAAACAACACTATTGTTAGAATTACTCAGTCGCAAACTAGGTCATTCAAGGAAAGGCTGAATATCCTTTGTATCATTGAATATGGGGGCCAACATCATTTTGCAACAGATCCCAAATAAACTGGGTCCCAAGCCTGACCCTCACATCCAGGCCTCCGCCATTTTTGTACCGTTATGAATTTCTCAGCCAAGACCAGCAAACATATTTACAGGCAACAAATTCTTTTAGTTTTCCTACACAGAAAGATCCGCATTCACTTTAAAAGGGGCACACTGACCACCAAAATCAAAAATATTATGTGTTTCACGGAACGTGTGGTTAAACTGGGGAAATTTTCTCATGAAAAATAGAGATATGTTCTTTGGTAAGAGGAAGTTTCCCATGAATTTCCAACCAAGAAGGATTATACACATCACAAAGAGAGGCAATAAAGTGTCACCCTTTAGGGACATTTCAGTCACACTCCGTACATTAACACTTAACAATAATAGGTGTGAAATTTAAAATCAAATAATTACTACACAAATTTATATAAAAAACAAAATTAACTGTTAATTGTTCAGTTTTTTCAAATGTCTCGTTAAAAGTGACACACATCTTTTCTAATAAAAAAAAAAACAGCGCTTAAGTTACACGCTGATATCCTGGTAGTGAATTATGATTCAGTCCTTTCTGTCTGTGTTAAAACTCATCTGGTTCAATAAGCATCTAATTGTATCTGATTATAGAAAGGGCTGCACTTTCTCAAAAACTGTTCCGACCAACTTCTCTGTAATACAAATCTGTACCAGTAAAATTCATAAATAGGCTGAATATGTTGTCATCGGCCTTTAAACCTCTGCAGGACATGCATATGATATATGGCTGAGGTCACAATTCATCTGCCCCTTGCTGTTCTTCAGCTGTACTGTTGCACATAAGGAGCTTCTCAGCAACTGGTTGCAACCGCGGGTAAAACAATATTGATTTGCTGCTAAATTCTTAAAGAGTCGTATAATGCGCCGTACTTCAAAATGGACTCATTCTCAGAGAGCCCCAGACAGACAAGCCCAAGACAGACAAGGAAGCATACTGCCTACACCTTAATGGGTTTGAATAACAAATAAGAACTTAATCGTGTATTGGGCAGGTGTCCATCAAATCATGACTCCACATCACCATTTGGATGTTAGTGGTTCCCAGAATGGGCCCATTTGCATTTTTGTTCCGGTTAAGAGCTACTCACAGAATACATAAATCATAATAACTGATACAAATGCATATCATTCTTTTTTGACACGAGACTCTGCAGTGTTTTTATTTTTCCAAGAAGGGCCTTTGGGCACATGCTTTGCTCCAGACTCTCAGAGAATCACCAGGACGGACCGTCGTGCGCTCTCCTCTGCATCATACTTATCACTCCTATTTAGGGTTTCTAGAGACTTCACTGTGTTTCTGAGAGACACCCACAATCCAGGACCACACCCACCACCCTGCTTCATAGTACGTACACTGTTACGGTCGTTCCATTTCACTTTGTGTCACTACAGTACATTCATACAAGTATTACATTTTCTACATTTCAGGCACACATTCAGGACGTTAATACCAGATGTGAAATGTGATATCGGGGATTGTTTGCAGGCTGGCAGCCTGTGGTTTTGAGTGAGTGTGGACCTAACTATGTCTGGGCTTGGCCTTTGTCAAGTTTCCCCATCACTGCTCTGGTTTCCTCCCACATTCCACAGATGAATCAGGTGAGTCGCTGACTCTTAACTTGTGTAATTATACGTAAGATGCTTATGATAAGCTAGACCCCGTCCAGGGTGCACAATGCCCATCCAGAGGCTACGGATCAGTGCTGTGCTATTCCGATAAGCAGTCATTTGGTTTACGCGAGCAGCAATTCACCGTTGCCTCATTCTCTTCATTCCCCCCCACCCCCCCCATTACCCGTCTATAAATCCAGTGCCACACAAACCAGTTTAACGAGAAAACAAATATGTGCGTATGGTCAGCATCTTCTGTCTGTAATCAGAGGAACAATGAAGAGTATGATTTTAGGTTAATGCGTTGTGAGTGGCTCAGAAGGTTATGATACTGTGGTTGTGATCGGTAGGTTGTTGGATCAAATCCCTGGGTCAGCAGAATGATTTAACTATGGGGCCCTTGAGCAGTGCCTTTAACCCCCCAGTTGCTCCAGGGACCGTCTGATCCTGCTTCCTCAGTTGTGTGCCGCTATAAGCATTTTCTAAATAAATAAAGCGTAAGGAGGGTGCCAAGCTGAGATATAAGCAGCTTCGCTCAGGCTGGCGTCACACCGTTTGCACACAGCCGCTCAGGCCGCCGCCACTCACACAGAACAGCGGCCACATTTGCCAGCGCTGCTGCTCTCTGCCCAAACCCCCTGTGGCTTTCTAGCCGAACTGGAGCCCTGTAGGAAAACAAAACAAACAAATTCATTTACAATTAAAAATGAGCCTGGAATGTGGACCCCTGGAAGCACGTAAGTGCTTCTCCTTTGCCTAATATAACTAAAAGGGAGACCTCACACGTGTCCTGAACTAAGGTGCCACTGCATCAAACCCACACCACCCGCCGTCACGCTGCCATTCTGGGCTGAGATACGGCTGGCACCAACAGCAGCCTGTGAGGCCCGTAAACCCCGCAGCCAACGGCTCTGCAATCTGGAATCCATTTGCTTCCAGAGAGACAGGAATCCAGCTTCCCAGTAAAAACAACAGGCATGGCGATTCACAAAGTGTCATAGTAAATCTCGATGATCTAACAAGACATAACAGAAGTTTACCTCAGGGCCAGTCAACCCTATATGTGCGGTAACACAGGCGGCCGCCTCGTTCGTACGCATGGCGCGTGCCACCTTGTGCCCCTGACTCATGAACTCTGCAGTGCCGGGACAGAAAAGCTTCACGAGTTGGGAATGTCCAGTGGTGCTAACACCGGCCCTGGTTCCCCAGCCTGGATTTTAATCTGCGGATGCAAATCTAGCACCATAATCTGTCAACACACATCCTGTGTCTGCACCCCTGAGCCATGAGCAAGCTATCCCATCTAAAAGAGTGCCCCCTTATTCCTTTATCTGAAGGACATGTTCAAAAGTATTCATGCCTCAATGGGAATCTTGCCCCATAAATTGTCAACGGGGCACATTTTGCATCAGAATGTCCGGCATTAACAAACCATTCTTTAATGCATGCTGCATCTCTTTAATTCTTTAATGCAACTTTAAATAACCAACTCCTCATACAACCTTTCTACCAGAAGAATCTGAAAGAGAAGATGGGCTTCACCACAGCCATACCAGTGAGCTGAAGTTTACGGTTTAACAGACTGCACATCGACGTGTAGCATTCAGGAGGAAACGCCTAAGTGTCATTAACAATCGTCTAGCTTCGAAACCAAACGGAACTCCTCTGGCAGAGTTTATGTCAAATTTATGATAAGGATTTGTGTTGAGCAAGGCTGTGGACATTCCTTCCTGTCCTCACCTTGCAGTGAGAGCCCGCCCTCCACACCCTTGACAAAAGACTAATCTATAAACAGAAATAAACAAGAAACAAAGGCGCTTCTGCCATCCAACCAAAAAGCCAGACGCCAACTGCAGAAAAATAAACAGAAGATGAAAGCGGAGTTTCCTCGCCATATGCACAAACCCATTGCTGCTCTTCACTCTGTCACCAAACGCAGCCCCGGATCCATTATTGATTTCCTAAGCGTCACTATGACGATAATTGGTCACCGTGGATACAGTTACCTTGAGCAGAGCCTGCAAGTGAGGCTGTGGAGCCCATGAAAAATTGACCTAAATAGCAGCAGGATTCACTTAGAAAATCACCCAGCACATGTCCCTGCAGACGGCTGCATTGTTGTGAAATATTGCAACGTTACACACATTCTGCACTTTTGCTATCATTTACGGCTGCCAATTGGAATAACGGCTATCGAGGCACCTATCATTGTTAAGACAGTCCCGTTCCAACACTAACATCTCCTAGAGTTTAAGACATCTGAAAGCACAGATAAGTTTCGCAGGGAGAGAGTGATATCCTTTCACTCTTCACAATGGAGTCTACAGCATGAGACACATGCCCCTTTGTGTGGAATGAGGTCCGCTGAATGGAATATTGTCCTGTGATAAATATGGCTGACTCAGTGATGTACGGAAATATATGAATCAGAAACATAATATTTGATTAAATGTGAGAATAGTGGAAAAAAAAAGGTCAGCAGAGTAACATCAGAAACAAAATCAAGATATCTTAGAGACTCGTACAGCTTCGTGTTAACTTTTGCAATGCCATAAATTACACTTCTCCTTCACAACAGTCAATCAATGTGACACTCAATCAGTTAACAAGCAAGCACACAGGATTAAATAAATACACTTTAGATACACCAAACTGAATATTTGCGTTTTTTATAAATCATAAAATTATTCTTCCAAAATTCACTCAAAGGCATTAATTCACATTTACTATTAAAATGTATTTCATTTTTGCTGCAGTGTTGCTACAAATGAGGCCAAGCCCTCACATGAAATTAACCAAGATTTACTAACTTGCCATTCAGACATGAATACTGAGATGACTTCATCAGTCATCGTCATGGAGACACATGGTGTGACATCACTTTACTTATGGAGTGCATGCAGCTGGTGGTCTGTGATTCCACCTGTGAGTTACAGGAGAGCGCATCAAAGGGATAACTGTGCTTCAAAGGGAGAAGCCAGAGCATTCATTACCTTCCTAAAGCCTACATTTCTGGGATACAGGAACAGGCATGTGCTTGCTTGTTTGCATACTCTTTGTCTTATGTCAAAAAACAATAAAAGAACAAATAAATGCAAATTGTTGCAATAGGCCTAAGTGATGTGTTAATTCAATTTCAGGGGTTCAACATACACTGTGTTCAGCTGAACAATACAGCAATGGATCTGAAGGTATCTCATTAAATAATCACACCCCATACCTGTATATTCACGACCCCTAAAACCACCATGAATTAGATCTTTGCCGTCTTTCTCTTCTTATATATATACAGTATATATAAACTCAATAATAATGGCTGTTTTACCAGCAGGTGCGAAGTCATAATCAGCAGGGCAATAAATATTCAATCACCCTCTGCATTTATAAGCAGCTACTGATGTAGCCTAGCTTGTAATCATCGTGCTTTTTAATAAGCAAGGCAGAGCAAAGGCAAGACCCCCGGTAGTGATTTGGCACCACGCCAGGTTGGCGGAGACCAAAGCTGCAGCTTTTTGCTATTGGTTATAGTTACTATTTAAATTATTAAAGAAAAAAAAATCCAGACACCCCATAGCTTTTACACTTACCAGAATAGCACAAAGGGAGTTTAAAACAACAAGCGCGCACACCCCAACACCTGTCACTGTCTGTTGGGGTTGCAGGAGATATATTTGTGCAAAAACAGCTGCAGCCTTTTCCGTTTTCATTGTTGTTGTTGTTGCTGTTGTTGTTGTTTTTCATATGAAAAATGGTATTAAGACACTCTGCACTACTGCTAATGTCATCACTCTGCGCAAATACATCGAGCCACGTTATCCGGTTTAAATATAAGAACTGCAAAAGAGTACTGTCATCTCATCTTTGCAGTGAGACAATTAAAAACAAGCTACTTAGAGCCCTCAAGCAAACTTTGCGTGGTTCCTTGCTAAACATTTGCTTAACTGTATTATATTATGTCCTGTGTGATGTCCAAAATGGTTAAATTTTTGTCAATTTTGTCAAATATGTCAATTTTTCTTCTACACCGCACTCTAGTCTAGCTGTATCTCAGTTTACATTCTAACTACTTGTTACATATGAATGCACCGCGTTGCACTCTGTACAATGACAATAAAGGAATCTAATGCAATTTGCAAAAGTGACGCACAAATTACATTTAATTAGTACACTTAACATACATTTAAATAAAAATGGCATGTGTTCGGTGCAAAATGAAAGTGTTAGGACGACCGCATGTCAAAGGTACATCACGTATATTTGGCATGATATGTGAGAATAGCTGTTATTTGCGCACACGTCTTACCTGTTTAAGCGACTGCGTCCGGGAGACAGCCGTGTCCCCGAAGCCCGATTGTCCAGTGATGTCCTGCACGGGGAGTACGAGTGAAAAGCGGTCAGAACCACGTTGCCCGAGCCTGTCATTTCCATCCTTAAATCTGGATCAACTTCAACTGCTGATTCCGGATAGCAATATTTCATTCACTTTTACGCACTAACCACAGGACATAAAAATGAAATAAATACCGGTAACGTTTCAGACTACCAAACCGGGACTCAAAGAGGAATTTAGCAGCGCAAAAGCCAGCGGAGCCACGGCAGTCGGAGTTTCTCCGTATTTGCGTGAACTTCACACTGCCCACATTTTCCCTGCAAATGTTAAACGCCACAACGTCGCGGATCCATGCTCAGTGACCGTTAACAGCAATTTAAAGAATGCTTTAGGAATCCCTAAAAAAACTGCGAAATGAGAACAAACGTCTTGGCTCGCATTTGAAATCAGCGCACAGCGCAGCGATACGGACAATGGGTTGGCACTGAGCATAAACAGCAAGTTCATTATGGCACAGAGTGACCTACCAAAGCCCACGTCTATTGTTTCGGCAAGGTGGTCCCGTGAGATCAAATAACAGGGAAATCTTCCTAAGAGAAGAGAGTCGCTGAGTAATGCACTTTTTTTATCAATATCTCACTGCAACACTAATCCACAGGGACATTTCTAACAGTGCAATTTCATCACGGCCGAAGCAGTCCGTCTCTATAATGTTTTTTTTGTTGCTGTATAGTGAAGATGGATTTATTGTACAGTGCATATTTTGTAAATATTAACATCAATCAGTGTTTTTCTAAAAATCGTTTAGATGCTTGCCAGACCAACTAATAGTAAAATATCTATTAGCAAGGACGTGGGCGAGTCTGATACTGGGTGGAGGCAGCTTAATAATTAAAGCGTAATGATCCTTTTTTTTGGGGGGTGGGGGGTGGTGGTGAATGAATACACATAAAATATTGGGGGTACACCCCCATCCCCCTGGTTCCTATGCCCATGTCTATGAGTAATTATTCACTGACACAAAAACTTCCATTACCTAGCAAAACATCTGCCCCCCCCCCATCTTTATGCTTTTTAATTGTAAGATATTCACAGAGGTATTATGTATATAACTTGTGTTTATACAACAGCATGTGTTTGTTATTGTGCAGGTAATTATTCAGAATATCTGAGCATATCTATCTTCCCATCCCTCCGTTTCCCCATCAAGCGATGAATGTCACTTCTCAGTCTTCACTTTTGGCGGCATGAGTTGTGTTCTGTTATTCTCTTTGATTTCCTGTTGTTTCTGCCGTTGCTCCCCTTAACTCTCATTCATTAAGATCTCAAAGGGGCTCTATCAGGGCCTGGAATTGATTATGAAAACATGAGCTCTTCTGAGCTTGGCGTGAGGGGCAGTGCCCCGCGCCCTGATTGGCTGCGAAACCCGAACCGCTTGATGGTAGGGGCGTGGCACAAGCAGCTGTCTGCTGTCAGTGACCCCTCCCCCCCACCTGCAGTGTTCAGACCCCCATGTGTCCCATAACCCCCGGTGTGTCCCGGAACAAGCCGCTGTCTGCACCCCTGTAAACACCTCTTCTGAGCACCATGTCCCAACAGCGTGTGAGTGTCCATGGAAAGAATCAGCCTGAAACAATAGTGAGCGGAGAGCCGGTGACCGCGCTGATCCCATTACTGGGGATAATGAGCCCTTCTGAATGCAGTAAAATGATGACTGAGTGTGTCGTGAAAAACAACACAAGCCAGTGGGGTTCTGTGTTTCCTAGGGTCAGATCTCATTCCTGGGTGGGCGAGGCTGTTGGACCGTCACACCTCTAACGCTTCCTCAGCCACACCGTCTGGTTTTCAAATTTGGATGAACTTAGTGTTTCTTGAATTTCCTATAATGCAATTTAGATGCGGAGATGAAGAACAGGCTCCTTCAGATAACTCATGGCCCTAAGGTCTGAATTAGCATTAAAGAAATCAAGGATCTGTGTGAGTGTGCCCTGCGATGGGCTGGCCCCCCAATCCGGGGTTGTTCCCTGCCTCGTGCCCGTTGCTTCCGGGATAGGCTCCGGACCCCCCGCGACCCAGTAAGGATAAGCGGTTTAGAAGATGGATGGATGGATGGAAATCAAGGATCTTCTCTTACGACCGCAAATGTAACATTCAGACTCAGGCTATGTCTGAAGCCGCACTATTAAACTGTCAAATCAGAAGAGAGATTGGTGCCCCCCGACTCTCTCATACCATTGACCACATCTGTGATTCAGGTTTTGGGCTGACAAGCGAATGATCACGTGGCACTTCGGATGACCTGTCTGGTTTTAATTGCGGGGCACCAGCACACATCATCCTGCTGTCGAGGGTTTGTAGGGTTCTGGCATCGCAGTTAACAGTTGGTATCCATGCTGTTTCTATATGGGCCCTCAGTTCTGTTTTTTTACATTTTATTAATTGTTGTTGTAAATTTTTGGTTTCACTTTGCATGATGGAGTGTAAGTTTACAACAGGGGCAGGTTTATCAGTTCTTGGACGTCACTCAAGAAGTCACTTTGGAGCCGCTTGTCCCCCTACCCTAATGTAATGACTGTTTGTGGCCAAAAGGGGGCGCCCCGAACCTTGGAGGCCCCATGCAAACTTGTGGTCTGAGTGGTGGTAAACACCACCGCTGATTTACTTGGGTGCTCATAAAACTGAAAATTATTAAGTAACAGAAACCCCTGGTTTGCTGGAAAAATAACACGTTTCAAATAACTTATTATTGGTTACGGTGCATCAGCTGGTCATAGATATGGAAATATTTTCTTGAAATGTCACTAATAATTCTCTGATTCAAAATGCACAAGTATGAAGCACGGTGAGAAAGAAATTCTGTAGTACAGCGTGACTCCGGAGAGGGAAGCCGGGGAGGTTGGCCTTTTTTCTTGCATCTTGTCTTCTTGAAAGAAAAGTAGAGATATTACAAACTTCTACAAAATGATGAAAATAATTAATTTTAAAAACTACCACAAATATCAGACGACCTTTGAGAGAGACGCAACAGAATATAGACTGGCTGTTTCTAGCAAAGAAAGATCAAATCTGAGGAAAACCCAAGGTTTCTAGGAAAGGGCATAACTCAGATATAGGTGAGGAGGAACATTTTCACTGCTCATGGTTCTGCATTGCGAAAAGCCAATATTTTGCGTATGAAGATGTAAGTGCTCTGTGCAGACCATAAAGAATCCAGTCATTACACTAAATGTGTTTCTGCTTAAAGCTTTGCCTTTAGAGTAAACCTTGTCAAGTTAGTTCGTTCTGACTGGGGAAACAACTTACATATGTGTATGTTAATCTGCCAGACTAACGCCGACTGGCGCTGAAACGCAATGTCGCCCGGCATTTTCTGAGAATAACGTACGTACATAAAAACCGGCCCATTTGAAGCCAGTGAATTACATGGCTGTGCAGATCCCTACAGCAAACTCCACCTCTCACCATTTATTACAGTTGTATTTTAATAATACTTTCATTTAAAGACTCATATTCAGTCTACACTGTGATTTGCAGGTTTGCAGCCCACGACAGTTCATGTGGTGCAAACTGAGACTGAAACCTTCTCCGACTTTTCACCATATCTGGGAATTAATTAAGCATATTTTACACCAGAAACAAATAATAACTGCATGCATGATACATTCCTGAAATTCCACTTTGGGTACCGGAAGTTTTTTTTCTGCTGTGTGTGCCGCACCCCCCCAGGAAGGTGTGGAGGATACCTCTGCTTCCTCTGCTTCTCATTTTTCTTTCCGGCCAGGAAGATGTGCAGAATGCACACACACTCCTGTGACAGGGATCCTCTTTCATGTCTGGGGATGTTTGGTTGTTTAGTCCCTGGATGAAGAGGGATGGATATGTGCTAGAGAACCCAAGGGTTTAATTGGGCCATGATCTCAGCAGGTGGTGGGCGGCCCAGCTGGTGAGGATATTGTGCCTGTGATCGGAAGGTTGAAATCCCCTGGTCAGCTAAGTGATTTCTCTGTCGGGCCCCTGAGCGAGGCCATAATTCCCAGCTGCTCCTGCATCTACAGTACCTGCCTCTGCTTTCTCCATTCTACATCGCTTTGGATAGAGGTCTCTACCAAATTAGTATCAGGCACCCTTTTAATCTTCCAGGAAAACCACCAGGAAAAATAAAGCTATACGCTTCTCAGCTAACTTCTGCCCAGGCTTGACATCCACCACCAAGCACCAAGAAAATTCCAGTAGTGCCAGTGGCCAAAGGAATGTCATGGGTGGGGCAATCCCCTAAACCTAAGCCTAAGCCTAACCTCACAGAGTTACATCACTTTCAGTTAGCTTTAGTACAGCTGGAAACAGACCTTCACAAGGTTAATCTTTAGCAACTTTAGCGAATCATATTACTGATTTAGGGCTTACATATATATATAGGTTGGACATTTCTGTGTTCTTTGTATGTAGAGGCTGCATGGTTGACCAAGCCATCCACACCTCACGCACTTTTTAAACGGAGGCAGACACTTGAGACAGAGACAGACACCTGTTAAACAGAGACATAAGCTTATACACATGCCCCACCCAGTGTCAGTGGAAGGCCACGTGCCCACGGGCGGCGTCATCCACAGCACCGAGAACTGATACATCACAGATCTGCCAAATCTCACACAAGCGGCACATTGTTTGATGGTGACAGACTAGATTTCAATGAATCTGCCTGCGGTCTCCACGCGGCGACTCGTCACCACGCATATCTGTGCCTGCCTGCCGCATAAAAACATGCGGTAAAGAAAAAACCAAATAAGGCGGCAGCGTGATGCACTGAGGCTGCATGATGGTTGGGCGGCTGCGTGGAGTCACTGATTACTGATACAGATGGGGTGGGGGTTGTGCAGGGGGGGTCGATTCTTGTTCTGTTAAATATAGAGCCTGTCTCCTAAGACCCTGCTCTGCCGCTGGTCTTATTGTATTACAGAAAGTGGATGGTGGGGA
>JABFDZ020000107.1:603675-615393 GCA_019775955.2 Pollimyrus isidori
CCCCCACGCCGCCCGCCCCCCCCCCCCCCCCCCCCCCCCCCCCCCCCCCCCCCCCCCCCCCCCCCCCCCTAAGAGAGATTGTCTGTGAGCTTTACATCAGTTCTGCAAATGGGAAGGAAATTTGGAATATCGAGAGGGAATATGATTCTGTCTGGATGGCACGGTGTGGGCATATGCAAATTGGCAGGAGATGCACAGCACAGTGACGCCCATCTTCTGCCAGTCTCAGACTGTAACTGTGTTACACACAGTCCAGGTCTGGTGACCTAATCCTGCAATCCAATCTCGAGTCTGCAAGTAAATGGAAAGGACAAAGAATTTACAGCCCCAAAATAATTAATTAGCTATTTTTCTTTTTGCATAGGTTATGAATTCGAAAGAGCTAGGAAAATGGGTAGAGTGCCAGCCAATATTTTTAACCAGTAGATACACACAACAACATTGCCTCAACATTTGCACTGACCTAAAAATCTATATTAGGAAAGTGAACGAGGGCACAATGTATGGTTTTACCTGAAAAAAATCTACCAGTGGATTGTGAATACATGTTTGTTTTTTGTTTTTTTGCAGGACTGGTGTAACAGGAAATTCTGTGAAATAAAAAACGTGTTTGTTATGGTAAAAAGAAAAAAAAAACAGCAGGAACTCGACACTACGGAATGGCATCTTGGCCCCAGAAACAGTCGTTTGAAACACGCTCCAGGGGAATGGGTTTTCATACCCGTTTTTTTCTGAAATCCTTCTTACTACAAGTCAATCAGGCGCTGTTTCCTCTTAATCAAGTTACGCACCAACCAGCTTGACATTCAGTCATTTTATGCACAGATTTATCAAATCCCCGCAAAGATGCCCAATTTCTAGCTAGCACAATCACATTTATCCTTGTTGCCAGATTTTAGGTCACGAGCAAAACTATGCAGCTCTTAAAGAACAGAACGCGAATTTCCTTGCGATAAGTGTATAAAGTCCGAAAATGTTTATCAGACGCGTAAGTCATTAATATTAGGCTACCTTAAAAGTAGATTACGTCGACATAGAGTTACAAAGGAACTCTCATTTTCCTGCATGGTAAGGATTTTTCTTTTGTGGAAAACACATTCTGGAACTTGCTATTCAATGCTTGACATCTTCAAAGGCTTCTTATTGCAAAATTATTTTCTCAGTTAATGTATTCGTCGTCAATCGTTAACTGAAACATCATTATCTTGAAACTTATTGTTACTGTTTTCCATCAAAGCATCGCAGTCCATTGATATTAAGCTTAAGTTTGCTTATGATCATAATGAAGCAAGAGTTAAAGGAGATCATTTGTTTAAGAGTATTTTATTGCCATTAGTAAATTTCACGCATTACCCCTCAATCTAATTACATTTTTTTCACGGGTAAACAGTGCCATCTGCTGGTTACCGATGACCTCAAAACAATCTCGTAAAATAATATTTTAAAACTGTGATGTGTTTCATACGGTCCATGACGAACTACACCCCCGCACCGCTACAATGACTAGGATAAGTGGTATGAAGACTAATGGATGTAAACATTTGTTTCTAAAAGAATGCCTTAAGGAATGAATGAAGCAATGAGTGAACAGTGAACTACTACTATACTTTTACTTATTTCTGACGTGCTCGAGTTTTAACGAAGCAATATTTACTAGTGATGGTTAAAATGCGGTTCTTACTATGGTTACTTTATTGTTCACACAGAAAACAATAAATCAGCTAATGGAAAGCGTGTAGCTCATCAAATCAGCTAATGGAAAGTGTGTAGTTCAATAAATGAATTAATGGATAGTGTGCCGTTTCAGGCAGTGTGCAAGTTTCATAGGTTAATGACTGATTTGAACGGTGCACTATGCACAGAAGCATTATAGATGAACTTATAGATAAAGCAATGCAAGCGTTTGTATCATAAAATACATAATTTGCTGTATTTAATAATGGTTAATATCTGCCTATTGAATGCCACAATTCGTGTATATAAATAATTTGCTACTCAATGGACTAAGTTTATAAATGTGTCCATATGCTAATCAGTCATATCGTAGCCGAAGTCTTTAACTCGTCGATCTGTAATTGGCGGGCATATTTGGTTTGAGCTTCAGAGCGGTTTTGTTATCGAGTTAAAATTAAGGGATAATAACACCTTAACAGAGTCTTGCACACGTAATCGTGATTCGGTCCGTCATTTTTTATTGACCATGTTTCGTCTAGGCGCGGTGAATAGCAGCTTCAGGGCAAATAGGAAGGCAGCGACGTGTAGGACAGTCTATTTCTGTTGTTCTATTTGGGTACCACTCTGATCACCATATTGCCGTTTTCTGGTCAGTAGCGGTTAAAGATCCTGTTGGGGGCTGATTCATGCATCAGCTATGCAGGTTATGCTTGAGGAGGTCTGGTAAGGACACATGTAGTCCTTTGTTCTTGCTTCTCGAAACCTCTCTAAGCTCTGACCACCATCAGGCCTGCTTAATATCCTTGTTCATAGCTTATTACAATTCTCTGGATCTTTGGTTTCACAAAGCCAATGGAAATCTGTCTGCCCAAGCCCAACAGCACATGAGTTATGACGTACAAATTGAGTCAATTAAATATGTAAGAAAATGAGCTGCTACCCATCAACACATAATCATTTATGAAGCGTGTCCTTCTTCGCCATTGTGTTTATGGCCACTGCTTGATTTACTGCAGCTACACATTGTAGCACGCGGCGTCAAAATGTCAAATGAGGTTATGAATTAGCTAGCAGTCAAAGCTGCGTTTCTCCAGATCATGCATCCGGAAATGCACGCTTGTGTTTTATTGCACATCTGAATTTATCAACAGACAGAGCATTTAGGCCCTTATTTTCGGCCATGAAAGCTTATTTCATGGCAGAAGTCTTCAAAGGAAGCAATAAATAAATAAAAAATACGGAGCAGAAGATCTGCGCAAAGGAAGCATTTGAAAAATTATTTTTGTTTTTATCTTCTGTTTGATTGTATCAATTGAAAACAAAGATTAGAAGCTTCAGGCGATACAACCACCAGAAGAAGTGGCAGCAGTTTCAATGATAAACATGAATTATAACACAAATAGGCCTGACTAGTGGTTGATTGTAAATTAACTCCTTCATAAAATTCACTATGGAAACACAGCATTTTGGCATTATGCTTTAAAAATTACAATACAGTTATTGGCGGTAATGTTTATATACAATCAGATGATGTTTACAAATATCGCACATTGGATGATTAAATAAGTAACTGGAGCAACAGTTAAATAAGGTTATGTCATCTCTAAAAGTTTGAAGCGCTTCCACAACTTTGGACGCTCCAGCTGGTTAGTGCAGTAATGGTTGTGTGAAGGCTTTAGAAACACAATAAGAATGTTACGTGTATGACTGAAGTGAAAATCGTGTTTTGCAAGTGATTCAGCTATTATTCACTGCTTACAAGACCTTCTATCCTGCTTAAAAAGTTGTAAGACTGGCCAACAAGAGACAATCAAACAGGAAGCTGCTATCAGTAGCTTCTATTGGACAGAAGGATGCCTAGCGGCAATCAGAATTTCTGCCTAAATCTGCCTGCGCCAAGGTACCAAAACAATGGGATTAGTGACAGATATCCTGGTGCTTTTCTTTCAGAATTAACAGTAATGGCAGACTGTGTGTGACGAGTGAGGACCTGAGCACCCCAGCGCATCGAAATCGGTACCGCGACGGGGAGGCCCTCTCGATAATCCTGCTATTTACGGCCCATGACGGAATAGCACGCCGAACTCTCACTCTTAAACATGTGGCTGGCTTCATTAACAGAACATTACAGTGTAACGATGGCCAGCTATGCCGCCTCACAGGCGCGTGATTATGCAGTGAAAGCGAGGGTAAGCACCGTCTCAATTAAACGTTTTCGGTGGGAACTTTGTAAAGGGCACCACAGAAAAGGAGATGTTAAATCCCAGCCAGTACGAGGAGACAGAAGTGGCTACATTCATGAAATGGTCACAGGATGAAAAGGCAGTAATTATGGTGTCAGGAGGGCCAACGTGGAGATGGAGTGGGGGCACGAGGACTGCAGCCGGACTGAAGCACTAGTGAGAGGCTCCGGATTTTCATTTGCAGCCTTCATGCAGCCGTAATTCTGTCAGGGGGCATCAGCGGCCAGCAGATCGTAGCTCTAAGTAATTCAGCTGAGGTTCACACGAGCCTGCAGAACATCACTTTCAATTGTGTTTTGTTCCAGCTTAAATCCAAGCCCAAAAATACATTTTTAAACATTATTCAATATTGGATATTCAATATTTCTCTTTCAGTGTAATTGTAATTATTTTCATTACTATAATCACAACAATGATCTCAAATACACATACTGTAGATTACCTGTCTGATGTGACTCAGGGAAATCTATGACATTCAGATGATTTATCAACATGGAATAATGTGATTATTCACAATCCCCCCTCACCCCAAGGCGATGAACATGTCCTTGCATGAACAGGGGATATTTTGGTAATAGGTTCTGTTTCTTATTGAATGATGTTGACATAGAATGCTGTGAGAAAAACAGCACAGTGCAAAATTGCACCACATCGATTCTGCCAGTCAGACAGATGAGATTGTGTATAGCTATACCCATTTATAATGACCTCCTTTAGGGTAACACTTTATACATACATTTCGGTTTACATATAAATTCCCTATCGCTATAAATCAAGGATAGGCCTACTTAGAGAACATAAAAGAAATAAACAAACAAATAAATAAATCCATACATCTTCCACCTGCGTCTCTGGCACTGGGTCACATGAAGCTGGGATTCTATCTATCCCAGTTGGCATTGGGCACAGTCAAGCGGGCAGTCTGGGTAGGATGCAGGGACATTGTGGAATACACACACAGAGGTGATTTAGAGGGAGGTTTGGAGCTACAGTGATACAAACAGCTGCCATATCCACAATATCAACAACAATAGAGACAGTCTGCTTCCTTGTCTGTTTACTTTATTTTAGTGATTTAAGTGACTTCTCATAACAAAGGATGTAGATATATCAGAAGATAAAGGGCATGTTAAATGACTGAGTCACTCACAGAAGATCATACAGAGGAAAAAAGCTGCCTGATAACAAGCACTTGGGACTCTGTCGGTCCTTACTGGGCTGCCTCACAGTATACTGGATCACTGGGCAGTAGTAAGCCTGAGATACTTGGGGTACAGGACCAATTATCCCGTTTCATAAACACAGTTCTTTGCAAGATCTGGGCAGATGTGCTTGTTAATGAATCTGAGATGTCAAATTTTATTAACAGAGCCATGTGCAGCCACCTGTTTCTTGTAGAATGGTTTGGGCAGCAATGCACTCAAATCTTCAGTAGAATGTGGGAAGCTTATTTTTATAGACGTTAATTAACGTAGATGGTGATTAAACGATTGGGATGCTGTTTTGATTATTCTCTCGTTTTAGTTATTGCAATCATTCATTTACTGTTTGTTTGTCTGTTTAATTAAATCGTGGAGTATATTATAACGCAACTACCAGTTTTCCAGAACGTACAGAGCGTTGCTTTGCATTATGGAGCAGCAGTAGGGTAGCGGATTCAAACGCAAAGACAGAGAGTGAGGCAACCACGATAACTACTGTTACTATGTTCATATATAAAACAAAAAAATAACATATCTCTATCAATTCGTAGTATGTCATACATAAAGAGACCTGTAGTAAAAGAACAGCATCCGAACAGTTCGACAGGTACCTGTCTTCGAACCTTTTGTTTGACTCAGTTACCCCACCTGTTCGGCTGAAAAGGCGCGCTCCGATGCTCCTACGCTCCGGCAGGGGGCAGTACTCGAGCATGCGCAGAGCTGTACATAGGGAACCTCCGCTTCTCCTGTCACAGCGCTGAGGGGCAGAAGGACCGCCGTGTGGGTAAGAAATTAATAACATTACACACAACATCAGTAGCGACAGCGGCACTGCCACCGCTACACCTTATTTACAGGTGCGATGACTCCCAGAAAAAAAAACAAACACACAGGCTGCGGCCGTATTTCGGGAGCGATCCGAAAAGCGGCCGATCCTATTCAAATCCGGTTTGAGATGATCTTTTTTCATTTTCTTGTTGGGGTAGGATAAAACTAGGTGGTGGTCGCCGAAATCCAGCCAAAGTGAGACAGTGAGTGCGGTATGGTTATGTTTTACGGCGATGGGAAGCCCTATGTAAACAGTGTAAACAGAAAGTGCGTCTTGTCGGGCTCTCTGCTCTCGGAAATGTTTCCTCTGTCTTCAGTCGCACTGCCACATTTGTGACTGATCTCCACTCTTCCTTCAGGTGTCCTCCCCGTCTTTTAACACTTTGAGCAGTTTGAAGTGGCAAAGCACATGAAGTAGACTTTTTTCCCCCCTCTCTGCCAGGTTATCACCCCTGTCGTGGACATTTGTTTTCCCGTAGATGCTTGTGAGGTCAGGTACTTCTCTATTATTGACATATTTGTTTCATGTTGTTTAGTTGGAAAGCCTTCGCCATTTTGGTCTGAATTCGTTTTCTATAACAAATCCGTGTTTGTTTCCTTAATGTAGCTTAATCTGTGCTCGGAAACAGCATCAGCCATTTATTTAGACGTTTCAGCAGCGTGTTTGTTTTACTGTCAGCGATTCGCTTTAGTCCAAACACTGTAACTTGTTGTAGTAACAGCAGTGCTGAAAATGTAGCCGTCCAGTGACTTAATATTTATGTGGTCCTTTTACACCAAGAGCTATTCTTATTCTTTTCTCTTGAGAAAATAAATGATTAAGTTTAAAAATTAAGTTCTTTTGACAAGTCATAAAACACCAAATAAAAGTATCTAGATGTTAATTCGTGTGCATTGTAAAAATTATTTTGATGACTAACTTACAGATATGAGTTTTCTTCAGGTTTGAATCTGTTCAGTTTGTAGAATTACTTGAATATTATCATCATTATATTTGGGATTATTAACAGCAATTCCAGCCCTTGTATTTTTGGTGTCTGGCCTCACACAGTGTCAGTTGTTTTGTGAAATTAGGTGATCTGGAGGTGTATTAATAATAAATGTAGCATTGATTGATTGTAAAGTGATTTATAGACATTTGGTTGCATCTGACCCTGGTAACAGGTCTGGAGTTCTGACCCGTGCTTTATGGATTTCGCCTTCCACAACGATGCTGGTTTCTGTTGCTTGAGAAAGGGACTTAACCTGTACTTGTGTATTTTAAGGTATTAATGTGACAGCAGAGAAAATACAGTTTAAACAGAGCATATTTCTACACGAGGATGCTGCCTTTCTCCCAAGGACAGTCTTGGAAAGTCACTGTAAATGTACTATTTTTGTTCATAAAGTGTCGTCTTGTACGCTTAAACCAGGACAAAAATGTTTGCCTGTTGGGCATGTAATAAAATATTTATGCTGAACAGCGTTGTTCAAATCACAAAGGGGAAAATGCTTGGTGCATTTATGTATTTAACTTTAATGAGATATATTAACCTTTAAATGTAAAGATTAATTTAGCAGTTTGCCATTGTTTTACTGTGGCTTGAATGTGTGAAGCTCACACGTAAACATAGGGCTAGTTTTCGTTTCCGAAACGAATACATAATTCCCTGCGATAGAAGTCCACCACTTTTGTTAATAAACGAATGTCAAATAGAAACAAAATTCTTAAACTGGCACTTGGTATGAGGAAATCGTTTGATAGCTTTTAAAACTATTTGTAGTAATACAATGTCATGGAATCTGGGTGCATTCTGCCATTTGAGAAAATGAATGTAGAAACAAAGTGTTAAAATTTATGTGACATTCTTTATTTTCTTCAGACACTTATCCTTGGCCTCTATTAGGCTTCAATTTTAAATCCCTTTATTCTCTTAGATTCGCTTCAGTTTTCCCCAGATTAAAGCCCTATGCTTGCCGCTTGTGTTTCATTTGTGTTTTGTAAGTGTGGTTGCTTAAGTACATCTTTCTTTCCTGTAAAGAGGGAGGGAGAGTGAGGGGTTTGCAACTGTATTGTTTGGATGAGTTTACATGAGGGGTAGGCAGTCTTAACCATAAAGGGCCAGTGTGTATGCAGGTTTTCGGGATAACCTTTAAGTTAGCTGTTCAAACCCAGGTGTGAGGACTCTTCAGCCAATCAGTCCTCTAATTAGTAATCTAATTAAGAAGTGAACCCACATACAGCCCTTTCTGGATAAGATTGCCAACCCCCGGTTTACATGCTTGGAATACTAGTGCACATTAAAATGGAATACATTTTTTAAAGGCCTCTTAAAGTACATGTTCAGTGTGCTAAATTTTGAAGGAATTTTGTCAGAGGAATTAATAGGCAGCTGTTTGGAGAGGGACACTTACACATGTTTTGAAAAGTCATTGTAAATGTGAGTTAACTGTTTCAAATAAATTGTCACTCTGAGTGATGGAGTTCAGACGGAAAACTCTGCAGGAAACGACAACATATCCGCAGTCCGTGACATTCAGCTTTTAAATACCCTACAGTGCAGTACACGGATGTATGATTTGTTCTGTTTAGGGCTGGTGTTGTGGCTTGATTGTGCCCTCATTAGTGGCTTTAGTGGATACACGCTGGACAGGAGGTGCCAACCCAGTGACATGGGTGTGGGGAGACACTGGTACACATCTGTTAGGCAGCCTGTGTTTTGATGGGACCAGTTTCTATAAGACCTCTCTGCTGTTAATACCTAGTCTGTTGGTGACTGGAGGTGTTGACACTTCCTCTAGTTTGATGGTAAGCTTTTTCTTTTTTTCGTGGCCACTCAGCTCACATTCGGGATCAACTCGAGGGGCTTCTGCACGTTGTTGATGAATGTCAGCCTCTCTCATGGTCAGTTTGCTTTGGTTCGAAAGGTACAGTTATAGAAATGCACATTTAAAAGAACCTGGAGGATTAATGGCGATTTGGGAATAACAGCTGTGATTTAACATTCTGTTGAGCCCACTTTCGTGTTTGGTGATGCCTGGAAAACGGCGCTCGCCCGTGCCTTTCGGGATGCCTCGTCACTGTGGTACGAGATGGGTCCCAGCGCTTGGTTCCGGAATGTTCTGGCAGGCAGCCCCTTACGTGCTGGTCCTCTCCAGCCCCGTCTTGCAGAGGACGGGAATGGATGTCGCTTCCCTGACATCGAGCCTGACGCTAATTTGTTAGTGTTCTGCTAGCTTCTCTCGCATATTTTACACTCCCATTTTATCTTTCCTATTTTTTTTCCTTCCATTTATAGATGTAAGTAATATCACGCAGTGTAATTTGCTGATGTATTTATTCTAGTACAGACATGATGCAGTGGCATACTACATGGTAACCAAGGAAACTGGAATTTCCCCGTATTGGTGTGGCACAGTCGCTCACCGATGCTTCTGGTGATACTTTGTTAATGGGTCACCGGCTTCTTTAGCCTGCCATATTAAACCCAAATGCCTTGGTTTATAATGTAGCACCGAGCATGTTGTTGTACATGTAGCATTGTGAGTATGCTAGCAGTCATGAGTGTTTTAGTAATGCTGTCATTGGTGTTTTGTAAATAAATTGCTTTTTTTTTGTACATGAAAGTCAAATCCAAAAGGGAAGTGTCGATCGTAGGGGACAGATATTTCTTGACCACCATCTTGTCATCGATCAATCTTCCAATCCGGTTGACCCACCATTCTGCTGTCTTTCATATCCCTTGTGCTTCTGCTTTCATTCAGTTGACCCACGGCTGACAGCTCTTCATATGTGCGAGATGTTTTCAACTGAATGAAATGTCATATTCGAATGCAGAAATGAAGCGACGGCCCCCAAATAGCTGCCACGCCAGCTTCTCTGTGAAATGGCTGGTTTCCTCTGGAGCTCTATATCCCTTTAGAGGGTTTTCTGTAACATGCTGTTCTGTCCTTCACCAGTAACCTCTATGGTCTTACACTTCTGCCACAGTGTTTTTAATCAACCATGAGGAATCAACCATTAAATTGCTACCTTTTAAATGTAGGATTATCAGGTCAAATCAAGTCACCTGGTCATTGTATTAGTGCCTTTTTTTAAAGTCCTTGTTTTAGAGTATTTGTATACAAACAGTAGTTTTCTGGCTCCTGACAACAAAGAATTTAGTCATGGCTGCCAACACATTTTTGTTGATTGAATGTATGAATGAGGAGAACAGCTGAATTTTTTCAGGCCTTGGGATGGATGGAGGTGGACCTGGGGTCTGTATCACAAAGCAGGATTTCTTGCATAGCCGGCTAGCTTGTCAGATTTAAGTTTAATTAAATTCTTTATCCTTATTCGCTTACATTTAGCTCACACTACCTTAAATCTGACAAGTCATCTGGCAAAGCAAGAAATCCTGCTTTGTTATACAGGCCCCCGGCTCAGAGTCACTTTGTTGTTGCCGTTGTTATTTTTATTGTAGGTACTGAATTGCTTTTACTTTTGCTTTATCAGTGGGAGCCTGTCTTCCATTTTGTGATTATAAAGAATAAGCTGAACTTGTCATAAGCTTCACTTGGTGCCTAAAGAAATTCATTCACCCATTTTTTTTTTTCTCTCATGTACTGAAACCATATGTTTTCAGTGGAAACGCAGCGAGACCCTCAGATGTGATAAACTCTGACTGGTGTACTTACCATATATTGTATTTTATATATAAATAAAACCATGAAGCTGTTAAATGACAGAAGGAACCCTGGTGTGTTTGATTGGACCTTTTATCACTTTGCAGACTATGATTTTCTTTTTTTTTTTTTCCCCTAAAAATGTCAGAAATATGTTCAGCTCATACCAAACAAGAAAATGTCAGAAATATGTCTTTGCTTTGGGCTTCATTCTGAAATATTTTGTTGTAGTGAAACTTGAAATAGTGGTTACTTCAGAGGGAAAATTATGTTAATAACATAATAACATTTTAAAACCATATAGATGTGTGTTTCACTTTCATAGGGGTGATTCTAGGCATTGTTGGGTGGTCTTTTGTGTCAATATAGAGTCTTGATGTACTGTTCTTATTGACTATTTGACACTTGGGTGAATGGTGGTGTTTATTTGAACTGTAGCTGTTTACCGGGAAAGCCAAAATGTCATCTGAGTTGTTGCCCAGGCATGCGTTTGCTGACCCCCCCGTCCGACCCTCTGATGCTGATTTGCTGAAGTGGTACGGCCATTTGAAGCCATACTGGGTGCTTCGTGGGCTGCTGTTGGGTTTGGACCTTCCAGGGCGTGCAAAGTGGGGTTTTTACACAGCGCCGTTGGTGTTCAGGCAGATGATTAATGTTTCTTGTGAAAAGACTGATTAAGATGCTCAACAATTAGCTTTGAGTAAATATCCCGCGTTGCCATAGAAATCTATTATTGTATATGGTGTATATACTTACTGTTTGCTGTATTTTGTGTGTGTGTGTGTGTGTGTGTGTGTAGGCCTATTGCGATAAACGATAAATCAATTAATTGCACGATAATTAAAATGAGGACGATAATTTTTCCTGCCGCAATAATTTTCATTTGCATGCTTGTTTGTTTTCCTCGTGTCTCTCTCTACCAAATGCGAATATCTGCTATTTTTAGCAAACCGGCCCATTTCACTAAGCTCACCAAGAAGAGTTGGCTTTTTAAAAAAAAAAAAAACACCCTTCTTTTCCTTTAACCTGATGCTGATTGGCGTGACCTTAAAAATAAAACACTGTGTTGTGGGGAGGGTTTTTCGTAAGACAACGCGTTCTGGTCATAGTCGTCCTTAATGTTT
>JABFDZ020000107.1:615493-636441 GCA_019775955.2 Pollimyrus isidori
TTAAAAATAAAACACTGTGTTGTGGGGAGGGTTTTTCGTAAGACAACGCGTTCTGGTCATAGTCGTCCTTAATGTTTATGCATCTCATAAACATGGACAATTCGATAAACATTGATAAAACGTCTCTTGAACAGGAGCCGGCTCCCATCATTCACTAAAAAGAGATGGCTTGTTTGCGAACGACATCACTAGTAATGAGGCGCGAACTCTCGTGTCAGTGGGCTCTTTGCACGTCAGCATCCACGTTCATGGAAATGCGGCTCTCTCATTTCCGGTCTGTGAAAAATGGCATTGGTTTGTACACGCCGTTTACAGGTCTTGCCCAAACTTATGATCAACGACGTACACCGCTTTTGTAAATCCTTCTCCAAAGTAGCAACGACTAAGTTAGAGAAGGGCTTTAAGATGTTTGCCTTGTCTTACATCCACGGATACGAAGGGGAGTCTTATTCGTTCAACTTTGTGGCTGGCGTTAGCTATAGCTGCCTTATGCTAATAGACGTTACTCCCGGACAGTGATAGTGTATGCATGCGTGTAGCAATGAAGTAACTATGGACATCCCCAGTCATTCTAGCGAAGAATATTTAACGTAGTATGTCCATTATGTGCTTAAGTACACATTGTGTTAATCTGTGTTTGTTATTCTTAGTGTCAAACAGAAACACAGGAACAGGTGAGGTTGCTGCTTCAGATCTACGAAGAAGCACGACAAACAGCGTAGTCTGTAAAAGTATGGCAGTATGGTAATTTGTCAGATTTCTAATTAAAGCTGTTCAATATTCAGATTTGTGTTGTATAGACTCATCAAATAATTATCGTTTTTTTAGCTTCTGAAACACAAGTTTACCCCTTCTTGTGCTCGTGCTTGTTACTCAAACCGGAAGCAAGTGAGCCGTATGACGTCACTGCGATGTTATTGTTTATCGCAATAATTCCTGGGACAATTTATCATCCAGCAAAATTTGTTGTCGTGACAGGCCTTTGTGTGTGTGTTTTAATCAACTTCCTCTTTCAATCTCTGCCCTACAGAACAGGGACTCAGCCTGAGAATCTAACAAGCAAGGATGTAATTGACATGGAGGCAGGACAGCGGAGTCCCTCGTAGACTGAAGCACTTGAGTCAAGCCGGGGTGAGGTGTGTGACTAACGGCTCCTGCTGTCGCTGCTGACTGGGAACTAACAGATGTGATCGCATTCCGCACCATGGGGAAGCTAAGCACGGTTAACGGGAAGGCTTATGAGCCAAGCAGTCCTTCAGATGGGACTAATCTCTGTTATTCCAGGCTGGCTGTGGTCCCTCTACACCTTTAGGTATGACGCGGCCTTCAGTGCAGGTTCCCCCCAGAAACAACGCCTAAAAATACTGCGGTCGTGTAAATGCATCAGTTTAAGAAGTAAAGTCAGTCTTGACAATGTGGAGCCGTGTTTATGGTAGCTGCTGTGCTGAAGATTTAGCCTGAGAAAGGAAGGATATTAGTCTGGGGAAAGATAGGAAGTTTACAAGGTCTGACTTTTTAGGTTAGGTTGGAGTTTTTGTGTTTTTATTGGTGCAGTGAGACAGGTTTCAGTGTGGGTGGATACCAACAGGAAAATTACTGAAATGTTACACCAGAAATAAAAACATTCCATATTCCACATATCAATGTTTCTTTGTTGGCTTCTTTCTCTGAAACCAAGCATAGTGTAATTTTCATTTAAATAATTACAGAGAAATGGTTTTTATTACATTAAATATGCTTTGGGTATAATCTTCCGATTTTGTATTAAAAGTAGAGCTATTTACTTGTTTTCATTTTTCTGTTCCGAATAACTTGATCCCTAAAAGGTAAAAGACGGAAGAAGAGGTGACATTATGCTGGCCGTGACGCGTATTTGGCTGCACGTTTCTGATCGCTACTTTGGTCCATGGTAGGAACTGCCAAAGATGCAGGGAGACGAACGGAAGAAGAAGAGGCTGACCGTGACTCCCAGAGGAGGTGCCCTGGATGAGTACTACCTCAGAGTAAGTGTCTTTGGACGCGTTTCGCTTTGGGCTCTGATCGCGTCCGCTGAAGGTGCCCCATCACCCCACTGCCTTACAGGAACGGCGGAAAGAAGACGAGGTCAAGATGAAGAGCAAAATGTCTGCTTCCAGCGGTGAGCTTTTCTGCCGGTGCCCCTCGTTTGCTACTTGCTAGTGAGTGGACTGCTTGTTGTGTACATTTGTTAAGCTGCCCCCCCCTCGCCCCCGCCAATCGCAGCAGTGAATACCAAGAAGAAGCTGTGGTCTTGGGATCAGTACCTGGAGGAGGAGAAGGCGGCTATGGCCCCAGTAAGGCTTTTCACAGAGGTATGGTGATTTTACGGGGAGCGATGGAGGTAGATGTAGGATAACGACGTTGGACAAGGGTGTAACTTTGGGGGTTGCATTAGCTGGTTATTAGTGGGGTTGGGGGGGTCATGATCTTCCCGTAATTTATGCCCATGATGTTGACAGTTTGGTTAATGTTTTTGCTTCATTGTTTATCCTTTGGCTTGTAATGCAGTGTACTGGTCTTCAAAGGCTCCTCATTTGAATGCGTATTAATGTTCTTTCCCAAATTGTTGTCAGAGGAATATCGGCCAAAATGCTCTTTTAGTTTGAGAGTCCTCTCATAAGTCTTCAAGATGTGTGAATTTGACGATTCTTACTATGAATGGAGAGAGTTTTTTTTTTCATGTAGACAAGGTGCTAACGTGGGAAGGGCTTTGAGGCCACCGTGCATCTGGTTATCCAGGGGACCCCACACCTGTTACCCGTGATTCACTCCATCTCCTCGTGTCCTTGTCAGTTTTTCAGGGTATTTTTTGCCTTCTCTGACAAGATTTGATGAGACATCTGTTCTCTCAAAGTAAAAAAAAACAGCCGTTTCTATAGCAACCAGCTGGCTCGAAGGCCTTCGGAGTAGTGCCACCATCTTTAAAAAAAAAAAAAAAAAACACACAAACGTTGACATCGTTGGTATTCTTATCCGTGGTTGTTGGGGTTTCCCTTTTTGGTCAGGGTTAGAATTTTTCCCTCCAAGCTGACATGGCTGTTCTTTGTCTCCTTTAGGAACAGTCCCTTCCACAGAATCGAAATGGCTTCAAGGCAGGGATGCGTCTCGAAGGAATAGACCCTCTCCACCCCTCCATGTTCTGTGTCCTGTCTGTGGCAGAGGTGGGTGATCCATCCTTTCCGAGAAGCCTTCAAAAATGAGTCTTTATAAAAGCTCGGCCTTTCAATTCCTCGTTTCACTTCAAAATCTGGGAAGTCTGGTCATTTGCCCTTCTTAAAAGAAACACCTCTGTTTGTGCTGTATTTATCTGGAAGGTCATTGGCTATCGGTTGCGGCTGCACTTTGACGGGTACCCAGAGTGCTATGACTTCTGGGTAAACGCCGATTCCCCTGACATTCGACCCGCAGGGTGGTGTGAGACGACGGGACGGAAGCTTCATCCTCCAAAAGGTCAGCCCCATACCCTCATCTTCTCGGACTCCTTCATACCATCCCTTTCTTCATATTATTATTTCTTATTTTTATTATTATCACTTGTTTCCCATTCAGAACTTTTGTGGCTTTCAGTGATTTCCGGCACTGAGGGCAGTCCTCATGTTCTCTTCGGTGTTGGGTCTCCCTTCATGTATAACTACGTCGCATGTTTAAACATGCAGTCGCTTTGAGGAACCCTCCAATGAGCTGTCCTATGACAACTTTCTCCCGAGTTGTGTGATATTAGCTCAGGCGCGTCCCCTGTGGGTACATTTCTGTTGTCATATTTCATTACATTTCTCATATCTGGCCAAATCTGAATTACAGAGGAAAAATTGATCTTTACTTTAATGCTTGCTTAGTGAGATGGGGATTCTCACGAGGTGAAACCTTCCTTTTCGATGTGGCCTGAACTCTGTCGCTTACTGTTCGCACTTTGAGTAAACGAGCTTTGAACCTATTTCAAGCCTTTGACATTAAAGACTTGCATACGCTTTTATTTCTTCCCGACCTTCGTGGTTTGTGAGCCTTGTGCTCTTTCAGGTTATAAAGATGAGGAATTCTCCTGGGAACAGTATGAGCAGACGTGCGACGTCCTGGTGGCACCGAAGACTCTCTTCAAAAAACAAACTCCTGTAAGTTCTGGGATGGAGGCGGAATGCAAAATTCTTTGTGTCGCAGAAATAATTTTGATAAGGCGATATGATGTAAAGCTCAGGCACCGCAGAATTCCGTGGTCAGTAAGTCACAGCTCAAATGTGCAGTGAAAGTTGTCGACGGAGTCTTTTTTTTTTCTTTCTTTGTTAATTTCACCATGCACTCCGCAACCCTCTTTTGGATTTAGAGCCCCCTTTTGGCCGGTTTCATTACTATTGTTTGGGTCTCAGTTCCAACCGCTAGTCTCACTGTTACACAGAAAGATTGCGCTGACTGTAAGAAGTGTGTGGGGTATAAGGAGTACCATCTTCCTTAACTGGACCGTGTCTTATGCGTTTTGTACACAGATTGAGAGTATCTCCAGCTTCCAAGTGGGAATGAAGCTGGAGGCGGTGGACAGGAAGAACCCCTGTCTGGTGTGCGTGGCCTCCGTCGCTGACGTCATAGACCATCGCTTCCTGGTTCACTTTGACAACTGGGATGACACTTACGACTACTGGTGAGTTGACGGCTGTATGGTTGCGGCATTAGCACATGACATATAGGGTGGTGAGCATAAGTCTTCATCAAGTTCATAATTTGTGCCCTTATTGGGTTGTGTGAAGAGTTCATGGCAAGGTGAAGGGATAAGAGAAGTGGCTAGAGCAGGGGTGTCCAACTCCGGTCCTGGAGAGCTACCGTCCAGTAGGTTTTCTATCCTACTGGCTTCTGATGAGCCACACCTGTTCTCAGGTAAATACCAGGAGCAGGTGTGGCTCATCAGAGACCAAGTGGGGCAAAAAACCTACTGGATAGTAGCTCTCCAGGACCGGAGTTGGAGACCCCTGGGCTAGAGAGACCCTTTGGGTCTCTTGGCTTCAGGTGCAGTTTCTGCTCTGGCATTTGGTATGCATGCGACCCCTATATTCTGCTCCCTTCCCACGCCCCGATGGAATGTGGTTTAGGAGCCTTCAGCATCTCTGTTTAGCCATCAGTATGTGTGACCAGGAGTGCCTTCCTTTTATGGGTGGTTCCTGTGCTTCCAGTAATATGCCTCAGGTTCGCTCTGGATAAGTTCTGCAAAATACCTCAGTGGTGATTTTGTGATATATTTAAATATTGGTGATATATTTCAAATAAACAGTCATCCTCTCAAACCAGTGAACAGGATGGTTTGTTTGGATATTGAACATTGGATATGTTCACATTCAGAACCCTGAAAAGAGTGTTCTGTTGGAAGGTGAAATTGTATTTATGTGACTAAATTGCATCCTTTAATTAGAAAATATTGATTATAGCATGCCTCTTTTATATCTGTAATCATCTGGAGGATCATCTGGTATTTACCTGACGCTGCGAAGAGGAAAGAACTCCTTAAAGCGGAGAGAATGTCTGAAGCAGGAAGTAGCTGCGAGGGCGCCTCTAGCCTCTGCCTGGATTCTTTCACATGAATGCTTTTAGTTGCCATGGCGCTGCAGGTGTCGTCACAGTGACATTGTGATGTAACGCCTCGTCTGTCAGTGTTAACATACCTTGTTCATTTCAGGTGTGACCCCAGCAGTCCACATGTCCACCCCGTCGGGTGGTGCCAGGAACGTGGCCGACCTCTCACGGCACCTCAGGGTGAGTAGCACGTCACACACCATCACTTACAGGAAGCGGCAAATCAAAAAACTCAACAGGTGGGGGGGGCGTGGCCGAAATATCCACCCGTATCAGGCTAATGCCGGTCATCCAGGAGAGATACAAAAATACAGTGGTACCTCAGTTCTCAAACTCATTAGAACTCCAATTTCTTAAAAGTCGAACCAACCAGTTTGAGAAAAGAAATATTACCTAGAGCTCGATCTGAATCTCAGAAGTCAAACCGTGAACACCGACCTAAGAACTTGTACGCATGGGGAAATGAGTCACGTTGTACGTTTCTCAGTGGGAACAAAGGGTAAAGCTTCAGTCTTGGCCTCGCATTCGCTGTGCATGTTTACACTAGCTGAATACATATATTTACAGAGTAAAAATACACTTAGAGAATGATAGACAGTAACAGTAATTATTATTATATAATAAAATACATTTAAAAATAAAGATTTGTTTTATTTTAATATTAATAATAAACCATTAATATGTTTGACTATAATAATATTGTTTTACTGAGCGCGGATGGAATGGAGACAAAAGCGCAGATGTCAGGGTATCGGGGAATATGGGGCTTAATTACAGGTAAGGCAGGCAAAACACAGACAGACAATACAATGACCAGACTGGGGAAACAAACTGAATTGTGGACGGAATACAGAGGCTACAGGACTAATGACAACAACCAGAAACAGCTGATCACATGGCGATTCTCCACAGGGTTAGTGAGAGGGCATGGCACATGGAAGGAGCGGACGATCGGTGTAGGACACATTGTTTGGATACATTTTTAAATTAAATTTTGATAAATGTGCTTAGATGTGTTTAGTACAGTATATGCTCATCTTGTTTTATCTGGTTCGTTTTGTGTTTAAATGTAAAAAAAAAAAACATATTTAGGTATATATAGTGACATCACTCTGAACCTTGCCTGCATATCCCTTAAAAAATACAAATGGTGATGGTGTTTGTTCTTTGAGCTTCATGAGTGACAGAGTGCTTCCTGTGTGCTGGGTTCCTGCTTTGCGGTGTGGTTTTGGTTGAGAGGCCCAGGCATGGTGAGTGTGATAGCTGGGTCATACGTGTCGCACAAAAAAGGAAGTACTGAAATGACCTTCCTATTTTGGTCACTGCCTGCGTTCTGATTGGCTGTCCCCCATATCTGACTTATCCTGTTGTTAAATGCCTTCAATATGCATCAGCCCCCACAGACCCTGGGAAGGAAAGTAATGGTTATTCACTGACCTTTTCGAAGCCAACTGATGTTGTGTTTTGGAGGGTTGCAGCTCTGTTTTACCTCTCTGATTTCTACATTGTCAGTTGTAACCAGAAGTACAATGCATTGTCTGCTCCGGCCAAGGGAAATTCATGCCCTATATTAGTCCGCAGCCTCACAGCTCTACCTGTGATGCTTGTCATGCACAGGTAGTTGTGGTTGATTGGGTGACCCCCCCCCCCCATTGTTGAGGCTCCAGGGCTGTGCTGTGCTTATGGAGTCCAGGTCGGTCCCCACCCCCATGCCGCGTGCATAGTGGAACTACAATACACCATACAAATATATAGAGTGACACCCCCCTCTCGCTTCCAAAAGCGTGTGGAGCTTCTGAAATGAATTCTGCATTGGCATTGTTGCAGTGAGGCCTACTTTGCAGTGAGGAAGCAGACCGTGTATCTCTATGTGTGATCGGGGCTTCTGGGATAGTGCACACTGACCTCGCGTGTAGGCCGGTCCCCAGCGGTACAGCCAGGAGGTCATGAGCTTCAGCAGATGGACTGAAGGTCGGAAGGGAGATGGACATCTTACTGGTGCCTAAGCAGCAGCAGAGCAGACTTCCCAAAAGAGTCTGCAGAAGACAAAGGAGAAAACTATGCATATTGAGAGCTGAAACAAGCAAACCTTCATAGACATAATTTGTTAACTTAATGCATTCTGACTCACCGGTTTCCACTTTCTGTTTTCTTGATTTTGGGAACAGATGGTTTACAGGTGTACTATCTTTATGTCATAATTCATTACACAGAGTCTTCTTTCTGTTTGCCGGGCTCTTGTGTGACAGTTCACAAGGCCTTGATAGCATTCTGCACTGGGCACGCTGATTAGTGTCAGCACCTAACCCCAAACTCTTCCTCTGCCAGATTTTATACCACCACATATTTATTCTTGATATATAAATGCAAGCTTCATTCACAGGTATCGCACTTCAACGTCTGCAGCAAGTAAAAGTGCATTGGGTATGATGGAGAAAGCCTGGTCTCTCTCTACAACACACCTCATATAAAAAGTCTTGTGTTAAGTCAGTCTGTGGCTGAGAGGAAGGGGGTTTCCTGTGAGCTTGTTTTGTGGTAAGACAGCAACACGCTCACTTGGTTTGTTACTTGGGTTACACACTTGTCATCTCAAGGGTACCGGTAAAAGTTTCCTGTCATACTTCCGTGGATCAGTTTTCCATATAGTGATTGGGGTTTCTCCTGGATCCGGGAGGCCTGGGTTGCTGATTCTGCTTGTGTTGTTTCATGCAGACGCGTGACTGGAATCTCCCCCATGTGACGGAGCTTCGTCCTTTATCCCTGAGGGTGTACTGCGCCTTGTTTGGGGATGGGAAAGATGCTGTCCTATAGACACTTTGCTCTGGAAAAGTTCTCCTCATTACACATGAATTTGGCCTGTATTTGGGAGAGAAAAGTCACATTTCTTCTAAATTATAAGGTTATCAATTTATTTAACATTGTGTATTTTCACAGTGTGCGTGTAATTGCGCTCTTACTGGGATTGCTTTTCCACGCCAAAGAATTTCTTATCGCCACGAGCCTCGTCTAATGAACTGTTTCGGCAAACGGAGAATGGTCGGGAGTCCGTATCGTGAGCAGCTGTGTGCAGTGGGTGGTTCTGGCATGATTAGCAGCCCCCACTAGCATGTTAGCAGCCTGGCAGTCCTAAGATAATACTTAACCACTTGCCTTATTTACAATTTAAAAATCTACACTACACCCATCCTAATTTAGAGCTGTGTTTGTTTGTTTCATCCCCTGTATGATAAGTTGCATTGTTCTGAGGAAGAACAAAAAAGACCTAAGGAGTATCAGAGCTGTCCCTGGGAGCTGAATGGAGCCCCGCCTTCCTCTGATTCAACAAGGCGATCGCTGCACGCAGGTGTTACTCAACCTCCCCAGAATGTTTGTGATTTGCTTTCAGAGCGGTGGAGTGGATTCCAGCCGGCCACCACAGACGGTGGTGGGAAGTAGCTGTAAACGGAAATGTATGCTGTAAAAATAGAAGCGTCTAGGCTGTGAAGAATGGACGCAACTCTGCTGAATGTTCCATTCATCTCCGGAGGGCGTCTGGTCTAGAATGGCGATATCGTGGCTAACGCTAATCTTGGTGCCTTTGGACCTAATGCTGATCTTAGCGCGGTTGGGGCAGCGAACCACAGCCGACTGTTCTCTGCTGCAAAAACGCCAGTCCCTCCTGTGCAATGCAATTTACAGCTTAACTGATCCCCCTTAATTAAAGACATGGTTTCCCTCAAAGGCCTTTCAAGTCTAGTGTAGACCACATACTCAGAGCTTTAACTGCTCTTGGCATCTGTCATATGCTAAAAGCCAAAACAAATTTGCTGTCAAATCCACTGTAAAATGTAAAGTGCTAGTTCTTGATTGATGTTCTGATTTTTAGTCAAAATTTTAAATCTAATGTGGACGTTTTCAGGGTGGGTACAGAATTGCCAGAAAGGACCCCCATAAAATAGTCAATGTGCTTGATCAAGATTCATCCATGATTTTGGACAGCCTGTTAGGTAATTTGCCAGTGTTTGTAGAATTGTATGGTTTTAGAGCACGGTAATGGTGAATCCAAGTACCGACCCGGGTTGGAAGGTGAGCGGAATTGTGTGGCTGTTTTGTGGTTGACTCCAGTGGCAGTTGGTGGACCTGAAGAGCAAGAGATGACTGTTGTGGTGTGTGGGACTCGCTGTGCTGTTGGACCAGACTTTTCTGTGTGCACTGTGGGTGTTATTAGCTTCTGCCAGGGCTCATTCATTCCTGCTTTTTGGCCGATCGGCACACCATGCGACTGTGTGTCTGCATGACCATCACTGCAGGTCACGTGCAGGATGTGCGGTCGGGGTCGAGCAGTGACATTCGTGTCAGCGGCCGTCCTTGTGCACCTCAGTGCCACCGTTACACCCTGCGATGCCTGAGAATCTCTCTGCACAAATATTTCCCAGCACCCAATACGACTTTTACAATCACTCTATGTGTAGAAAATACTTAAGCACTGCAGTAAATAACATGAGAGTGTAGTGATTAAATTACATTAAGTAGAATGAGTTTCCTAGGATGTTTCGTTTGTTTAAATAAGAAATTGTAAGAATGTTTATTATAAACATTATTATGAAAAGTAATTCATTTTTTTTTATTCTAGTGGAAGGCACTTGTCATTTGGATATTGTGTTCTTTAATCTAATAGAAGGCACTTAGCTTTCGGATGTCGTGTTCCAGGATATCCCAGCCCGGAAACCTTCCGGTGGGAGGAATACTTGGAAGACACTGGTGCCACTGCTGTTCCAAGCCACGCATTTTCTTTGGTGAGTACTATCTACATAAAAGCAGACTGAAAGTTTCATATAGGC
This sequence comes from Pollimyrus isidori, assembly GCA_019775955.2. Lineage (NCBI taxonomy): Eukaryota > Metazoa > Chordata > Actinopteri > Osteoglossiformes > Mormyridae > Pollimyrus > Pollimyrus isidori. Next base: position 625,885 of record JABFDZ020000107.1, read on the forward strand.
AGTCCTGTCGATTGATCATAAACTAGGTTAATTTACCTCTATCTGAAAGTAGAGCATTCCAGTGAAGCGTCACATAACCCCAAATGGTGTAAAATGAAAAAGGAATTACTGTTAATTTACATGGTAAAAAAAGCTTTTTCAGACATAAAAATACCCATCAAATAACACATGCAGTAAAACCTAAAATGGCACTAATTTATAGTAAAAGCAATAATGAATACATATGGCCTATATAAGTTGAAATAATGTATGTACAGTACATTTTCACATCAATACAGTCATGTCACTCAACGACATGGATATGTTCTAAGAAATGCCTCGTTAGGTACATTTGTTGTCGTGCAAACTTCATAAAGTGTACTTAGTGCGACGCAATACTAAGTCTATGATGTCACAATACGACTTCCCTAGGCAATAGGAATTTTTCAGCTCCATCATAATCATAAGGGACTACTATCATATATGTGGTCCACCTTTGACCGAAACATTGCTTTGCGGCACATGACTGCATATCTATCATTGGCTCACTGATACAAAAATATAGATGCTATTTTCTCTCTTCTCCTTTTTTTTTCAAAAGCAAAAATCCTCTTTAGACGACTTTCGGTTTGCAAACGCAGGTGACGATGTAGGTCTTTAGTAACAGTGAATGTTCGTAAAGTGGGTTAGGGGTAACTGTACAGATAAAAAAAAAAAAAAAAATGTGCATAAGAATAGAAATCATGGTGTGTAGACATGTGAATAAAAGTATGATGTCTGCAGTGAGTTTTAGTCCCAGCCTCCGCTGAGCCCTTTGTCACAGAAAGATGATTGATTAATGGGTCTTATCAGAGAGCCCCCCACAGGTTCCTGCAGAACATGAAGCTGGAGGCAGTGGACAAGCGCAACCCCATGCTGATACGGGTGGCCACGATTGTGGATGTGGAAGACTACAGAGTGAAGGTGAGGGCCGACCACGTCGGGTGTGAACGTGCCACACGTGCTCGCGATGACCTCGCTTTAATCACCAATGTCCAAAGCAACGCTCTGTCATTATCCATCTGCCATAAAGATGGCAATTCCGAGGTACGAGGCCACGCCTTGAATGGTTCCTGCTTCTATCTGAATGTGGGATGGGGTGAGAGGCACGTGCTTAAAGCCAACAGTAGGTGTTTGTGCTGAAATATGGCTTTCCATAGAGCATCCAGTCCTTGTGCATCGGAGGATGACTCTGTGTGCAGCTGATTCTCGTCTAGGACACTCGGTCACCAGCCTCCCCTCACGGCTGTCTTGGTTGTCTTAGAGTTCTTAATTATGATGTGTGTTAAAATGAAGAGGACTGTTGTTTTTAATGTGACGGCCATTCCTGGAGACGCGTTTGGGAACCCGGGGAGCTCCCCTGAGGCTCCTGATCCTGTCCACTCGCGGTTGGCTGGCTTCCCCTCACAGAAGGAGGCCAAACGCCACTGCAGCCAGAAGAGATTTTATGTCACTGCTTTGCCTTGACCGCAAGCAGAAAGACGTGAATATTCTGTGGGCGTGTGAAGTGATCTCAGCTTGATTAATTCCCTCTTGTTTGACCAAGTTGGATTGGCCTTCAGGGGAATTGTTCTAACTGGATTTACATATTGATATGGGATTTATTGATTCGCTCTCCAACTTGCCAGTCGTCTTAATCCAGTGTTTTTCAAATCGGTCCTTAGAGACCCTAGACAGTTCATGTTTTTGCTCCCCTCCCAGCTCCCTGCCATACACATGTTTTTGCTCCCCTCCCAGCTCCCTGCCATACACATGTTTTTGCTCCCCTCCCAGCTCCCTGCCATACACATGTTTTTGCTCCCCTCCCAGCTCCCTGCCATACAGTCCATGTTTTTGCTCCCCTCCCAGCTCCCTGCCATACAGTCCATGTTTTTGCTCCCGACAAGAGGACTGGGGTGAGAGACACTTTCTTAATCTGAACTATACTTGAATGTGATGGGGGCAGGGCAGCAAAGCGTGATTTTTGTGGAGGCAGGACTTACAGCTGACTGGAGATCTTCTATATGGGGCAGGACACCCTATGATCACCAGCCAGTGCTTTGGATCCTAGGTGTCATTTGCCTGTATTTTGTCTTGCTTGTTGTACCTCGTCCAAAACCCTGCAGGTTCATCTGGCCTGTTTCCCGGAGTTCGAATACGGTGGAATTCAGTGGCCGAGTGGCTCATTGTCCTGTAATCACTCAGCCAGCAAGTGGCATTCTAACGAATGATTGTGAATCATGCCACTTCCAGATGGCTTATTGTTGTTGTGGATTGTGTTGCACTCATGTTTTACGCGTGCTGCCGTGTTACGACATCAGCAGAACAATGTTGCTGACTTCAAGAATATGGAAGGATCATTACCAGTTATGCCAGTCAATGGACGTCTGCATTCTCATTTACATTCTTGTGTTAATATATCATTCGTTTTTTATCTTCCACATTTATATGTGCCCTGATGTGTTTAGGGGGGAAAAATTACATTCAGGTGTCCGCAAGATCTGTTCCTGATTTAATGTGTTTTTCTCGGGTTTAATGTTTAATGTCTGAGCAGTCCTTTCGCCCGCTGGTACGGAGAATTGAGCTAACGATCTGAACGACTCGTCTGTAGTCTTTTAACGAGCGTAGTGCTGTTTGCTCACGCAGGTCCACTTCGACGGCTGGCCTCACAAGTTTGATTTCTGGGTGGATGCGGACCACCCAGACCTGCACCCCGCTGGGTGGTGTGCGCGGACCGGCCACCCCTTGGAGGCACCCCCAAGTAAGCCTGCTGCCCCCGGCGTCTCTCCTCCGCCTTTCCATTGGCTGGGTATTTTCCTGCCGTGTTCATCTCTGGTTTCCCAGCATTCGCCAGTTACCTTCACAGATGCTCCTGTGTCCAGCGTTTCAGCAGCAGACATCAATAAATGTCACAGAAGACACGGAGCTTTGCCCAGGGCCGGATTAAGAGTGTTAGGTGCTCCTGGATAACGGCACACGTGACGCCACGTCAGAAACAAATGGAGCTGATTGGTGGCTGACCAAATTCAGAAATACACCTAACACAGGGAAATTATTAGGTGCTTCAGTGAGTGCCATATTAAAAATATACATGAATATGTATTCATATTAAACATTAGATTTTTAATCGCATTAACTTGCTATTATTGAGACTGGGGGGCAGGCTTGTGAGAGGCTTTTCTGCTTCACACCCCCAGCCAAAATGCCCATATGGTTAAACCGGACCAAGGTTTGCCTGAGCAGACACACCGAATGGCCGCTTCCGTTCTCTCTCTTTAAAGGGAACGCGATCCCAAATTATGTTTGATTTAGCGAGTGGTGTTTTCAGTGAGAGACCCCCATCCATGACCTGTTACGACATCTGCAGGACTCGGGGAAAGAAGGTCTGAGTAATAGTGTCTGTGTTTACCCGGGTGGTTATGTTTACGTGTGTGCTGTGCGCACTGACTGAAACACAGTGACGAGGGGCTCCCCCCCCCCGCTCCGACGGTCTGGAGAAAATAGCCTGCGAGCATTATAAATGTAAGACGGTGAGCAGACAGATGGGGCTCCACTGGAATCTGACAGTGTTGCAGGTCATTGCATTAACATTGCACAGGTTTACCACACTCCTTTTAGTCTACAAGAACTCTCACGCCCCCTGTTTGTCATTTCAGGAACAATGTTTTGTGTCTCCACTGAGTTTTAGCGTTGGCTGGTGTTTTGTGACAAACTACATATTTAAAATCGTAGTTAAATATAGAAGCAGGGTGACTTTGCCATGCTTCCCATCATCCTCCTTTATTTAACTCCCAGTCCGTCCTCTGGAAGAGGAGCTCCAGTAAAAAGTGTCGGTGTCCACTGCTGCCCCCTGCTGTGTGGACGGCACTCTGTCTGTCCGGGTCTGGAACCACCTGACATGAATCACAAGTGCAGTGAAAAATATATGCTAATAAAGAATCCAGAGTGATTACCTTTAATAACATAATTTTAGCCCCAGGATGAATGACTAAATTTTGCTTCTACTTAAAGGGGCCCTTATTCTGCTTTTCATTTTATCCCTTTCCTTCGCTGTCTTGTATAACTTTATAAATGGTCTGCAAAGTTTTAAGGCCCAAAGTATGTGCCGAAGGAAGTAACCCTCATCACAGAATCCGCTGTTCTGCTTGAAACGCCTCGTTGAAATTGCAGCTGTTACTTCCGTGGCATGGTGAGGTCACATCGCAACATGATCCTTATTGGCCGCCTACTTGCAATCTGTGCACACCCTCAGACAATCTACAGCCTGCACTGCAGCTATTAAAATGGAGGCCGGGAGTATTCTAGCCATGTCAAGAATACTCTGTGCTCTGCAAGGAGAAGTGCTTTGTCATCTGTGGTGTTTAACGCTTCTAACATCGTTTGTTTTAAAGTCCAGAGGTGGATTTAGGATTACAGGCTGCAATATTGTAGTCGCATTGCACTGTACACTTCTGCTAACTGACTAAGTTTCTAATACCACCGATATTTTTACATGAGTTATGCCGAGAACCATATTTTGGCATGTAAACAACTGGACACTGATGAATTGTGCCTAAAAAGAAAGAACACAAAAGAGTTTGCCAAGAGAAGAGCATGCCAATTTACAGTCTAATCAATGTAAACCACCTTCAGTCCTAAGCTTCAGATAATTTATCACTTTCAAGCAATACTTTGCTTTAGAAATCACCCGCAAATGCACGGTAGTTAGTTTTGTGCAGCGATACGACGGCCATGAAATTTCCTGCCAAAACAATTCTGCATAATGCAGGGATATGTTTTGTGTGCGTTTACAGTTGTTTATTTGCGTATTGGTGGTCTGCTACTTTGTAAGAATAGCTGTTGAGGAGACAAGGGTATGATTGCAGGCTGCAAGACAGGCGTGGAATGAGTAGGGCAAGCTGACCAATCGGAGCGCGATGGGTTCATCAGAGGTGGGGCTTAAAGCTGTGGCGGAGAATTTCAGACAGTGAATGAATAGAGATGTAAATAATGGTTTTGGAACACTGAAGCATGTACACCTATTTTATTAGGCCCCCAAAAATATAATGTGAAAATGAGCTTAATAGGGCCCATTTAATGGTTTTTTTTGTCTCCTGTGACACAGGTGTCTAATTTGTGCATAACATTCTGTTGTTAGTTTGTTCACACTGTCTGTGTCAACTAATTAGTTTATGACTGTGCAGTTATATGAAGATTTGTTGGCTACAAAGATTCCATGTTTCACAACTTTGTCGGTTTTTAAACGGATTGTCATTGTCAGTGTTGGTATCTGTCACAAGCAGACTCAAGCCCTAACCAAAAAGGAGGTTTTCCCCCCCCTGTTCTGGGGGCGTTTTGCTATGCTTTCTCAGAATGAGCCGTAAGATTGACAGATGCTACTGATTGGGATCGTGTTCAGAGGCAATTCTCTGTCCCACGTTGAATGTATCAGGATTTATCTGTACAGACAGCTGAAGCAGCACAGACTCTCTGTTTTTCACCGACCCCTTGTACACACTGGCTGTTTACCATCTGCTCGTTAATCATCCCACTCACAGTCGGTCAGGGTGGGCAATCAGGGTCACTCTATTGACATGTTATATCTGTAGAGGCCATGTGTGGATCATTTATTAACTAGTACTGGTGATGCTGGATCTAAATGTGGTGGTTCACTTGTCCCTTTCCACACCTGTAGAGTCTGCAGCTAGTGTGTGGTGCGTCGTCCATTAAACCTTTTTCTTCCTATGTTTCAGGACCCTCTGACCTCAAGCCATCGTCCAATCAGGGAGTGTGCCCGACCCCGGGGTGTCGGGGAGTGGGTCACATCAAAGGGGCGCGGTACACAGGACACCACAGGTTAGTAACGTGCCTCTGTCATTGATGTCAGCCATCCCTGCCCGGCGTCGGGGTTGTGGGGTCTCTACCCTCCTTTAAGGTGTCCTTACATGGTGTGTTTGGGTCATGTGATGGGACCCAGGGCCCAGGCACGGACTGTGGGATTTACCCCTAATATGAGGGGGGCATGCAGCTGGGACCGTGGGATAAAGAAGAGCGCCTCAGTGTGGTCTGGCCGCCTTCCACAAATTGGTATTTTCTGAATTACACAGGAAGAGCAATTTTTAGCTTGTGGCCATTAACAGTCTGCTTGAGGAGAGTTGAGTTACCGATGTGCCTTTCTTTGTGCCGAGATGCACCATCAGCCTGGACGAGTTCCTTTCTCACACACCAATACTATCTGGGATATTTCTGGCACTTTCCCACTGGCACACAGGAACGGAACCGTGCCTGAGCCGTATCACAAAGAGTGACTAGTTACAGCACAGTTCCACTTCACTTTTAGCAGCTTTGCTTTGCTGTCTGCTAATCTCTACTAGCTTGTCTGTGAGAATCACCGTTTTATGCAAGTTTCAAACCCTGGTGGAATTAGCATTCGCTTGTGTAAATTTGCGTTCCCAATCCATTCCATTCAGTTGTTCTGTAGTAAGGAGGTAGGAAATTTTCATGGAATATGTCCTTTTTCCTTCAAAAAATCCAAGCCCAGAACTCCGCTATCATGGTGCGTTTTGACCAGTCAGATTGTAGCTTGGTTTGGTCACACTTTCAGCCCTGCTAAGCAGCGCCACCTCAGTGAGGTTATGGGTCACTTACTTTGCAATGGAAAACCACTGCTTCGAGGTACAGGTCCGGTGTACCCTGGGTATTGGTAGCAGTGGAAAAGCACCATTTCTTAGGGGTGGGTTTTCATTCATTCTGACCAGCTCTGATTATTAAGTCTTTGTGAGTTGCCCCATATTTAACTTTCTGAACTAAGACTGGCTTGTAAAATGGGTTTTTATTATAAGTACAGTACCAGTCTGGTCAAAGTCTGGACACACCTATTGCTACAACAAGGTAATGAACCTAAGCAACCTTGATATTATGTACGTAATGTATTATCTTGTGAACATGGAAGGAGAGAGAGAGTGCTGTGACAGATGACCAGGCCCCGATTCCCACATCCTAAACCCTATAGAGCTGCTTTGGAATGAGTTGGATCGAAGAGTAAGAGCAAGGTAGCCAAGTTGTGCTCAGAGCTTGTGGAATCTCCTTCTGGACTGTCGGAGAAGCATTCCAGGTGGCGACATCTGGAAGCTGGTTGAGAGAACACCACGAGTCTGCAATGGTCTCTGAATGAAAGATGTCTGAAGTTGGAGAAAATTTTAAGAAGTTGAAACCTTCTGTTGGTTTTTCCAACATTTAATACGTATTCCTTCATTGCCTTGAGGTTTTTGTGTGTCCAGAATTTTGACTGGTACTGTAATTTGATCATTGTCTTGTCACTTGCTATCAACACCGACACAATGGAAAGCTTCTATCGTAACCTCTGTCTTGCTGGTGATGGCTGTGAAAAGAAAAATCATTAAAAATGATTTCTCTTCCTGTGTTATATAGAACTGAGCCAAATTAAATATTCAGATGTTAATTATTCACTTTAATTTACACAGATTTATAGTGTGTTTCCTCGGCATTATGCGGACGCTGGTGTCAAGTGCCGAAGGATATTTCATGGCTGACACGAGGATGCTTGCCTTCATTTTCATTAAAACACATGGATCTGTGTATTTAGACAGGATTTATAGCGTGTTTGCGGAGTGTCAATGGGCTGTGTCTAATAGCTCCTCAGCCGAAGGCGTTTGCCCGCCATTAACTCGCCACATAATCGCGATCGCGGAGGCCTCGCCTCAGAAGGGCCTTTCAGATGCCGCGGCACGCGCTGATGGATTACTCTCAGCCACCCCTGCTCTCTCGCTTTTCCTTCTGTGGTTTTTTCCCCCAAAGACCGGAGAAATCTTCTGTCTCCTGGACCCAAAACACTCCATTTACCGAGAAAATTTGGGGTATTTAGTTGTAATATGAGATCTAGACCCTCTTTAGAGGCATGACGTATCTGATCTATGTAACTTGGGTGCAGTCTGAGTGCAATCTGAATATGTTTTATATCATTGTGCTGTGCCTATGATCAGAAAGTCACAGATTTTGGCGCCGGTGTGAGGTCCTTGACCCCCTAATAACTACAGGGATTGTCTGTCCCTGCTTTGTATGAAAAACGTACATTGCTTTGGTTAAAAGCGAGACAAAAATTAAAATGTAAATATTGATGTCTTTAATAGAGCAATGAGATTCAGGAATCTATGCATGATCAGTCAGCGGCGAGCCTTGAACCTGCAGGTATGAAATGTCCATGTGATTTGCGGTGTGGCTCCGCATGCTTGTGCGTGACAAACATTAAAGTCTGACGAAAGAGCCCAATAGAAGCAGAGACTGATGTTCGTTCTCACATCGGCGCTCTCAGGAATAGAAACTCGGCCGAGGAGCGCTGAAGCAGCCCCAACGTGGTAATTTTAGCGCCACCATCAAGGAATCCAGGCTCCACGGTCTATTTCTGAACCTCCATCTTTGTCAGCTTATCCCGACTCAGACTGCGCTCTCCGGGCTGCCCGTTTCCAGGACGCGCCACGCAGAGCCGCAAACTCCCCAGAAGGGGGCGCCGTCGTCTAACCCGGGTGTCTGGTAGGTGAATGGCGGTTAGGGGGAGAGTCACTGTGGTGTGCACAGGCACCCCATTGTGCACGCGGGAGTGCCCCCGGATGCCCTTACGGGCAGGTTTTAGGATCACCCACCCAACAGTCTTTGTTCATCTGTCCTTGCAGAAAAGGGATTGACCACTTGAAAACCTCCAGCTACATCTCAGAGCCACTGCCAAGGGATGTAATTCTCATTGATCTTCCAAGGGTAATGAGTCTCTAAAACACAGCTGGCGCGCTTTAAACGATATGCTTGTTGCGTTTGCGGGAGGAACGGCGCAGATTACCGTGGGATTTTAGCAGTCATGTGACTGTTGTGCAGTCCTCATGAGGCACTCCTGTCACATGACCAATAATATCCGTCTTCCGTTGACAGTTAAAAAAGCAAAGGCTGTATATTTTGAGCCGGAGGGGAGAGACCAGCAGAGGAGTGGCTGGTGGCCGATTGCTTGCGGCCTGACAGCCTGTGAATGCAGTGCTCACTTCCTGTGATGTCCCGCTGATGTAATCTTTAGGCCGCTCGGTCCTGCTGTCCCATCGGCTCTGTCACTGAGGGACCTACCGCCGTGTGACGCTCCCGCCACTCTCCTTGGCCTCCATCCCTTAGTCAAGTCAGCCCCCGCCCTCTGCTGGTGGCCATGGTGATCCCATGACCTTACCTTAATGTCAGTAATTGGTAGGGGGGTCTTTCACAGCCGCTGTGTGTGCATGGCTGTGTGTGGGCTGGGGCTTGTGTGAAGTCATCCCTTAGTCCAAAGTTCCCCCCCGACCCCCCTACCCCATGCTGACTGCTGGTGTCTGTTTGCAATACACAAGCCTTTCCAGGGTGGGGTGTTCAAAGCTGAATTTATTGACAATACAAAGATATAAACGATAAAGTTTCATGAAATTTATGCAATATTAAACCATAAGTAAACTCAATAAAAATGATTTAGGGCATTTTTCAAGTTTCTTTTCTTTAGTTATTTTTTATTTCTTTAATTGCACTTTTATTATAGTTTTTCTGTTGTTGGAATTTGTGCTGTGTTGGTCTGTTCACAGTTGTGTAGGAAAAAAGCTCACTTTATCACTATTTAAGAGTTATTGTTTAAAGATAAATTATAGTAATGATTCTGTAAGGCCAGTTACCTCCCAGGGTTCATGGTCATGAAGTGAACTGGTAGATCTGGTGATGGATGAATGGATGAGTGGGTGGGTGAGTGAATGATCCATGGCATTGGTATTGTTGTATTTTCTGGACAAAACAGTGTATGACTGTGTAAAACGAAGAATCCGTTTGCGTGTGACACTAAGGTTAAAATAGCACTTTTGCAGATGGGTGCATGTGGACTTGGCCGTTTTAAAGGTCATGAACGCATGTACCTGTACGCTGTGCAAAGTTGCCCTGGACAGGGCCGTGGTGTGAGCAGATCAAAGTCACAGAGAAGGTGATGTCAACTCCCAGCTGCAGCTCTGGAGTGCTGTCATCGCCATGGTGACCGGTCTCCGGTCTTTGGGAGGCTGTGGCAAACTCTAGTCCTGGCAGGATGCCCTGTTTTGACGCGGCCCATCTTTGTGATTTATGATAATTTGATATTTGCCTAACAATGATGCCCTAATGCATGATACGTGACAGCTGCTCATGGGCACCCAGTAATCTGAATGTGCTCTTTTGTGTGATGCGTGATGTCTGGCCACAAGCACACCGGAATCTGAATGTGCTTTTCTGGGTGATGTGTGACGACTGTCCGCGAGCGCCCCGGAATCTGAATGTGCTCTTCTGGGTGGTGCGTGATGACTGTCCGCAAGCACCCCAGAATCTGAATGTGCTCTTCTGGGTGATGCGTGATGACTGTCCGTGAGCACCCCAGAATCTGAATGTGTGACGACTGCCTGCAAGCACCCCGGAATCTGAATGTGCTCTTCTGGGTGATGCGTGACGACTGTCCGCAAGCACCCCAGAATCTGAATGTGCTCTTCTGGGTGATGCGTGACGACTGTCCACAAGCACCCCGGAATCTCAATGTGCTCTTCTGGG